>CM073762.1:15275465-15875465 GCA_037127475.1 Arma custos | reverse complement strand
TTAATCAACGTCAATCAATCAAGTCTGGAACAATCAAAACAAACGATTAATGAATAGACGAGGTTAGGTTGATTTAGCAAAAAAGGTACAGAAGATTACTTCCGTTAAATAATAACTTTACCTTCAATTAGCAAAAAGAAGTATATTTTAATAAAGCACAATGAAATGCCAAATATTTATAACAATGATAATGAATATATTTTATTTATTGGAAGATTATAAAAACAATACTTCAAACTTGTTAATCACGAGTAAATAACAAACTAGTAATTTATAACTCTTTTAATACTATTTTATCGATAGCTAGTTGTATAATTATCGATTGTAGAAGAGCATCCTGCGAGATTTTAGACTATAAACAAACAGTTTTCAACCTGTCGTCGAGTTCCCAAGCATTTTGTGTATAGTAGACAAAGACCTGGACGATCCTCAGTGACCCGTTCAACTGAGAATGGGAACCTCTTTGCTCTATTTTCTTCGTCTTCTTAGCGGCCGCCGGTAATTACCTGCACCAGAAGAGGATTATACGGACAAAAACGAATCTTCCAACCTCCGGCTTAGCTACCCTCTTTTTTCGAGTATTAACGGATGAGACGGGTTTCTAGCCTTGGGTGGCCCTCATCATCCGCTTTTGGTTTACAGGAAGTTCTAGACTACCTTAAGACCGAATATGTTAAGATTTTGAACAGTAAGAAGTTCAGTATAATACCACATGTGCTATACTATGTCAAAATAATACAGAAACAATCTTATAAATCTGATCTCTGTAAGCTTTACCATAAACAAAAATAACTCAAAACACAATCTGTATCCAGATTTCAAAGAAAATGGTTGTGCATAGAGATAATTTCTTCAAGATCACTACCAAATGCAGTTTTTCCTCATTTAATCCCAAGAGGATCTGAAGATCTCACAGTGTCTATACTGTTAACAGTTAATATAAACAACCAATATTTTTGCAAAATAGAATTTTTTTAAAATTTATATAAACCTTTGAATTCACTACATAGCCTGAGCAATCTGGTTTAATTACCTTCCGGCATTTCACCTGTTTGTCTTAGTTGATTAAAACTCAATGAGCCATATCTGCAAAGGCCGATCGAATTAGTGAAAGGTGAAATGTGGAAGAGAATCGAACCCGAACCCTAAGCATTGGTTATGCTCGTGTGAGAGCGGACCCAAAGGATTCCTGCGGGCTGTCATCCATGTCTTTAAGGTTCCAGGTTCCATGTTTACAGGTTGCGCAAACACGAGGAACAGTTGCTAATAGATCCGTAATCGAATGCTGCTTTCAATGGGAAATAATATCGATTATACATAGACATCCATTTCGATGAAGATGTGTGATGTGAAGATGAAGAAAACTCTTAGGACCCTTAAATGCATTTGATGCATGAAATGTGATTTAATTCAACAATCGATTATAGGAAATGGAAGTTCACAAACAAAATATTAAATATTAAGATGAAATATCAAGAACATCTTAAATATGAAATCATATTAAACCAAACATGCATCAAATAATAATAATAATAAAAATATTTATTTCAGAAATTATACAAATGCCATTTGGCACATATTGTATTTTCGATCTTCTTTTGAAAACTTCCCCGAGGGGATTCTCGTGGAAGCGTATATGGAGAAACCTCCCTTTGAAGGCACTATTGGTAGTAGATCCCTGCAACAGAGACGATTCAGTCTTCTTGTCGGATTCTGTGGTAAGTAATGTGTCTGTCAGTAATAATTGTACGAGTAAATTTAGATATCCAGCAAGTGAGTTGTGAAAATTTTTGTAGTTTTTCTTGATTGTGTCATTCACGAGTGGGATGTTGAGATCTTTGTGTAAATTAATGCATCAAAATCCGTGCAGTATTGAGGTTACCGCTAACAAACGCAGCTGAGGACTTTGTTTCATAATATGTATAGATATATAAAATTTAAAAAAGTTCGTGATACCATGGAAACGGAACGAGTAAACAAAATATAAAAAAGGATAAAATGGGGGAATTATTTTTAAATAGTTGCCTGTTTTGGTAATAAGCTCAGCCGTTCCCAATATGGACTGCCTTCCACAGCTCTTGCAGATAAATCTTTTCACAAATAACAAAAAAAAATCTTGGAGCAGTTGCCCCCATTTTACCATTCACTTTCGCAACTTATCGCCACAACCTGGGTATCATAATCTTAGGTAACAATTCCAGATAAGGATGTCTTCAAATAATAATGTAAATATTTTCGAAATTTTTCATATATTTACTCATCTGCAGGTATATTTTATATTATTTTCAATGATGAATCAATCATGAAAACAAACAAATCATTTCCTCCTTAAAATTAAGAGATTTTACAAAATGTGTAGAATCCAAAGGTTGGATTAAAAATAAATAATTAAATGCACTTTCCAGGCTTTTACTTTATATATATTATATTATAATTATAATTTAGGAACAGGGTAATTCAGTCAGTAAAGGAATCTTGCAGTAAGTAAACCAATGGTTCGAGCCCGACCATAACAGATGGACCATAACAGATAGTTACAGCATCATATATATAACCAGCCCTCGATCGGGCTGAGATCGGACGATCCTCGAGTTATGCTTTTCTTAGCCTATAAAGTATTTAAATACGATACAGCATCTTGTTTAATTCACCTTGAACGACCGTTGGTCGCAGTCTTTAACATAAGACACTTCATAGTTGAATTTATTGTAAGTTTAACATCGCTTAGAAATATGGCAGTATATTGCAGAGGAAATTGTAGTTTGTGGATCCCAAATCTTCATAAATTTTGCATGAAATGTGATTTAATTCAGCAATCGATTATAGGAAATGGAAGTTCACAAACAAAATTTTAAAGATTAAGAAGAAATATCATGAACATTTTAAAAATGAAATCATATTACACCAAACACATCTAGTGAATTGATTTAATTTTCTGCTTATTTCTGAAATATGTACGTTCTCAAACCATTTGTTGATTTATTAAATGGCCATTTTACAGGTCGAACTTATTGCAAAATTAGGTGTTGTAAGTACGGACTGCTCGCCGTATTAGGCTACTTTAACATTTACTAGACAAACGCTCTAACGTCCTAATTAATGACAAAAGATTCATATACTTGACTATTATGAGACCAATTTGTACGGAGTAGTCAACTAAGGTATCGAATTCCTCTCGTTCCCAACCCTTGCAATCCCAAATGCTACGTGAAATCCTCAATGCTCATTACTTTGTTATAATAAAATCATCCATAATTATTTCAATATCCCAGTTGTTGCTGATTTGGCCCGAACCCGGCATAAATCCTTCTGTGACAAAGTTTATTCCCACTCAAACCTAGCTGCCTCTTCAAAAATCACTGTTACCATACCTATTTTGGACGATACAGTTAAGCTTTGAGGCCTACGAAAATATCAAATACGTTGGGAGTGGTAACTAAAATTTTTAAGGTGTGTGTCTCACCGTTGGTAAACCTTGGCAAATCAAATGTGAGAAGTGGGCAGTTTCGCAAGGCTTGGCTTGAGTTGTTTGGATGTGATCCGATCCGGTTTTTGCAAGAAGCTCCAAAAATGCGCTAGTATTGCGTTCAAACATTTCTTATATGATTTATATATTCTTTATATTATATACTCTTATATATTATAAATATATCCCCATGATACACATTGTACATTTGTTCGTTTAATTGGACTGTAGTTGGTAAGTAACCTTTTAATAGAGATACTCCGATATTCTAGAAATTGATGTTCAGTTTAGTAATTTTGTACCCGTAGAATATAAATATAAATAAATCTACTAATCAAAAGATAATAATCATTTAATTGTAAACTTGTATCATATTGTAAATAAAATGTTTGGAGGATGAGAAAAAAAAAATTAATTTGATTTTAAATAAGGGATATTTTTCAAGCAGCGGGATATTTAAAATGCGCTGGACTTTTAATGGAAGATGATATATCGATTTAATATATCGAAGCCCAATATAGGTATTTTTATCAATAGATCGAACTTCTGTTTCAATATATTCGCTCACTATCAAGAAGATAAATATTTTTTTATATATACTATATTTTTTTATATATTCTAGCGTGGTGTAATAAAACATAGCGTGAGTATGTAATAAAACAATTATTCAAAAAAATTGAATATATTTTTTCTGCGAAAGAATTCCAGAGGCTAATTCATTGGATCTGATTGCTCAATTATCTGGTTTGAGATGAAAGCAGGAGAAATAGCTAGTTTTCAAGGAATCCGACTTAATCTATGAAAGTTATGGAGTTAATTATTGAAAGCTATGCCAGTTTGTATATTGAGTGTGCCCTTTCTCGGCACTGTTTTTATTTAATATTTTAAACCACTCCTTCATAAAAAAAATGAATTATCGAACTAGGAGGAATTCTGCACATTTTAATAAGAACTACATTTCTAGCAAATAACTGCATCAGAATGGTAAATTGTATAAAAATATGTGTATACATTTTACTACTGTATTATAACAATACAACAAGTAAATATAATGAATGATACATAATAGAGTGGCTAAAGAAAAGTAGAGGAATTTCTCAGTAGTAGTACTCGAATAAAACCAATTCAATAAATGATCACGAGGCCATCTTCTTTTCAGACACCTCGGAGGATTATCAGGAATTGAAGAGTTGTCTAGGTTTGAAACTAATGGGATTGAGTGAGAATAAAGTTTTTCATGAAAGGACTGATATCGGGTTCAGGCCAAATGAACAACAAATTGGACATTAAGGTCATTATGGATGATTTAATACATAACAAAGTATGGAGGAATTTACGAAGAATTTTGAATTGTAATGATTGCATGCGAGAAGAATTCGATTGCATACTGAAGCTACAAATTTCAACTCCATAACCCCGAATAGGGGTTTTTTGTAATTAATTTTAGATCGTTTGTCTAGGTTTAGTTGAGTATCCTGAAACGGCGAGCTGTTTCTTGTCTTTTCAGTACAGTATGTGGATTTCAAGATAAAATTTTGTCAAGGTGTAGTCCCAAGTATCGCATTTGCTCTACAGGAATCAGTGGGATATTATTAAAAGATACTGGAGGTCAGGAAGCCATTAGTTCACGACGAAGAGTAACGGTGATTTGTGGGAATTTATTTATATCCTCCAGTTTTGACACTTCTTCAAGATCAGTGATAGGTAATTAGAGAGTATGGGAAGAAATAGTAAAAAAATAAAAATTGAAAATTGCGATCAAATGAATTTTCTTAATACGTTCCTGATAAATTTAAAATATATATATATATATATTAATATAAGGATAGATAGTTGCAGTCAAATGAATAAGTGAATACTTATTTATTAAGTGTGCCGACGTTTTGACCTACTTTGTTGGTCATCTTCAGGGCAAATAGGAGCTGTTGCTCAGGAATCGTGTAACAGACAACCCTATAGTAGTGTATACTAGGTCGAAACGTCGGCACACTTAATAAATAAGTATTCACTTATTTGGTGTTTCATTTGACTGCACCCCCAACTATCTCTATCCTTACATTAGAAGTTCCAGTCAACTATTTTCCTCTCTAACACACATATATACATATATATTAATGCATTGATTTCATATAAATTGAGTTCAAATAAAGTTTAATGATATTTGTTACCTAATAATATTCCTTGTGGTTAGCGTAGACTGGCATTTTTTGATATTCATTAATCGTATTCAAAATTACCTTCTTCTTTAGTGCCCCCCCTCACCCTTTAGTGCCTTTCAGCGTAGGGGAGCGTCTAACCTAGATTTTCCATGCCGAGTCGTTTCCTTTTAGTCTGTCCAGATCCGAGGCTATTCGCTAATTTTCTTTGAATCATTTGTACGTTCTTACGGGCGATTGGCCCAGTTAGAACAAATTCAAAATTACCTCAGATTTATTTTTGTATATTTTTTGGATTGGTTTATTTCTATTAAATGGCGTTCAGATAAAATAAATAACTTTAATTTGGTGGTTTAATAATGATTTAATTTAAACCGAAACCAATTAATACTATGTATAAATAATAAATGCCAGGAATGAATTGTATCCTACATGGGTGCAATGTTTTTTGCATTAATTCTTCTTCGTTTGGAAGGAAAAGGCATACATACGATACTATTGAATTTAAGAACGTTTGGTGAATATTAGGAGAATATGACAACTATTCAAAAGTTAAGCTTAATATCAAAATAGTTGATAATGGAATAGAAGATAGTCGAGCCGATATCATTGGAAGGGAATAGTTTTAGTAACGGTTTGGCCAATTCTCTTCCGATACGTGAAATTGGAAAACCGTAACAGCAATTTCCTTCAAACCACCTACTTATAGATCTAACAACACACACACACACACATATATGTATATATATATATATATATATATATATATATATATATATATATATATATATATATATATTCACACGATTTTTAGACAAATATAAGAATCGCGCAGTAAAAACAATCTCAAAATCAAAATAGGACAATCAAAATAGGACTTTGAAATTAAGTCTTAAAGCCATAATAAAACAAAAACAAAAAAAAAAAAAACAAACAAACTCGTGTTATTCAAATTTAATAAATCGATAATAATGACCAATCAAAACTATCTGCTAGTCCTAATTCAGTAATACAGCATATCCAAAATTTCAGCACTCACCAAGTCTTGAACAGTATTTATAGAATATATCGATTAATATTGTACTAGTCTATAGATTAAATAATGTAGTGGAATACATTTCGCCATCAATTTGCCAAATTGATGTATGAACATTGCCTTCTAATCATACTAGTGTCAATTTTATATTTAGACTACTATCTGATTTAATACACATATATTTATTCACTAAAGCCCTGTTTTTGACTATTAAACAATGAGAACAAAATAGTTCGAAACGTCCCCAAAATATAAATTAGGAGTATTGACTGAATCTCAAGAAATAAAAGGATAACCTTAAGTATATTAAATCTTGGATATACCGAAACATTTATTTTGAAACTTTTTGAAAAATTTTTTTTTTAGATTAATTTATTGATATTTACAACTGTAATAATATTGCAACAAGTAAATTTGCAAATATAAACAAATGACATGAAAACAAAAAACACTTGTGGAGAAACTACTCATAGGTAGCACTCCAATAAAGTTCGATAGTAGAAGTTCTCGAGGCCATCTGCTTTTCAGACGCCTCGGTGGTGTATCAGGAATAGTATGGGAAACAAGTTGAGAGACTAGCGGATTCAAGTGTGTATGGAGCTTGTCATGGAAGGATAGGTATCTAGTTTGGGCCAAATCAGCAACATATGGGATATTAAGATCATGTGGATGAGTTTGTTTGTGACATAATAAGGAGCATTGAGGATATTACGAAGGATTTTGGATTGTAAGGATTCGAGATGAATTGGATGGGTTATTCATTGATAACTGTCATGTAAATGATTCTTTTGTAATTAATTGGGAGCTTAGAACGTTTGTTCAATAAATGTTGAAGTAGGCGAAAACGTCGAGCAGTTTCTAGTCTTTTCAGTCTTGAATGATTTTGAAACCCTAAAATGATTTTAACCTTCATCTATTCCGTAAGAGAGATACAGGAATTTTTTAGAAATTCACCAATCGATATTTTTCTTTAGTAAGCTTCGATATTTCTCCTCCATATTTATTGACCCTTACTTCTGTAATCTCACAATAATAACTTTGAAGATTTTATTTTCATTATTTTTCAAGATTTTATTTTTGCTATTTAAATAGTACCTAATAAGAGACACCGATTGAAGGCTTGAGATGTTTGCATCACATTTCACTAAAAAAGATCTACTATTATTTTCTGGATCATGACTAAAATGTTGAAGTAGTGACGTGAACACTGACTCGTCCAAACCTTTTGTCAGCATCCATCTTTAACTAGAAATGGTATCACCTCTTTTTTCAGCGATGACTCAAGTATGATTGTTAGGACATAAAATGGCGTAAAAAAAAGTAATAACATGTAAAATGGCGAACTCTTTTGGTGAAGCGTACTATCTGAATTTGATTTTTCTTTCTAGGCTGTTGAAGTGAGATGTGTTATTCAGTTTTGTATTAGGGTGACTTAATGCTATTTGCTCATATTGGTGGGGTAATTATTTCTCTTAATTTCCATACGAATATGGAATAACACTATTTAGTGTATACACGATTATAAATTGGTATTTAAAAAGAGATATAAAAATATATATCATAAACAATATTCCGAATATATGAGGTCTCCTTGATCGAAAAGAAGTTAGCCTATTTTATTTAAATTGTAATTAATTTATCTGCCACAGCTGGATTTTAATTCGGGATCTTCAGCACAGCAGCTGATCGCTCAACACGCTGAGGTATCCCGCCCCCAAGGAGATAATAGAACATATGTTCAATTAAATGTAACGGAATCGATATAATTGAGCACTTAGGGAAACATTAACATAACCTTGGCCTCACTCGACACACATGTACAAGAACAGGTTGGCACATGAAGTGATGGCGTCTGGCTGCACAGGTGCCAGCAGTCATTTCCTGTACGAACTGTTCATTATTTCTCTTACCATATTTTACATTACAATGAACTTATCAAGGAAGCGTTGCTAGAGAGAGAGTGAGAGAGAGAGAGAGAGAGAGAGAGAGAGAGAGAGAGAGAGAGAGAGAGAGAGAGAAAGAGAGAGAGAGAGAGAGAGATAGAGAGAAAGAGAGAGAGAGAGAGAGAGGGGGGGGGGGGAGGAACAATTCAGTAACAGAGTTTAAAGAAAAATCTTTTTTGTGTATAATAGTAGGTAAAATTAATAGACATCCTACAAAAAATAGATAAATAAAGATTTCCTCCTTCTTTCCTCAATACAGGGGTATACCGCAAGGTAGTTTTTTAAGCCCAATTCTCTATTCCATTTACTCCTCCGATATTCCGGAGCACCCATGCACCGCCATTTATACCTTCGCTGACGATGCAGCCATTATTTCTTCAAAGTGACCCAAACCTAGCATCTAGAGCTTTTCAAAATCATTTATTTGATTTAGAAAAGTGATTCTATAAATGGTAAATCAGAATAAACGCCTCAAAATCGAGCCGTGTAAGCTTCTCTCTACGCAAAGCTTCGTGCCCAGCTGTCGAAATTGACAACGACGAAGTACCTTCCAAAAATTATGTACGTTACCTAGGACTATACTTGGAAAAAAGACTTACATGGAACGTGCATACAAAATTAAAAAGACAAAACTGACTAGAAGCTACAAACAACTATCGCATCTACTGGGCTACAGATCTTCATTTGACTTGAGGTACAAACGACTTATCTATAACAGTATACTAAAACCTATTTGGACATATGGAACAGAACTGTGGGGTTCAGCAAAACAAGTCCACGCACTAGAGATACAAACAACACAGTCACAACAACACAAAATTTTCATAAAAATTGTTAATGCATCGTGTTACATTTCGAATCACACTATACACAACGACATGAACATTCCCACTATAAAATCATATATTCATAACAAATACATAACATTCCCCTCATCGACACAAAATCACCCAAATCCACTCGTTCTTCCACTTTCCTACTCCCTGTTACCTGGACTTGGTAGGAAAAGAATAAAAAGACATTGGTCATTTTCACGTAATCGTTTTTGTTTCTTTTTTTATCGAACTTCATCGAGCAGTGGTATTAATTTTGAATACACCTCCGAAGCAAATCATAACACAGGATTTTTTACTCCCTTTAAAAAATCCTAGGGCCACCTGCAGGCTATGAATCCGCAATCTTAGGCATAGAAGTTTATTATACTCTCCACTACACCACACCACAGGGGGCCCCATAAAATGTAAAATAAGCCCCTCATTTCCAGTATTACATGCATTTTATAAAACCAGCATATCCAGTTCAAGTCATTCTGTTGACCAATAAATAATATATATTTGCTGTGATTAAATAATATATATTATACATAATACCTACATAAATGACTGTTGGAAATCGATTAAATGATATAGGGCTTGCGCTTTGAAATAATTTTAGATTCTTATTTGTTTTGATTGGGTATTAACTTAAAACTGAGTATGTGGAAGAGAATTTATTATCGTATGCCTCAATTTTTTTACTTAGTTTATTGTTTATTATCTTTTATTATTACCTTCCTTGTCACTTTTTTATCAATACTCTAAAATGATTAACCAATAATTAACTATGTTCTCATTTCTTATTGTGTCTTACTAGTTACTACATAATGTGCTACAACTTTCCTTTATAATATTTCATACAAATTTTGTATGCATTATTGTCCCAATTATTAGTTAACTGTATTTCTTATTTTATTAATCATCATGATTATTTCTTACTTACTATTTCTTATTTATTACTCTATTTATATATTACTTAGTGCTTTGCTTATTATCTTTTATTATTACCTTCTTTGTTATGTTGTTATTAATACTCTACAATGATTAACCTTGCTCTGCATATATGTATATCTCAGGCCCCCCATTTTTATTTTATTTTGCACCACTCAGATACCTTAATACTTGTGTATTTTAATTTTAATATTTACTATATTTATTATTTTTAACAATTTTGGTAATTTTTTGTTGTCTTTATTTAACATATTTAGCCCTGAAGAAGACCTGCAAACTGGGTCGAAACGTTGGCTAATTAATAAACATTTCTCCACCCAGACCATTCTGTTCCACATATATATTATCAAGGTCAACTATTATCATTCAAGTTAATACTAAGTATTATGTATTACTGTTTTTATTTAATTTTCATATTAACTCATTTCTTATTTTACGTTTTCTGTATTTTTTTTTTGCCTTTACAATAT
The DNA here is from genome assembly GCA_037127475.1 of Arma custos. Classification (NCBI taxonomy): domain Eukaryota; kingdom Metazoa; phylum Arthropoda; class Insecta; order Hemiptera; family Pentatomidae; genus Arma; species Arma custos. The sequence continues at coordinate 15,864,628 of CM073762.1, read as the reverse complement.
AAAAACTTTCCGAGAGAAGTCTTTCTTCATTAAAATACCTGAACAGACACCAATACATGAACTAACTCCTCAGGACCGCACAGCTGACTGACATGAAAAGATACTTCGACAGGACTTAGGACTTTAATGACTTAAGCTGTCGGAGAAATTCCCACTGCTAATCCCTCTAATCCCCTACTTATTTGATCCTTCGTTTTTCGCTTCCAATTAAATTCCCTTATGAATAAAAAAAAACGTTAAACGAAGACTAGAAAATTTTTAGGCTAGATGGAAGTTTTTAACAGTGTAATGAAGGAAAAATTGTATTCAACTTTAATTGCATTTACACAATTTCTATTGTCGCAATAAGGATAAAGTAATTTCCAACAACGGAGCAACCACGTAACGACCTTTTTTAGGCGCCTCTAACATTTTATTCCATTAGAGGAGCTTGCTTATGCCCACAAATTATATTTTTATGAAGAAATTTGCTAAAAAAGCATTTATATTAGTCGTATATATGTAATAATAATATATTGTATTTATTATTATTTATATTTACCGTACTGGTTACTTATGAAGACTAGCATTTTGGGTCGAAACGTTGATGTCTTCTCATAAGTGATTACACTATTTAAGATTTTATTTTTTACCTCTTGCCATTTCAGGCTACTTCAAAACTCAAGAAAAACGCTCAAAGCTCTCAACTGATTACAAAAGACTCATATATCTGACTATTTTAAGTCCTATTTCGACTTAACGGTGTAGAGCTTTGGGGCTCCACTGAGCCTTCGAATCCTCACGTATCCAATCCCTACAATCCAAAATCCTTCGTAAAATCCTCAATGCTCCTTACTTTGTTATAAATAAAGTCATCCATAATGACATAAATATCCCGTTTGTTGCTGATTTGGCCCGAAACCGATATCAATCCTTTCATGACAAACTCAATTCCCACCTCTAGCCAGATAATCCTCCGAGGCGTTGTTACCTTTTAAGTTGAATATGTTATTCGATACAGTTGTAAATTGCCATAAATAAAATGTAAAAGGATCATCGATTTCAGGACAGATTTCCTTCTCACCAGGTAGAAGGCACGTGACTAACGAACTGACTTAAGTACCTCGAGGTTCTAATTGAGGAGTACCAGCCGTCGGGCAGGTGTACCAACGGTCCTCCACTTCCGGAGGCCCGCTCTAGACTTCCGGCCGCCCGCTAACCGTTAAGAAGTGCAGTCGTCTCTTCCGCGTCGGCCCATTCTTCTACCCTTTTCCTCCTTCATCAATGGGGGAGGATCTATTATTATAATTCTCTTTGTCCTGAACGATAAGAACCTAGCGACTTGGGGATTAATGAAGGTAAGAATGCTTTTGGTGTTCTCTCTTTGAATGTAGTAATTTAAAAATGGCAACTATCTACAAGTTAGATCGAGCATCAAAGGGTCGAACAAACTTCTTTAACTGCAAAAAATATATTTTTATAGCTTAAATACAGTTTCAACTATTATTAGTCAGATAATGTTTCTCATAAATAAGTTCCAAGTAAAAGTTCTTAATAATATAAGTACTTCGGCGGACCTGTAAAGAAAAAGGTAAATTCTTACATAATATATACATAGATAATTGTGGCCTCTTGAAGAACGTTTTATGCCCAAGGATTATTATTGCTAATAAAAAAAAATAATTTTAATAGATATCGTCAATACAAATGGAAAGTATTGAAAGTAAAAAATACCGCTTTTCAGAAGAGTGAAAAAACTGTTTCAAGGTTCATTCAAAATCAGTCCCTATCATCAAACGCATTTCACACACATCATTATTTGTTGTTATTGTGTCTTATAGGTAAATATGAATTTTATATAAATTATCAATGCTAAAGCAATATTAAGTACCTCGTTATTGATAAAAACGTGATTTTTCACATTAGACACTTAGACATTTATGATATAGTAAGCGATGTTTTTCTAGACTCTGAACTTTGTTAGAGTATTTAAAAAGATGACAAATTAAATTTATTTAACCTCATTTTAAATCAGTTTGGGATTATTATTATTTCCGCCAATTTCAAATCCAAGAATTTTCAGAAGAGAGGTGCTTTTGTACCAGTGGTTCAATCCTTAGACAAATCTTTGAAGCTTTAAATGGATATATTCCTTTTTTTAAGTTATACACCTATTCATTCATATAATAATAATAATATGATAATTCATTTATATACCAAACTAAGCTCTTTAGGGGTCACCTGCGGTCTAGTGGTTAGCGTAACAAACTACTAAGCTCAAGATCGCGGGTTCGTAGCCCGGCAGGTGGCCCTAGGGTTTTTTTAAAGGGAGTGAAATCCTTAGTTATGCCGTCTTCCGGAAGTGACGTGAAATGAAGATCCCCAGCCCGTGTGGTCTCTGGTACTCGTTAAAGTAACTGTATCTGGATAGGCAAAATTTAGGACTGTTATATCGTCCGATTAGCCATAACAGCACAAAGTGACTTTAAATGAATAAACTAACAACTACAAGAAAATTGTTTACTTCTTATTAACAAGCGCCACTGGTATCTGAGTCCATGATTTCCAGGGAACGTTGAAAAAGGAAAATTCTTGAATACTAACAAGAGTCAAATATAAATATATTATACATATATATGTATTTACACATTGCAACGAGTTATCTCGCAATGCATTTAGATGCGTTTTAAAGGATAAATGCCTGAATATCAAGTCAAGATAGAATCTCTAACTGTTTAGTAATATTTACACAGGACCGAATACAATGGAATGCGCTTACAACATACCTGTTGTATATTACCCACATGCGGAGCAAGAGAATGCAAGGAAATGTTCAATAAGTATACAGCTGTTGTTCGTTATAATCTCTCATCAGTGGAATTTACTATTACTAATTTCACAATCGAATGGCTCTCTTTGGATTCGAGTAAAAAAAATGAAAATAGCAGTTTCTTATCAGCACTCATTCTTTCATTGCGCAAATAATGGTGAATATTTGTTTTTGTTTTTTTATTACAACGGAAATATTCACATTCTAGTTCTGTTATCTGTACATTATTTTAAACTTGTGCTCGCATTTTCTGAAACTATATATTTGTTGTTACATCTAGTTGTACAGTATCGTTCACTGAAAAGAGTAATTCCCTTCAAGGTCATAATATATTTTTATCAATACTAAAAAAATACATGTGGAGCTAAACCCCATTGATTTGGTTGAGTACATGGTAGGAACTACATGGTGTACTATTTATAAGACAACGATTGTGCAAAACGGTGAATTAGCCGAAATCATGCTCAACCGACATTCACGTTTAACTCACAGTGTTAACCACTAACCCGTGGTGTAGTGGTTAGCATAACAACCGAATGTGCCCAAGAATGCGGGTTCGCATCTCGGCTGTTGGCCCTTGAATTTTTTAAAATCAGTAAAAAATCCTTGTTTATACCTTCTTTTGGTAGGTATAATCATATCAGAGATATTCGTTGTCAGTTTTGAAAGCTGGACTAAAAGCTTTCAGTACGGAAAAGCTAACATGGCTCGATTTTGTGGTGTTTATTTTGATTTTCCATTTGTGGAACAATTTCTCTAAAATGGTGAGTTGTAGAGGATATGCTAGGATCTTTGTTGGACGAAAGAATGGCTATATACTCAGCGAAGCTATAGACTGTAGTGTGTCTTTCGGAAGGGACCTAAAATGGGGGTCCCATGCCTTTGTAATGTCAGGTACTCGTTCAAGATCCTATCCAAGATACCTGTAAAGGCAAAATTTAGGACTTTCACTGTAGCATTTTCCGATTCGCTTTATCGGCATGAATATAAACATCGTGTTTATATTCGTTTAATGCATATAAATTCGATAAACTCATTAATATTGGTGACTTAAACATCTATAACTGTTTATGCACTGCAACGTTTGACTTGTTGTACACTAGCGGAATTAGGAGAATTTTCAGAGGGGCCATGGATCAATGTGAATTTGTTATCAATGTATACGATCCTTATATGAATGAAGATACATAAAATATCAATTTTTAATTTAAGATAAGTGAGGCCAGAAAACAATAATATAGATAAAATAAGCTCCTTGATCAAAGCGGTAGCTATCTATATGTGAATGAAAAACCTAAAGGGATTCGGAATCGCCGATTTTGGGTGAATCCATTGAGAAAACATTCGATACAATAAATAGTTTTAGTGTGTAAAACGTGTTTTATTCTTGTTGAAAACCTACTAAAATTCATGTCAATATCAACTAATGAGAACTCTAGGGGGGCCATGGCCCCCATGCCCCCCCTCAAATCCGCAAATGCTGTTGTATATTTATGAGAGTAACGTTTACGATTTTTGATATAATTGAACAGATGTTTTAGATGAAAGTCTTAAACAAAGTCGCTTTTACCTTAGCAACTTAATGTACCGGCTGATATAAATACCTATTACGAACGGAATTATGCAAGTCTCTACTAATAAAAGCAATTAAGTTTATTAATGAAGACAGGAGCGAAAGGAAGGTATCTAATGGCGCGAGAATAGAAGTGAACTGACCTTTAGGTTGAGGTATTCCAATTCCATTCCGCCTCTACTAACTCCTCTTAGCTTGGAATGTATCTACCTGTTCCTTTGTCACTGATACACATAAGTAGCAGGTACCCTAAAATGTGACAAGGACAAAGTATCAGGTACCTTAGGGGGCATCTGTGACAGCCGGTGACCTTGGCGCCGCTCACATTAACACGCCTAATTACCTCATATATTATCAAATATGGGGTCCTCCACTTGGTATTCCTAAATTTATTTTGGGAGCGATATACCTCAGTGCATAGAGCGCTGAGCTTGCTGAGGTCTTACGTTCGAATCCGGCTGTGGCAGATAAATCATTTAAACTGTTATCGACCCTGCGCGAAAGTTCCCCTCCAGTTGCTTAACAACTTTATATTATTTCTTTCTAAACATATATTTACTTTCTGTATCCAGTTAGTTGTTGATATTTTCTCCCAAAAATACTTGAATATTATTTTCGTTAATCTGGAATCATGCATTCTGAAAATATATGCTAAAAATATAACAATATATTTGTTTAGGTTTGATCCACTATGGAATAAGCCTCGCTCAACTGGTCTTTTCATTCCTTCCCCGTGTTTTCTCTCCTGCTTTTCTCTTTGGTCTTTCTTGGAAAACTAGGAGCATTCTTAAGTTTCTGCCCATATGAAATACGTTCTTCAACCACCGGGAGATACTTCGATGTCCTATTGAGTTTCCTTAATCCACGTGTTGGCCATTTTCAGATTTTTAAAATAGCCTTTTTGTGTCATTCAGCTCGGGTCCATTCTTTGTTGGCATTTGTAATTTTCTCTATGTGCGTGTAGAGTTCCTGGTTGTTGCGTAGTCTGTAATGGCAATCTTCTTACATGCTGTGATATATGGTTAAATATGCATGCTTATAGACCTAATACCAATTTTTAAAAGTAATTTTAACTCATTTATTATTACTTCAGAAGTACAATATTTTGATAAATAACCTTCCTAAGTATATTTTAAGTATATTCATTTTTGAGTGTTATCAGATTCGATTGATTAACTGATTTAAATAATAAATAGATTCTATATACTAGCTACAACAATTAACAGAAGAAAACAGGTAGTAAATAAGGAGAGAGAAATAAAAAATTAGATATTTTAATCATAGATTGAGTTGGAGTTGGATTATTTTGTAAAATAAAAGAAAATCATGTTGGGCATTTACCATTAGCGACAATGAACGGCTACCGAAATGTTCACGTGAGCTAACACGTGTCTATAAGAAGTAACGGACATGGAACTTAAGTTGTAAAGTGCTCTTTGTAAAGTTGTAAGTTGTAAAGCAGTCATGACAAACAGTTACTTTTACACTGGAGCTGGTTCTCCTTGCCACCTCGGCATTCCTCAAATTCCCCTCCCGAAAGGTCGCTCTACCACTCTGTATTTACATTTACTCACACTAATAATAAAAAAAACAAAAACAAAAGAAAAAGAAAATGAACATATGTGTTTAATAATACGTATTATTTATTTTACTTTTTATTCTTTTTTGTAAATACTTGACTTTGTTATTTAAATTGCTAATGATGTTGTTGTCACGTGAAGGAAAGGTTAACTGTTCATAGAACCAGTTATATTGATTTACAATATATAATAATATTATTCTAGAATAATTGTAGGTCAAACTTTTGTTATAGGTATGTTAAAAAGTTTATAATTTTGAAACCACATTACTAGTTATAATAAGAAAATTGAACCACAGCAGTCCACGTAGGGACTTAGTTTCAATATGGCAGAGAGTGTACTGTTTCTGAGGCCAACAGTTGTGGAGGGTGGTGATTTGGCCGAGTTTACACTGAACCGACCGATTTGAGGAACTGCATACTCCACAGGCGATATGGGAAATTCATCACAGGAACTCAGTGAACCACTTATAAACCAAGCCCCCATGTAACTTATTGTATTAAACATTAAAGCCAGAATGCGATATGTATGGATCAACTAATTTGATGAACAATTATAACAATTAAAGAAATAAAAAAAAAGCACAAGCAAGGCCCCTTGATTGCACGTTTCACAGCCTAAAAAAAGATTAACCAAACATAAATAGCTAATAGTAGTTAGTAGTTACTAGTGAATAGTTAGTATGCCCGAAACATCGACTTATTAGGCAATTTAAATCCAACAAAGTACTAAAATATAAATACGGCATTTCCACTTTTATATATTTATTAAAATTTACAACTGTATTATAATAATATTACAATCAAGTATTATGAGCGATGTATAATGACAAGAATGTAAAGAAAGTAGAGAAACTAAGCATTGGAAGTACTCGAATAACAGCCATCTTTTTTTCAGACGCCTCGGAGGATTATCGGAAATTTAAGAGATTGCTAGGCTGGATACTAGTGCCTTTGAGTGAGAATGAAGTTTGTCATAAAAGGAGTAATATGGGCTTCGGGCCAAAACAGCAACAAATGAGACATTAAGGTCGTGGATGATTTAATTCATAACAAAGGATCGTTAATAATTTTACGAAGGATTGGATACGAGAGGAATACGTTGACTTAGAGGAGCCCCAAAGCTTTACTCTCTAAGTTCAAATAGGCCTTATAATAGTCATGTATATGATCTTTTGTAATTAATTGGGAGCTTAGAGCGTTTGTCTAGTAAGTGCTGAAGTAGGCTGAACCGGCAAATAGTTTCTGTAAATAATGAAAATATTTGGTTAAAAACATTCAAGTCAATATTAGTTATTCTCGACGACTCTTGTACAATATATATTATGAAGGCGGGGCCAAATTTATAGCTGTTTCGAAATCATTCTCGCACTAAAGAAGACGACAGATAAACAATTACATGATAGCTTTACCGTTCTGGAAATTTCCAATGCCTTATCTGATAAATTCGAAGTGTGAAGACCCATTTAATTAATTACACAGGAAATTTAGATTACTGCACGCAATAGTTAAATTAACAAACGTATACATGAAATTGTGGCTATATAAATGTAGTATATAAATATATAATGTAATAAGTATAATAAATATAAAATAGTCGCAGTACATAAATGTCAGTACATAATATTTATTTTGTTTAGTAAAGGTATAAAATTATTTTATTTCATTATTTAGTGCTTTAATTAACACAAATAATGTTCCCGGGTATTCGATAATAAAGTTACATAATATTTTATTTCGAAAGTTTGGTAAATTTGGTCTAGCGGTCTGGTGGTCTAGTGCAGTTGCTATGGTTACTGAATAGAAGTTTCAGTCAACGCTTGAATGACCGGATAACCTCGCAATAGGTTACAAAGAAACAGGTTATTACTTGTCAAAATTTTCGATTATTTAACAACCATTTACAATGGGCAATAACTGTATAACAGCCAACATAAATATATATGTTTATGTTACTCCTTGTAATATGCCGGTGGGAACCGGAACTCGAAACGCCGAGGAAAAGATTACACGAAATTGGGACAATTGGTAGATTCGATGCGTTGAGGTTAGGCAGATCTACCTCAATCAATTTGCGGTATCGGCGCTTAATGAAAACCATCGGAAGATGAAGCCGTTCTCTTTAGTGGTCTAGTCGAAAGTGTGTCTTAGCGAATGGGACACGATGGTACAGATAAAGCAAAATGTCGTGCTCTATATCTCCCGAAAGTAATATCTAGGTCTTTAACGTTATCTATATTAAGAGAATAGAGAGTCGTTTCTGTATTCAGAAAGTAACTAATTGATTTGGTTATCTGTTCTACATCCTTGTAATGAACCACAGAAATACATTTTGAGCCAAAGAAAATGTATCTATGAATATATCTGCAGCCCAATTAAGTCGAATTTTGTCCAGAGAGTGTTAATAGTATTGAGGGAAGAGGAATCGTGTCGTGCTCGTAGTCTTGGGGTTGAAATGGAGTTTTAATATATGCGATAAATCCTTTTTAAACCAATGCCTAAAAATAACATGATCCCCTTCTTTATGTTCAAGAAACTCATTTTGGAGAAAATTGCCTTAACCAATTATTTACTGGGTTCATAGGTATATACTATATACAGACTAGATATATAGGTATATTTCTGATAACTTAAGTCTTTCCTTTTAATGAACATAAGGTTCTTCCAATAAAAAAGAATGTATTAAGTAGACTGTACTACTGTAACCTACGAAGGGTTTTATACAAGGTTGAGAACGTACTGTTTCTAAGGCAACAGTTGTGCAAGGAGGAGATATAGGTATCCATTTTATCCCCGGAGGGGTTTGCAACTTCCACAGGGTCGCCACATTATCTACCACAGCCGGTTTCAAATCGGGATTTACATCTCAGTAACTTGAAGTTTGGTAGCAGAGTATCCAACAGAATATGATGAAGCTAAAATGTATCATCATTAATGACATAAAATGTATCTCTACAGAAAAATGACATATTAAATAAAATTTAGAACGTTTTTCATTTATTTATTTTGATGCAGAAGGTAAACAAAACGTAATGATGATCTTAAGTAATTATCGCCAGACGTTTATTATACATTTCTAATATTTTCATTAATTATTAGGGTTAATTGATTGCTAGGAAAACCCCCCCATAACTTTATTAGATATGATAACAATAGTATTTGTTATCATATCTAATAAAATCATATCAAATGATAAATATAACGTAAAGCAAACATAGAAACAAATGACTTTGGTGTATTTAAATGCTTTATAATGCCACTTTCAGTGAATAACAAATGACAATCAGTCATCTGGTTATAAACACATGTTAACATCTTGATGTACCGACATTATATTTTTATTTAAACGAACTTAATCCCTTGTAGAGAGAACTACAAGAAAATAGAAGAGAGCTCTTATAGCATATTGAGACAAGAATGCTGCATGGTCAGGTTACCAGTACACCGTGACTTCCAAAAGAGGTTGCTGTGTTCAAGTCAAGAAGTGAAAATAGGTTGCGGGTTGGGAACTGGATAACGAAAAGAAAAGACGTGGAGGATCACACGAAAAACTGAATTCATTTCGGGCCCAAGAGTTCATACGTGTTTCGTGTGAACACCTATCAGCATTTTTCCCACTCCGGTATTCATCCTGTAGGAAAGACTTCTTTAATCATCTTCCCCACATCAATCTTATGAATCGGCAATTTTTTTATATTGCCTCGAATATTACCACCTTGTTCCTCAACTGCATCGGGGGATGATTCCTCAAGTCGTGATTCCAATAATTGAATTATTTAGCTCAGGAGTTAAGAGTTGCCATGGTCTCACCCAGGGTATAATAAAGTATTATATATGTCTACACTGTCACATGACACTTACAGTCTTAAAATTTCTATAGAAATGAAATATGTGAGCATGGGGTTAAGCAAAGAAGAATTGGGAGAAATATGCAACGAGAAGAGAAAGGGATGAATCCTGATTCTTCAACGACAGAAATATTTGAAAAAAAAATTTCGTATGTAGGTACAAATTTCTCAGATGTGTTTAACCGTTTGTTAAACAACGGCGAAATCAAACGTTTACAAACGCTTGTGAAAATCAAAATACCCCTAATAGAGCGCGTGGCAAACCAATTGTGAGTATTTGGCACCTACCATCGTTTGGCCAACATGCAAACAAACCATTAAAATAACATATTTAGAATAATCCTAGAAAATTAATTCCTGTGTTAAATGACCCAGTAGGTTTCAAATCCAACATTTACAGATAAATTATTTAATCTGTCAACAGTCGCGATTAAATCCCACGTGATGTGGAAGAACTCCTGGGGCTCACCCAACCTTTATTAAGTGGGTATCCTTGATTAGGGGAAAAATCAGGAGGTTGAGAGTGATTTCCGACTGATTTTGCGGCTAATGCTTTAGAGCAGAAGATTTATCTGAAAAAAATCATGTTTAGCAAAATAAAATAGCATTGCTAAAATTTGTGGAATCGAAACATTCAAGGATAAACCAAGGTCATGGATGACTTCAAACATCGGACCTTCCAGATAGAAAGGGTTAAAAATGAACGAGGAAGAAAAACTGGAAAGCCATCACAACTCTGCTTACCATTCGAAATAAAATGTTTTAATACATCATAATGTATAGAACGATAAACCATACAATTTATACACGATACAACTTATACACCTATTATTAATACAATAAAACACGAGAATACAAACATTTAATTAACCCTTTGACTAGGTATGTAGGCTGATGGAGGATGATGATATATGATTCACAATCGGACCAACCAGACGTTAAATGCATCTTTTTCCGTTCGGCGGAGCATAAAAATGGTACCTGAACCATCAGATAATTGAACAAGTACACTATGAAACGGTACAGGAGTCGATTGTCCAACCATGAAGGAGTGTATTGTGTATTCCTACATCGTCCTCATCCGCCACGGTCTAAATACCGGATCTCTTTGGAATAATAACTAACAGCTGTTGATCTGCTGGCTAACTACCTGGGTACGGAGGGCGATTAAGCTTGTAATATATGCAGGCATCTATAATTGGTATTATAATAATCTTATTATAGAAATATTATTTTGCATTAAATAAAATAATGTGGTTTTTATTGCTATTATTTTAGGTTTTGTTATATTACATAAAATAAAATAAATTATAGTTTATAAGAAAAATGTCTTAATCTTATTTATTGAATTTTCTGTATTGAAGTAACTTTGTCCAAAAATTGAAATAATGAAATAAGATGTAGCTTGTTTTATTTTTTAATCGATAAATTCCATTTTTATTTGAATTCAAAACAATTCTATGTTTGTGTAACGGCTCGAAGAAGTAAGGAACAGTGACTTTTTGATTTGCTAATTTTTAAAAATATTTATTATATTTAAAAGAATAAACAAAAAGAAGTTCCTCGGTCCGTTGCTAGGCAGCGCCAATCAAATGTTCACTAAAACTTGTTTATATAATAAAGATTATTATTATGTATTATTTTTTAAAATTTATTTGTATTTATTGTTCTTTTGATGGTGAATGTTTTTATTTTGAAGATAAAAGATTTGTCCTGGCCGGGATTCGAACCCGGGTCGTCTGCATCTGCATATATGCATGCAGCACTGCACTAGAGATGGATACAATTCGGATTCGAATCCCGGCCAGGACAAATCTCTTCTCTTCAAAATAAAAATATTTAAAAAAACATTTTTTTAATTCAGTAATACACCCACTTACCAGTCGACGCTTCGCCTATTCAGAATTATAGAATGCTTAATAAAGACCCACTTGTTAAAGTAACCAATAAAATTAATAAGTATGTTGATAAATTATACATAAATAAATATATTGATAGGGTTTTAAAACTAAATTAACTACTTATGCCCCGCAGCATCCTAGAATATATGGATTAATTAAGTTTCATAAAGAAAACAAACCTCTCAGACCGATTGTAAATAACATAAAGGGACCTGCTTATGAACTGGAAAAATTCTTTAAACCGTTCTTAAATGGCCTGTACAATAATAACCCGTTCGATGTCAAAAATGCATTTGATGGTAAAAATAAGATTGATGATTTGAAAACTATAGAAGAAAATGAACGACTTATAAGCTTTGATGTAAAAAAAAAAAAAAAAGCCTGAAAAGGCGAAATGTCGACTGGTAAGTGGGTGTATTACTGGATTTGAAACATAAGGCTTTGTATTGTGGTTTTCCCAATTGCATTATAATAAATAATAGTGTTTCTTTTTGAGTTTTTGGCTCTATTTTTTCATTTTTTTAATTGTTTTCCCCAGTAATAATTTTTATTTCTCTATCCAAAGAGAGCATTAGAAGTTTTACTGCACTTGGTTCGGAAATGAGTAATTAATTGTAATGAATAAGTAATAAATGAGTAAGTAATTAGTTTTTAAATTATTAGCAAACCTAAACACAAATAAATAAAAGTAATAAAAAAAAACTAAATTACAAAAAAAAATACGTCAATACAGAAATAGGCTATATAAAAATAAATGTATATATCAAAGAGATTGAATTTCGAGGTTCGCAGTCCTGCAGGTGGCGTTAGGATTTTTTAAAGGGAGTAAAAAATCCAGTCCATCCTTCAGATAGGACGTGAAATTGAGGTCCCGAGCCGGTGAGATGTTAATCAATCTTTAAGGATTCCTCTCCCAATTATACCTGGACAGGAAAAGTTTAGGACTCCCGCTGTAGCATCGTCTGATCACCCATAGTAGCGTAAAGTGACGTTAAACGACTGTATGTTATTTCTCAATAAAATTTCTACTGACATCAAACAGCGAACAAATGTCAAACAGGCTACAAAGAAATAAATGCATTTAAAAAAAAAAAAAAAGAATTAACTGATCTTTGTTTTTAAAAAATGCTATTTCGAATTTCTTTATTTAGAAATCTATATTGTAAAAAAAAAAGGTTAATGAGAAATAGGCTCCATAAAAATAAAATATTTACAAAATACAGGCTGAATACTGGATCATATTTCTTCGAAATTCTTCTATAAAAGTATTCCATTCTGTTTCACATATTCATTTAAAGTTCTTTATCGATATTTTAAAATAATTATCTAAAACCTTCCCTTAATAGGACATGGTGAATCAAAAGTTGGAAGTGGGATTTTTGTCATTAAATAAATACTCCTATCATTAGCTGGCTAACTCCAGGAATGGCTCTGCTGAAGAAATAGAAATAAAAAATCTACAAACCCACGCAAGGCAGTTAGGGACATTTTGAATTCATCACTCATAGCATAGTCAAGACAAAACTGTTGAAGATAAGTTGAAAATAAACGTGTTTCGAAATTGCAGAGATAACAAGTGGTATATGGCTCTCTCTCTCTCTTTCTCTCTTTTAGTATTTCGTAAATGTCTGCCCACATTCTCTTTTCATTTTTTATTTCTTCTTTATTGCATTGTATATTATTTCCATATCATTAATACAATTTATTTTTTTAATTATTTAATTACTTATTATTTATTAATAATAAATGAGAAATAATAGGAGACTTTAATGCGCACATTCCCTCAATGTACAAGTAATTGAATAATGCTTTATTAGCTCTGAATAAAATGATAAAATGTTAATATTTTATAGGACTACTAAATGTCTCGTTGCTATGCTTAAAATTTTATTTTATTTTTATTTATTATTACTTACTTATTTATTTTAAAATTTTAGTTGATACTGCTTATGCATATTTTGTGTAAAAAATTTATATCTGATGTAAAACAGTTTTATTAATAGTCGCAATTGAGTTATATAATTAACAATTCTATGCAACTATGTTTAAAATTATCATAAATTAGGAACAAATACTTAAAGAACCAATAAATAAACTAATTTACATGATTTCAGGTAATGGAGGTAATTCCCGATGCAAAAAAAGTCTTGACATTTAAGATATAGCCCAAAAATATTAATATTTACAATATTATTGTAAACTAAAGACTGTCTAAATGTTAATTTTATTTTAAATTACAATAATAATTGCACTTTTTTAATAGAAAAAAGTGTTCTGTAATGTGATAAGTTATGTGTATCATTGAATAAATAATAATAAGTATGAAAAATCGATAGATTTAAAGATAAGAAGTTCTACAAGCATTTTAATTAAAATAATAAAGATACCCTAAGTATGTTTAACGATGCAAATAAAAGGATAGCTTAAAAATATTAATACTGACGATATTACTGTTAACTAAACACCGAATAAATGTTAATTTTTTAAAAACTATAACTTTTAACCGATAAGGGTTCTGCATTGTGATAATTAAAATATAAAAAAGTTGTATACATTATTTTTTTTAAATAAGAAGAATCTAAATAATAAGTTATATTAGCATTTTCAATAAAAATAATAAAATTACCCTTAATTAAATCATTATAGTTCTAGGTTGAAATAGTTATTGGTGGTAATCAATGGAGTACTGTTATACAAATTACAACGTTTAATTATATACAATTAACTTCACAAAGGCCAGTTAGGACAATCAACATTCTTATTAATAACTGTTATATCGATTAATAACACAAAAAATTTATTTTAATTAATAAAAACAAAGAATATATTAAATAGTGATAAGGGGCATAGTAAAGGCGGGATTTGAACTTTTTGGAACGAACAAATACAACATTCCAATGTACGGTCGTAACTCCGCATCGGGAGAAAAAAAAATTCTATTCACCATTTCAAGGCCAAGATGAGAGAAGAGATTTTTTAGAAAAGGCTTACCGCTTAGCATTATTATGGACAAATTAAAATTTTATAGAAAAAAATAATTCAGAAGAAAAATTAAGATATACTCGCAAAAAAAAAATGAATAAATAAAAAGAGTGAATTTTTTTCTATCTTGATAAAGACATTCCTTTTACAACGCTTCGAATTCTTGTTACTGAAACCCGTTAGGGTCGATATTTTATAGGAAACTCCTAGCCTTATCCGGATTTTATAATTATATTTAATATAAAAATAAGGTATGTTTATATACGTAAAAAAAAATTTTAAATATTCGATAAATTTAAGCCAAAAATGTAGATATGTACTGGAATATAAATGTATAAATGCTAGTTTAATGTTGAGAATGTTTATAAATGGACCAATTATTTCAGTTTATTTCAAAATTTCCAATGTTAACAAGGCCTTCGATGGTGTTCGGTATATAGGGCAAGACATGCCCTGAGGCCCTAGTATGATATAATTAACTGTACTATATGATAGGTATAATGTTACTATGATAAGAGATGTATGATCATGAAGTTGTCGTGAGAAGATCCTACCTGATGAAGTGTAATCCAGAACAGAGACGAGACGGTGGAGGAGGAGCAAAGTGCAGACAGGAGACTGAACCGCAGACTGTCGAGGTGTGCCAGGCTCATAACGGTCTCTCCTCTCCCCACCACTACGTCTACTTCCAAACACTATCTTTTATTATTTCACTAAACATTTACATTCTCTTTCTCTCTCTTATTTAGGCATGATTAATAATAAAAAGGAAAGAAAACAATCAGCTGTATCTTAGAAAACAAAAGAATGATCGATAAAAAAATAAATAACAATCAATGAATTAGGAAACAGATCAACCTACAGAAATGTCTGGAGCAATTATTTAGATTTTAATTATAGTCGTATATTCAAATTATGTAGGAAGATGCAAATAATAACAATTACATGAGCAAAATTATTTTTAAAAAAGTTTTAGAACCTATGCAGGGTATTGGCTTCATTATATGAGAGGGATTTTACAATTTACTATTTTTATTTTATTACTTACTAGCTTTTGCCCGCGACTTTGCTCGCGTGGAATTTGGTCTGCCACATAAAATTCGTAAAAATCATATTAAATGAATAATTTAATTTTTTTTAACTATAAGTTACTCGTACATCCAAAATTTCGGATGTCCAACTTCAAAACTGACGGATTTCATACATTCTTTGGACCCCTATTATATTAAGGGGGAAACCCTTGGGGTGGAATTATCCAAATTTCTTTCTTAAATTATAGAAAGAACCTATCTGCAAATTTCAAGATTTGCCTTTAATTATGTACTATAATAGATTTTCCACAGAACACAAAAAACTGTCTGGGGGGCATGTGCCCCCGTGAACCCCCCTAAATCTGCCCTTGCTGTCGCCTATGTGTTATTAGGATGTATTCTATATTACTCAATGTGTTTCATCCAAATTCTTTCATTAGTTTTTGCGTGAATGAGTAACAAACATAAAAACTTTCGCATTTATAATATTAGTAGGATATCAAAACAATAGTTTCACTCATGTTCTTTCGGTTATTTTAACAATTATGATCGTGTGATTTGCCTTTAATTATGTACTGTAACGGATTCTCCACAGTACCAAATAACTGTCGGGGGGCACGTGCCCCCGTGCCTCCCCCCTAAATCCGCGCTTGCTATAGCCTATATGTTATTCTGATGTATAACCTATATTAATGTAAAGTTTCATCCAAATCCGTTCAGTAGTTTTTGAGTGAAAGAGAGACAAACATACAAACTTTCACATTTATAATATTAGTAAGATTATTACCTAACTCTATCTCTATGTTCTTTAGATATAATTATATACGTAGGAAAAAGCAAATGATCGAAAATTGTAAGCAAAAAAGAAAAATATACCATAACGTTTTACTGTAATACTGTACTGTAAGGGTACTGGCTTAATAATGTTGAAGAAACTGTAATGTTTCTAGTGTATATAGCCGACAATAGAAAACTTGTTCTGGACAAGAAACTGTATTTTTTATTGAAAATCAAAATATTTTTGGAGTACATTTAAGAAATATTAGTTATCCCCACACCTCTTGTAGAGTATATTATGAATACGGAGTCAAATTTATATATATTTCAAAATCATTCTCGCACTAAAGAAGATATAAGATAACAGAGATAAACAACTACAGTGATAGCTTCATCGTTCTGGAAATTTCAAATAACATCTGATAACAAAATGTGACCCCTTTAATTAATTGTAAAAGTAATGCAGAATAATTAGAAGCAATAATGTAGTTCAACGAGGTAAATTAACAAACATAACATAAGAAATACACCCCAGAACCATTTTATCTTCAGTTCAGTACATTGCGAATGGCTGTGCTAGGAAATTTTCGACGAGACCACGCTGAATTTTCTCCCAATTAAGGGTACCCACTTAATAATCTTGGTGGCTCTCAGGAGCGTCTCCAGCTCCCACAGGGTCGATAAATGGCTTTTGATAGAACAAATAATTTACTTTACATGATGCATATATTTATATATATTCATTAAATTCTTAACGCCATCCTGAGAAAATGTTTCTAATATTTTTTAAATTCATTAGGTCTAAAGATTAATAAATAAAAACATAAGGTTGCAGCTGTATAATATCTTTCTACCTCCGAGCTTCCCATTCCACAGTCTTTTGGGCATTCGCGGTTCCGGCATCCTTGCCACATGACCTGACCAACTCAAACGTAATTTTTTTTTATAAAGGCTACCGAGTTAAGTTCTCCATATCTCAAAGGAAGTTCCCATACTAGATGTCTAAATGATGTGGAGGCCGATCTTCACCAGCTTAGAGTCAGAAAATGGAGAAGACGAGCTATTGACTGCAGGGGATGTCAGTAGGAGGTCATTGTAGTAGCATCAAGGAGTGAGCAAGTGGCTGTATAATATATTATAGTTTGTGAGGACATAAATATTATTAAAAAATATACAAATATAATTCAGAGTAAAAATTCCAGAATAAATGGCAGAACTTCCAGGTCCATAGTGCCAAAAAAGTACAACAAAAACTATCAAATATTTTTTTATAATAATAAATTTAATTTCCAAGTTGACTTCAAAAACGTTTTAGTTAATAAAATATTAATATTTTTTTTTTCCTATTAATTCTCATACAAGACTGAAAAGACAAGAAACTGCTCGACGTTTTCGTCTACTTCAACATTTACAGGACAAACGTTCAAAGCTCCCCATTAATTACAAAAGACTCATTTACATGACAGTTATCAGACCTATTTGGACATACGGAGTTGAGCTTTGGGGCTCTACTAACCCATCCAATTCATCTCGTATCCAATCTTTACAATCCAAAATCCTTCGTAAAATCCTCAACGCTCCTTATTATGTCACAAACAAACTCATCCATCATAATCATAATATCCCATATGCTGCTGATTTGGCCTAAACTAGATACCTATTCTTCCATGAAAACATCCATACACACTTGAATCCGCTAGTCTCTCAACTTGCTTCCCATAATATCCCTGATAACCCTCCGAGGCGTCTGAAAAGAAGATGGCCTCGAGACCTTCTACTATAGAACTTTATTGGAGTGCTATCAATGGATAGTTTCTCCACAAATGGCTTTTTTTTTGTTCATACAGCAGATTTACTTGATGTAATATAATTACTGTTGTAAATATCAATAAATTATTCTATTCTCTCTCTCTCTCTTATTTCTGTTATAAATGAATTATGATATTAAGAGCTTGTTAAAATGAGTAAACTGAAGAAACCACTCCTCAGTCAGATTGTGTGGCACCCAAACATCGTAGCCAAACCGTTTTAAATGCCTTTGAAATGCCGGTTACAAAACCAATTTCCTGCGTCTCCGCAATGCCACTCGAATCAACCTCGGTGGATGCATCTTCGAGGCTCGTAAACCACATCGAACATCTCCGGAACAAAAGATGGTAAACAATTTTTGAACAATACGTTCTCATACGTTAATATTATCCCTATTTACTTTACGTATCTTTCGGTTGGCCATAGAAGCTCGCTTGTCGTTCTTATGACAGTCATGTATAGCGAGTTGAAGGGTTATAGAAAAACATTTTTTACTTTGCGCTTGTTGATAGTGGAATTGCTCATTTCAGTAAAAAACAAAACAAACTCTAATATTCTATTAAATTCATATGAAATGATAAACAAAATCATTTTGAAGGAAATTAAATTCTCTACAACTTTCTTCCTGATGAATTTTCTGTGGAATGAAGATATACAGCGCTGGAGATAGAAGTTGGCGAAAAATGTGTTGCGAAATTTTTTAAAACAAATTGCCGATCTTCTAGAGCGCATATCTAATTAACGGTTAAATATAGCAAAACAATTGTAAGAATAAAAAATGTAGAGAATTTCATCAGCTTTAATCTTGCATGTGAGCAATTTCTTTTTAGGACGAACCCCTACTGAGATAGAGGCGAAAAACCTAATGAATGGACATTTAACCCCGCGCTTCTCCCCTCTTGCGCCACCCCCAGGGTCAAGGACTTTTAGTATGCTATACTACTAACTACCCCGAACAACGTACCATAGTTGGTCTTTCGCTTTTTTGACTTTCCCTCTAGAACCCCCTTTTGGGTATTCGTTGACTGGACTATTAGTACTTTTAAATAAAAACCGTAAGTTCTTGCCAATAAAAAACCAAAACAAGAAATAAGGAAAATGAATAAATAAATAACCACAGATAAAATATTTAGTCAAATGCACTGTTTTCAATCTCGATTACATCGTTGGTGAATTCTATTGATGGAATTAGTATTGAACTTAGAAACGCAACCATACAACCAATCTCATTAAAAAAAGCGTGAATGATGCCTTGAAAATAATAGTAATTTGTTTTTAAATAAAAAGAAAGAAATAATATAAAGCTAGTAGGAAGAATATAACCTACCGATAGTTTTCTGATATCTTGACTTTTTTCCATATAATTCTTTTGCAAAATATCATTTTTTTATTATACTGATTAAATAAAAAAAATTTAAAAGCTGTTTTAGTTTGGTTTTATACATTTTAAAATATTTTAATACATAAAGTTTTTAAATAACAGTGAAATATAAAATAAATAATTATATGCAACTCATCTTTTGCTTCATAGGTCACAGTTTAAATAAATCATTTTAATATTAACAATTGACCATGGAGGATAGCTGATCCCCAAGAAAATATATATATTAAAAAAAAATTTAGACATTAAAAATGCATTTTATGAGGTATCTATGCTTAATTTTGCTGATTGTTGGGACATATTGTTTAGAATTATGTATTTTTCTCATTATAATTTTTATTTTTTACAGATTTGTGACTTATAGCTTTTTTAAGTTATATATGATTGTTAATTGATGCAGACGATTTGTTAAAAAAGATTGAAAATGGCATCAATTTGTCGAAACGTCTAATAATTTTAATAAATTAAGAATATTTTTATGAAAAATCGAAGGTTTGTGTCCAGTATTTTACATAATTTTTTTTTAAAATGAAAAATCTTACAATAAAATAAATAATAATAGTTTCATTAAAGTCAAAGTTAATAAACCTATAGAGTGTACTTCGACTATAACACCTTATTTGAAAAATAAATTAGATTAAAAAAATATGATCATATTTATTTCTAATTTGGTTTAAATTATCAATAGAAATATGTGATTCAATTTCTTTGTAATAATTAAATCGAATGAATTAAATTTTAAAAACGAAAAAAGATATTTTGCTAAATATTATATATTTAGCAAAATATCTTTTTTCGTTTTTATATTATATTATAATAATACATTTTATATTATATTATAATAATACAATGATATAAAAAGTTAAAAAAATAGAAAGAAATGTTTTTATACATTTTTAATCGAGCTAAAAAATATATTTTATCGAAATGTTTACATCGTGAAGCAACAGTGCGCGGCAATCAGATTACCCGCCATAATCTAATTGCCGCTCTTCGCTTCCCGCCAAAACATCTCACTCACTATTCTGTAATTTTATTCCGAGCAGTTCAGTCTGAATCTGATCTTAGTGCGATATCGATTGTGTCATGAAGAAATGTTTATTATTCTATTATTAAGTAATGAAAGTGATTGTTTCAGTGTATATTTATTAATGAATTTACAATCCATTTTATTGAACATTTGGTCGATTGAATTGTTTCTTTAAGGTGAGTGAAAACATATTTGAACTTGAATTACTTTCTAAATTATCATTTTTCAATTGATTAATTTATTGTTTAATTCGATAACCCTATGCAAAGTTTAAATTGAACCCACTCACTTTATATTAAGTAATATAATATAATAATTTAAAAACATTTTTTTATAGTCATAAAGTATCTCAATTTCTAGACAAAATTTTATAAAATATGAAGCTAGTATTGTTTTGCAATTACTAGTGTATTACTGCTTTAAAACCTCATTTTTTTTTAGATTAATTTATTGATGTTTGATAACTGTAATAAAATTACAAGGAAATTTACTAATATGAACAAATGGCATGAAAAAAAAAAACTTATGGAGAAACTACCCATCGGTAGCTCTCCAATAAAACTTCAAATTAGGAACAATTTGTTTTCCAATTTTAATTGGAAATTTTCCATCAGCCTCGTACAAGTAATGTTTAAAATAAATGAATTTCGTTTTTAGTCTCCTTATTCCTTCTTTTTAAATCAATTGTCATAAAATTTTTATTGGATTTAAATATCTAAATTTAATAGTATAATTTGTTATTTGATTGAAAGTCGGATTGATTTGTATTTTATTTAGTTCATAGTAATAATCCTTGATACTTTACAACCACTCTCTCTAATAAATTATGCTTATAATTTTGTTAGCCAGCTGTTACACCCAACGACTTCGCTCTTCAAATCGCCCTGAAGATGACCTACACTGTAGGTCGAAACGTCGGCACATAATTATAAGTTTATTACTTATTCAGTGTTTTTTTTTTTTACTGCACCTCCCAACTATCATATCTCTTTTACGTTATAATTAAATTAAATTACCTTTTTGTTTCATAATTCAACAAAGGAACATTAAATAATAAGTCCTCGGCCGAGACACACCCTAAACCATAAAAATGCTTCCTCAACTCAATTTTACAGTGGGTAAGATATTTTGTGCAGGAACTCTTGAAATTGGTTATCTAATCCATACAACTTATGGATATAAGAATCCCACTTGGCGTGGTAGGGAAATTCTATAATTTCTCAACAATTTTGATTAGTTGACCCAGTTCGATTTCCCAATCATATGAAATATTTTGTTTTTCTAGCGTTTTTGGAATTTTTCACTTACCTGTTGTAAATGTTAAAATTTAATACCAGTATTTTTTCTATTCTAAAATAGTGTTTCAACTTAATCCCAGTTTCTCGACTTTATGTATGTGTAGTTTTAACTGTTTACCAAACAGTTTATTCGTTAAATGTTTAATCACAATGTTACATTTAAAAGTAGGTTATCACATCCGAAAATTCTTAACTTTATTGGTTTAATTTTGTAACTTGTACTAAACACTAGAACTATGAATGCTACATCAATCGTAATTTTGGTTTCATTTGGATAAGTTATGTTCTGCTAATAGACACATTAAATGAAATTTTCATCTGAAATGCTAATTACAATTTCAAGTTTGATACCGGACCATTGTGTGTAGATTTTATTGTCATCAAATTCCCTCATTTTTAAATTCAGTATATAAGATAGTAAACTTTGGTTGTTTTTTTTAAAGTTTTTCAAATTATTGTAAAAAAAGTGGAAGGGAGGAGGATAGTACCTTTTAAAATTTTAATAGTCTTGGAAATAATTTTAACAAAAAATAAGCTTTAAAAAAAATTATGCTAGTTTGATCAATGCTCAAGAATGAAGAAAATGGTTATACTCCTTTCTTAAAGTTAGGATTTTCATTTTAATTTTCCTTTTACACAAAATTTACATACAGTACATGTACTTAAGTACATTTATGGCAAATCAAGTTGAACTTTTATCCACATGTTTGAATGTATTTTCTTGTAAGTCCGACTTTTGGTATTTCATGATATGAATACACTATTAATACATTAAACAATAGAAAACTCCCAGTGAATTGATTGTCTTTAATTAAATTCTTTAAATGGCAATAAAGAAATAAAGTATTTATTTAATGTTTCAGAACTAAGTTATGCTAAACTATAAAATAGTTACATTTCAATATCTGATTTAACATTATAATGAAAATGTATTTATTAATTCTACCCTTTATAAATTTTTTATATATAAAGAGTAGAATTAAGTAAATACTTTTTTCTTTTGAAAGGATCTAGAATTACCTATTTAAAATTTTAAATTTGCAGATGAACAGCAAACATGTTTAGTAAGTTTCATCAAATATCCAGTGATGTGGACTATGATTGGCAGTGTAAAGTGACATTAAATGAATAAATTATGTGGACTCATAAAGATTGTAAGTGTTATTCGATTTGCTTAAAGTAATCACATTATATTAAAAATATATCAGTTATATTACCTCCTTTTATTAGTTAAATGTAAAGTTAAAGTAATACCATATAAATAATACTGTTAGCTTATATTTAATCGGTTGGAACTGGTTTAGTATAATATAATAAAAAAATAAAATTTATTATAAAACTAAAATGAGTTCAATTTTATAACCTTTATCAGCATGATCCTATTTTAATTTTCAAACAATCAGATTTAAACCCTTATTAATTTAATTGTATACTTAATCTGTTTATTAATTTCACATTTTATTACATTTAGCTAGTTTTAATATCTGAAATTTATGACCAGTATTTTATAACAACATAAACATCTTTAAACATCTTGACAACTAAGCTTTATTTTTCTTTCAGCTGATAATTCAATTTTATCTTAATTTATCAACCTCATTAATGCCAATTGTAGGATACCACAATATTATAATGCTTAATTCAACAATTATCATACCTTTATTGCCTTTTTAGTGGAACTTAATATACATTGAAAAGCATATCTTAAATTCAATAGTTTGTATCATTAATAAAAACTATGAACAAAGAGTGAGTTTATCTCCCAAAATTGTTTTTTCTAATTTTGCTTTACATAGAGTGCAATAGAACATTAGTGATGATTACTTAACTGGTAGTACAGTGTTATGGTAGCACAAGTGTGTATAATGTTGAATTGCTGTGCTGAAAGTTCCGGCTGAGACTGATAAGTTATTTAACCTGTTAACACTGGACCCTTTGGGATCAACAGACCTTCCTGGGGCTAACCCAGCTTCTATAAAATGGGAACCCTAACTTGAGAGAAAAACCCTGAGGTTGTGCATGATTTCTGACAAATAACCTCCCTACACAACCCTTGTTCTAGAAATAGTACAGTCTGCCATGTTCTAGATCTAAGAACCTTCATGAGTTATAGTGATACAGATTCATTTATATATATATAAATATATATATATATATATATATATATATATATATATATATATATATATATATATATATATACATATAAAACTGCTGTTGATTTGAAAACAATGTGGATGTCTATTGTTCTAAATCAGCGGTTCCCAAACTGGGGGGCGTGAGGACATGTCAGGGAGGGCAAGAGACAAGTTGAACATTAAATTAAATTTAAGCAGTCTTTCTAAAATTCTAAATTAACCATGATGTTTAGAAAATTGACCACTTTAATATAATGGACAAACATTCATTTTAGTTAAAATATTTCAATGTGCATCCTAGTGTATCACGAGAAGCTCTTCGTTTATATTTGCCTTTTTCAAGCACCTATTATTGCGAAAAATCATTTTCAACACTTGTGGCAATTAAAACAAAGTATCGGAATAAACTTGATGTTGCTAGTGACTTGCGTTGTGCACTTACTAAAATTCAGCCACGAATAGGGCATACTAGTAAGAAAAATGGAAACCCATCCATCTCACTAACCAACCTAATCTTTTTTCCTCTTATTAATAATTTTTGTATTTTATGAAAACTGATATTGTTGTACCTTATGGCAATATAAATAAATGTTTTGTTTTCTATGTAATACTCATATTTTTTGTCTTGTTCCTAGGCCCACACAATTTATTGTTAAGAGGGGCACGAGAAGCTTTCATTTCAACAAAAGGGGGTCGTGGTACAAAAAAGTTTGGGAACCTCTGTTCTAAATGATAAAAAATTGATTAGATTTTAAATTTTTTTAGATTTTTAATTTGTTTATCTGTCCTACCAATTTGTGGCCTGATCTTTTTAAAGACATAATAAAATCAGAGAGTTGATTTAAATTGAATTAAAAATTAATGGAGATACTCATGAGCTCAAAGGGTGAATATGTGCATTTAATCGATTGAAATTTGTTTTTTAGCGCATATTTTAATACTAAAAAATTCATTAACTTTTCTTTACTTGAAATAGTATATAGTGTCTCCTTGAATATAAATATTGCATGAGAAGTACTTCATAGTTTCTGTTTCTTGAGCCACAGCTGACTTTTTATACTTGTAACTCTCAGCTTTTATAACTATTTAATATCATAATTATTTGTATAATTAATTTTTAATCAACTATGTTAGTTACATTTCATTTGGATAAGTTATGTTCTCGTAATAGACACTTTAAAAGAAATTTCCATAATTAATCTTGAATAATATTTGTTGACCCTTATATATATAGGATATATAGGAAGAAAATGGTTCAGGTGGAGGTCAACGTTTCGATCCACATAGCAGGTCTTCTTCAGGGCTTACAATGGGTAGTCTTGAAGTCTTGAAGACCTGCTATGTGGGCGTTGGCTTTGAAATAAATCATCATAGTCCATCCTTCCTACTGCTCACTTATTAAAGAGAATTTTTTCTGAAATCCACTCGGACCATTTTCTTCTCCATCATTAATGTTAATATTTTTAATTTTGGTACTAGATCTTTGCAATTTGATTTAATTGTCTGCAAATTTATTGTTTAATCTAACTGTGTATCCACAAGATAGTAAATATAAGTTTTCTGTCTAATATTTCTAGTGTGTTCTAAATTTATAAAGATTGAGATGATTTGATGAAAACTAAGAGGATCTCAAGTTGCTTGGAATAAGGAGATGGAGGGCACAAGCAAAAGATAGGAGGAGGTCCAGGTCATTGTAGGACCGTTGCAACCAGTAGTTATGTAAGTAATAAATTCATAAATAAATAATGTGGGATACAATAAAAATGGTTAAAAATAATTGAATTTTACTGAAGAAGAACGCCAAGAATGAGTTAAACAAATATTTTTTAAAAATATATTAGTGGCAAATTTAACTACTGTACAATTGAAAAAACAAAACAAAAAAATAACAGAGAATAGATAGACAAGAAAAGGAAGTGACATAACATCTTCATGGTCAATTATATGTGTTTCTGCCAAGGCCTAAGGGGAAAGAAGGGATAAAAATTCAGTGCACTTTAAATAAAAAGGTGATTAAGAACATTGTCTTTGAAGGGGCACTGCATTAAAACAGAAAATTAATCAGAAAGAAAGATTTAATGTTTTTTTTGTTCTTTAATAGACAGAAACATATACAATATAACAATTATACAACAAAGGGAGCTCTAGTGATTTGAACTATTGGGATTGGTCTTCTGCTTGGCAACCCCTCTAGTTTTCATAAAGAAGAAAAAGATCTGAATCTGATTTTGCATCAATCATTGAAACATTCATTATTGAGTTCTACAAACGGTCACATTGGAACAATAGTTGCAGCAACGTAAAACATTAAAATAAATATTAGTCAAAACACATTAATTGGACAATTTACAGTAATTATGGATATTTAGTATACTCTAATTGTTTAAAAAGGAATTAATTTATTTAGGTGAACAATAATAAGCATTGGACAATCTATGTAATTTCATTAATTAACAGGAATCAGGTTTAGCTATTATTTATTAGTTTCTTAACCAAATGGATCTTTAATGAGTACCTGATACCGCACACGCTCGGGACAGCCATTTCGCGTCCCATCTGACATAACTCACTTTAAATAAAGCTAGGCAGATCCATAGCCTAGGGTACCAACATGTGATCTTTGGCATAGAAGGTTCTTAGGTGTTTCTGCTTCTTTTTTAATTCAATTTGAAAATTTATAGTTTTTCCTAGTTGTTTTAAGTACTATGTTATTGATATGTATATTGACTTATACTTATATTATTGACATTAAAAGGGAAATAAATTAGTTTCTTTTTTACTTAATAAATACTTTTTATTAACTTAAAATAAAAAAGAATACCACAAAAATAAATACTTGATTGATTTCTTATCACATTAATGTAATGCAATCTATTGCAAAATTTATTATTTACATATTTCACCATTATCTTAGATATGGAGCACTAATAAATAAATAAAATATTATAAAATAAATAAATAAATATATATGTATTGCTATGATTTAAAGTTTCATTTCCTATTACCCGATAGGAGGCAGTATCAAGTTGTCAATACCAATCGAGAAGTAAGAAAAAAAACTATTAAGAAACATAACATAATAACGTTTCTTTTATTCATGGTATAGATATAGTTAACTCTTGAAAAATCTTATATATTAACTATTAACAATATTTACAATAATAATATCACATTTTACGTTGAAGTAATTTCCACCTTTCACAATAAAAACTGTTTGAAAAGTATAATCAAACATGTTTTTAATCTTGAAACAATGAATACAACCGTAGAATAACAATAATGAAAATATTCATAGTTTTTATTATTTTTTTTAACTAAATAATAAAAAAAAAATAATAATAATTGTATATACAGTACATATACATTAAAAAAAATAAAAAAAGAGACTGAAGCAATAAAAAATGAAATAGAGGTAGAAACTATTCATAATATTCAACATCTCAAACCTCATTTATCATAGTTTTAAAAATATATTAATTTTCAAATACATCTGAAATTGTTAAAATTTAGTCTTAATTTATATCAATTAATTATTATGTTTTTAATATAACATTTTCTTCAAATACAATATCGACAGATAATACTCTACCTCACATTAATTTATAGTTTATAGGTTAATAACTAATTAGTAGCAGACAGACTAAGGAAAAAATAATTAATGAATAACAGTAAGTATTTTAAAAATAACTAATCTTAAGCAATTTCAAAAATAATTCATTTCAAACACAAAAGTATCATTGCTGAAATTCTTATTTAACTAAAATACTTCATTGGATATACATTATTTTAAACAAAATTAACAGAAGATAAAACTTAAAAATAATATTCACCTCATGATAGTTTCAATCCAAGAAACATGTATATTTGTATACACTATTTCTTTTTCTTTTTTATCGTTCATTTTTAAAAGTTGTCCTAATACTTATAGGAAACATTAATTGAGTTCTAGAATATTCCACACTCTCTCCTTTTCAAAATATGAAGACTCAACATTTGCACTGGCAAAGAATCGATCTCTTGATTATTAAAATTGTAGGATTTGGTTTATCCAATCTCTGAACTGGGATATCCTCGTGTAGACTCCGGGCTGGTTGGGTTCTGCGCATCCGATACCCCAAGAAATCACTCCTGCAAGAAGCCATCGCCTATCTGGTCGTTGTATTACCATAGGTCCTCCAGAATCACCCTAAGTGAAAAAGTGAACATTTTTACTTATTCATAAACAATTATATTTACTATATATTCTAAAAATCATATATTTATTTTTAAGTATAATTTAATCCTTAAAAACTTATATCTAGAGTCTTGGTCATTGTTTCATGCCATTTTCAAAATCTTTTCATATTGTAAAATATTTTAAAAATAAGTTTCAATATTTTCAAACCTCGCGTGCATTATATTTATTTTTATAATTAACTAATTGTAATAATATATTTAAGTTCAGTTAGATTACAAAGAATTTCATTAAAACATTCAAATAATGATAAAAATAAGAAAACGGAAAATTTAATTATATTGATCTAGTAAACTTTGAAGAGTCCCAATATTTTTAGGTTTGTAGCTCTACCTTTTTTAGTAGGATTATGAATATTCTTCTAACTTTTCTAAAAAATGATAATCCACTATTTTGGACAAGTGTTTTAACATTTTATAATAAGGTAGGAGCTGGTTAAGCTTAGAATTTCTAACTTATTAAATAAAAAGGGCGAACTTTAGAAATAAACTTTTGCTTCAAATACTATATTATTTATTAAGTGGTGTTTTGGCAATGTAATATATTCAGGTTGTCGCAGACTTCAAAATAAAAAAAATAATCTTATTACTTACTGATTAAATATTCTATTTTTTATACTCATTTTCAGTATATAAAATTCCATTATTACATTTGAATTAATAGTACTTTTAAAAATTAATATCCCAAGAATCCTTACCTCACAAGAATCAAAACCTCCTTTTTTCCAACCAGCGCAGATGAAGATGTCCGGAATGTGTTCAATATAACCTGCCGCTCTGTACATTGTTTCACAGAGGCTGTTGTTAATAACAGGAACTGACACTTCCTGTAGTACGCTCGGTAAAGGTCCATCTTAACAGAAAAATAACAAAGAACTCTGAATAAAATAATTAATAATAAAAGACAGGGATTGAGCTACTGATAATTTGGTTTTTAATCTTTGTAGGTAAATACATATTGTTTTCTGCCTAATATTTTAAAGATAAGTAGATAACTAAGTAGTATTTTATTAATTCAAATCTAAAATAGTTTTTCAAAACATTTTACTTTTTATAATTTATTTTATTGTTATATGATATAATTTTTTAAATATTTTATTTGAAAAGAAAAGATATGATCAGGACCGGGACTCGAACCTGGGTCTGCCACCTGTCCGTGGTGGTGCTTTAATCATCTCAGCCATCCTGGCGAGAACACGGAGATATAGGATCAGTGATAGGAAGGGATGTGACTGACCGAGAAGCGAACCAGGATGGCTGAGATGGTTAAAGCACCACCACGGACAGGTGGGAGACCCGGGTTCGAGTCTCGGTCCTGTTTATATCTTTTCTTTTCAAATAAAACATTTTACTTTTTGATAGACGAGACTGGATTCAATAATTGCATATTACTGAATTCACTTTTTACTATTTTTATGGGATATAAAAACCAAACAACATATGCTGCAAATCTCATCTATAGCTTTAATTTTTATGTAAGAAAAAACAACTTATAGGCCCTTGTTCATTATTAAACTGACGAACATAAATAAAAAAAGTAGATTTTTGCTCTTACAGATAAATTTTTCATTTGATGCTTTAAATTATGTTATCTATCTATTTGTATTCTAAACATTTTTAATTAAAATACAATTTGTTATTGTAAATAATTATCCAGAAGCAATTAATTGGTTTCTAGACTTCCTAAATTGTCTAATAAACACTTCAAATTGAAAAATCTTAGGTGTTTTGAATTTGATACATTTTAGATGTATATAGTTGTTACTCCATACTTTTTGTTATCTATCTACTTTTAATCTAAATACTGGCCATAGAGCTCTTCAGTGAGACTCTTAGCTTGTAACAGTTTCTGTAATACCTTACACTGCTTTTTAGGTTCAAGTCCAAATTTCTCAATACTTCAAATACCTTTGGTTTTCATTTTATATCTATAGTTTCTTATAATGCAATTGGGAAAAACCACAATGCAAAGCCTTATGTTTCAAATTTCTCCAGTAATACACCCACTTACCGGTCGACGTTTCGCCTATTCAGGGATTATCAAGACACAAAAAAAAATAGGTTATGTGAATCACATCTCGAAGAAAAAGGTGCAATATATCCCAACGATCAACAGCCCAAACAGGCCCCAAACCTGAATATCTATACTTTCTTTGATTTTGAGGTTTACTGTTATAGACCTAAGGGACCTAGAAACTTTTTTTGAATTTCTATGAATTTATCTTTTAAAGTTTCAAACTCAAAAGCTTGTCATTTATAAAAATCAATGTATATATTATATTTTTAGCCGTAATGTTCCATTTGTTCTTCTTCAAATTCACTTAGATACTAGTTTTATTTTTTAAATATTTTTATTCTCTGCATTCATCAATTTATTGAACATTATCATTACCCAGCTGGCTTCTTTCAGATTGCTTATCGCAAAATTATGATGACTTGAGGAATGTACTTCGACACTTTTAATCAATTTAGTGAAATTAAGTTTTTCTAAAATTTTTTATAACAGCCATATTGTGATAATATAAAGGGCCAGTTTTACTTCCTTTATTTATTAACACGAATAATTTTTCAATATTTTTTTCTTATATGTTGCGGTTTCTTATTTCTTAACCTTCATTATTCTTTATTGACTGATACGGCCCAAAAATTCCGTAATTACATTATAATTTTTAGTGTCTAATTTGCTTTCTTATATTGTTCAAGGCACGTTAATCGAAAATGTTAATACATTATTTGAAATAACTTTAAATGAAATAACACACTTTTCTTTTCTTTTTTATAAAATGTAGATTATAGATATTCGGATACTAATTTGGTCGATAAGTTCTTTTCAATGCTCTTTGTTCAAATTGTTTCTTCAGTTTCACATCTTGGATAAACTTGAATGATAATTTACAATTTATGATTCTTTATATCAAATATGAAATAGCAAGAATTGTATTGCATAATACATAAAATATGGAATATAATTAAAAAATAAAAATATCAAGATACTGTCAAGAATACAAGATGTTTTAATAATTTGGTATATTCTGGGCCCATCAGTCTAATGAAAGTTTTGAGAAATTATTTATTTAAAAGACTTCAGCTTCATAAAAGAGTACTGTGGTTGATCTATTTGATGTAGAAAAATTATTAATAAGAATATTGTTATTATTGCTCAGCATTTTAATGAGGGTGCCTAGCCACTAAAAGCTAATTTGAGCAGATTTTAGCATAGCTTTTTGGTGGCGGGACACCCAAAGAAGAAAGTACCTTCATAGAGTCTTCCCCATCCTGTGACAAAGGCTGTTGAGCCTACAAAGTTGATGTCATCCTCTGGGACACAGATGGGTATGATGTTCGGCTGGAAGGAGACAGGTTCGTAGAACCTGAGCAGTGCAAGGTCGTACTCAAATGTCCTGGGGTCGAATTGTGGGTGGGATGCCACTATCTGTACTCTCCGCTCCTGGTAGCCGTAGGGCTCATCTTCCACTGACAGGTCATGCTCACCAAGCCGTAGCAGTAGGTCACTTGGAGGCACGCTACAAGGAAGAAACGGTTAAATAATAAAATAGTGTCCCATAATACATATAATGTTATATTATATCAAAGTCAGACTAAAGCCAAGTAAAGGGCCTCTTTGTAAGAAAAAAAAACTTGTAATTTTCATTAAATACTCGTACTTTGCACTGATAAAACACCCTTATCTGGCAATTAAAATTTCGGTCTACCAAACTTTTAATAGGATTTTAACATTCATGAAGGAAGTAGTTTTACCAGCCACTATCTTATTCTTTACCTTATTAAATATTATATGATTAATTGAATTATTAAATTAATAAAATAAATTACTTCTCGACACAGTGAGCAGCCGTGATTGCCCAATTCTCGTTGAGGAGGGCAGCTCCACACTTGTGTAGGTAGGTTGATGTCCTCCATTGTCTTAGCGAGATCTAATACAAAATGAACAATTTAATAAATAGCAAAACATAATATTATTATTTTATTTATACATAATACATCAGGACATTTAAAACATAGAGGTAAATTATTATTATATAGTAATCGGTCAAGGTAAAAATTATTAATTAATAAGGCATCATCAAAACAGAAAATTAGAAGATAATATCAAGCCAGCTCACACTTTAAATTTGTACCAATATATATTATATTTAATTATTTGCTGAAAATATTCACTAATGTGGTTTTAAATTTGTTAATTGTTCCTTAAGGCAGTATCCTTTGCCCGATCCTCTCTTCACAATTTATACAGCTAATGTCCCAACCCATCTTAATACTGTCATTACCATATATGCTGATGATACATTTGTATTATCATTCAACACTAATCCATGATTATTACAAGACATTTTGTGATTTAGGGAGTAGAGTTTTGGGACTCCAATAAGCAATCAACTTCAAAACTAGCTACCTCTTCAATTCACAATAATCCTTTGAAATGTCTGTAAAGAAGATAGCTCGTGACTTTCAGCTCTTGTCTTTATCAGTTGTGAATTTCAATCAATAACTTTTTTTTTTTATTGTCAAGTAAATCAATTTATACCATTCAACATGTAGAATTTTTAAATGTACATAGAATTAATATATTTCTTTATTCTGAATTTACAAAAAACTTCTTTGGAAGGAAACTTAGAAACTAGCCATTTATTCTAATTCCATGCCTACCACTCGCTTGGCCTTCAGCCAATTAATAAAGGTCTTGGCGTTTAAATTAAAAAAAAAAATTCTTTATTTCCAAATGCATCATAGTTATATTTAAACCATAATTACATCTAGGGAAAACCTAAAATGGAGGAATTAAAGCTGTTCAGGGGCTGAATTGGTGACCTCAAAGAAGTTCTCGCCCCCCCATCTTGTCCTCTAAGCGCCTTCAAAGGCCTTCTTTATGGTCCAATTATCATTCTTTTAGATATTATTTTTTTAAACCTCACTTTGTATTACACGGGGTTAATAAATGTCTAAATGCGCGTTACAACTATCATTACCGTCCTTGTATTTAAATATAGTTTAGAAGCTATAGTCTGCCACGGCATGTTTCCCATATTTCTTTCTAGAAGGAATGGAACAAATAAATATTGTAGTTTACATTTCCCTGGGATTAAGATTGTCCTTGGGATGTTTTTTTTTTATCAGGTTAGTTTTTATTAAAATCTTTTATACTCATTAACTCAAACATTGCAAATTTGTAAATTTGGGAAACACGTTTAGACTTAAATGTAAGATACAAATTTCTAAAGTTCTAATTGGATCAATAATGTTGTAGATGTTGAAGTTTAATTTTTTTAAATTTAGGATTGATGTTTTAATTAATTAATTTGGATAGTGAAGTTTTGTTGGAAAGAATAACAGATTAAAAACCTCTCAAAATTCGATCCTTTACAAGGTGCATGGCTTCCATAAATTCATTAAAGAAAAAGTCTATCCACTGAGACTTAGGTAACAAAGTTTCTTGTGCACCAAGAGGATTCTCGGAATTCGTTATTATCCGCCTATTCGTTCCCAAATGGCGCCTGCTTTAATGTTTTATCCGTATCTCTATCGTTTATGTATACTGAGAGAAAATATGAAGTATTTTGGAATCGTTATTCCAATGCCTTAAATTAACAGAAATAAAATAAAACAGTTAAATTAACACATTGAAAAAGGGTCACTTGTTGTCTATCAGTTAGCACAACAACCAGGCCCAAGATTCACAGCCTGGCAGATGGCCTTAGGATTTTTAAGGGAGTTAAAAATCCTTAGGTATGCCGTCCTTCGGAGGAGACGTAAATTAGTGGTTCCGAGCATGTGCGGTGTCACTTATTCGTTAAAGATCCTTGTCCTAATTATACATGGATAGGAAAAATTTGCAACTTCCACTGTAGCATCGTCCGATTATCAGATATTCGTTTAACGAAACAAAATGACGTTAAACGAAACAAACAAATTTTAAAAAAAAACTTACAGCTTTCGCTTATTTATGGAGTAAAAAAAATAATTCTTTGAGGGATGGGATTTTCATATTTAATTCTTTTTTTTTTAATATATAAGTTTATTTTTAATTTTTTATTTATTATTGCGAATGAAGTAGCTAGCGATTCGCTATTAAGATCAATGATTCCTTTTCGGTTAGTATTCGCGATTTCGGAGTCATCGAACTTTAAACTTGTTTACAAACGCCCAATCCTTTTAAAAAAAGACAACAGGTGTTGTGAGGTCATTGGAACCCATCATTGGAACTCCAGCGTGCTAACTCAGGATTCGAAACCGCAGTTGATGTCTCTAGGTTATTATATTACATTAGATTGTATTATGTAATATCCTATAAATATTATATAATACAGTCGAGAGTTCGTCATAAATAAGTAAACCAGGATACAGTATATTATAATTTAATGTCCATTAAAGGATCAATTAAGAACTGTTTAAACAAGTTATGTTATTGACGAATTTTAATGTTGAATTATTATTATCTATTTTCAATATTCATTTATATTCAAATGTATTATGTATTACATGATATTCTTTTTATCTTATGCTATGAATACGTCTTTAACCATATTACTCTAATTATTTATTAATGCTTAATTTTAATTCGAATATAAATATTATTTAATTTTTTATCATTAGTTAAAAAAATTACAGTTTAAAAAAAGAGGGAGACATAGAAAAACAAATCATCTTTCAAGAAATTATTTAATTTTGTAATTAACGGTTTTTTTTTTAATTTTCAGGTAAAGAGATACTATTTTAAAGATTTTCGTTTGTACCTGAGTACCCATTCTTGAGCACTCCATAGCAACACGTCCACTATCTCAAGGTCAGATTTCCTTTTTACTTCTTATGTCTATTTTATTTATAGGCTTATTTTTTTTTAATATGTCATTTACACCTGGTTCTAAAAAAAAACACCTGTAGGCTCTACAACAACCCGTGAAGGGTCTGGGGTTCAGTACACGATAGAGACTGTTTCTTGGACAACAGTTATATAGAAAGGTGATTTGTCCTAAACCACGCCAAGCCGCCAGACCCCCTCCCCTTTAATTTGGGTACTCAATTTATAGAGGATGGGTGAGCCCCAGGAGGAAAGACTTAGGGCCCTCCTCCGGCTGCTAACAGATTAAATAAAATTCTTGCCAGCAGCGGGATTTGAACCAGGATTTTCAGCAAGGCAACTACCACTGAGCCACTCCGCTCCCCCATGGTTGTAAAAACAGCTACCAATAATTTATGAAGAAGGGTCTTGGGTTCAGTATGTTGTAGAGACTGTACTGTTTCTAAGACAACGAGGTGATTCGTGGAAGGAGGGGATTTGTCCAAGACCGCGTTCAAAGCAAATATTCTCTTTTTATGTAATTTGGTGAATTAAAAACCACCATGTTCAATAAAAAGGTGAGATGCTGTAAGAAAAAAAAATATAGCCCATTCTTATAATATTTCTAGGTTTTGTTTTGTTGATTCCGTTTTTATTTCCTCAATACTTTCCGGATTTTTCTCGAATGATTTTCTACATATTTTTTATTGTATTTCATATTGATTGGATGTGAGATGTTTGTTCTTTGTTGCTTTAGATGGATCTTGTTATTTTTCAATAGCAGGCATTTATTGGTAAATTGGCTGGATGGATATTTAATGCTGTGTAAAAGACCGAAAGATTTATTTTTGAATGTTTTTATCGAATACTTTTGAAGAATAATTTTCATTGTGGATTAGTTTAGAAAATAATAAAAATATCAGAGGACGCATTCCCTTCTCCCTCCTGACTGTATGAGCAATACTTATGCGAGAAAATAAATAAATGCCCAAAAAAAAATCAAAATAAGTCACTGACTTAAAAATAAACACCTACTTATTATTACTAGGTTATATAATTATTATTATTAGGTAATAACATGGCTTCTTCTTGTCACTTATCTTTCTTATAGAAATATAGCATCCTACATACATATCACTTATATATTATATATTATTTTGACATAAATATACATAAAGCTTAAAATACTCACCTGCCATGGCCATTTCCCGAAGGTGCTCTTATCACCGCCGACGACCCTGGATTCGGGGAAGAGCCGGCGACCACAGACTGCAAGAATAAACAGAGTTCTGTTTAGTATGGCCATGAGGACAGTCCACTCTAGAGGAGGGGGGCCCCACCACACTACCACACCATCTCCCTACCTCCCTATCTCATCTTCTACCTGCCCTCATTGGGATGCTATTCCATTCAGCAACTGAATCATTATTTATTACTCCTGATGACACATTTGTCGGAGACTTTAATGCCGATAGTGGAGGAGACTTTAATGCTAATACTGAAGGAAACTTTAATGCCTGAGTAAGCAGTGCGAGGATTGTACTTATACCATTCCCTTATCAAACTAAGATTGGATTCTAAGTATGTACAATAATTATCAATAATGATGACAATACTGTTTTATAAATTAAGTCTCTTCTTGTCAACTTCATATTTATTAATTATGAATAAATTAGATAGGTATTTCTATATAATTAGATGCCCTCCCTTTCTCTCTTTCCTCAACAATAATTTTAAAACGAATATATACTGATACTACACCAAAATGCAATGTATTAAAATTTTGCCATTTTGCATTTTAACATCTAATTTTCTATTTATTGCGCAATGCCGGAATTATCTAACTCAGTATGCTACGTTAGTATTTAAGGATCGGAAATAGGATTAATATGATCAAGATTTTATGTATCTTTATTCCTACGGTTTTCAAATAGGTATTAAAATATTCAACGTGTTAAACAACATTGTTTATTGCAAATTTCATCTCTTGTTTTCTTCTTGGCTCACCGCCATCTTTACTATGTACTTGATCAATCGTCTTGTCTACGTTATCCATAATTAACCGCTTTAGTGATGAGTAGAAAGCTTTTAAGTCCAGTTGAATTGTTATATGTTAGATACTGTTTTTATTGTGTGGTTTACAGCTGAATTGTGTGAAACATAACCTTCATTCTTAAATTATATGCGACCTATTAAATATTGTTATGAGTGGATTGTTGTAAAGTATTTTTTATTGTTTTATACAAACTTATGTTGCTCTACGGATGAGCTTGATTCTAAATTTGAAACTAAAGACTTGGGAAGATCCTTACTTGAATATGTGAAACAATGGGTTCTAAGAAAGCTCTTGAAACTAAAAAAGAACAAAACTGTAAGAGGAAAAAAAAGACTACTTACTCCCTGCTTCGATCTTCCTTCTGCTTAGATTATAATCCAAACAATATTCTACTTTTATTATAATGAAAATTCTAATTATTTTAATAATATATAATGTATCTGTTAGTGTAATTAAGATAGAGAACACATAATTTTTATTACATTCAACGTCCCATTACGATTGAATAATTTTATCTTGAAAATAAAATACATTTTAAATCAATGTATACAACTCTTTTTAAGTAGTTTTGATTTATTGTACGTAAGCAGGGACGGAAGGGGACTACAAGACAATCGGCACTCGAAAGAAAAACAATCTCTCTTTTGGTACGAGGTGTATTATTAGGGTCTAAAGTGTCTGCAGCCCCCGTGAATAATTGATTAAGCAGAAGTTAGTCTCGAATGAGGGGAACAGAATTGTGATTGAACGGAATCTGTGCCGTTCGTAGTGCATAATTGGTTAAGTCAGGCCTTGCATTGACATGGAGTTATTGCTTATTTTATAACTCCATTTCAAGTCAAAGTCTCGGATGACAGGATTCCGCTTCACACAGTACAATTAATTCCTTTTTTTTTACATAATTCAACTTAACCACTTATTCACCAAGGCTGCAGATGTAGCAATTAGAATATAAAGCCAAAAGGAGAATGTTAGGGAAAAATGCACAGTAGAAATAATCTGGAAGACATAGCAGCATATAAGCTTCTTAGACCTGTAAGGTAGGACACAATATCTTACAGGAATGTTGGTCGCTGTTTGAAGACTGTTGTATTGAGATCGCGTGGTGTAATTTAGTACTCTTGCGATGTTATATAAGGTAATGATTGCTATAGCAACCATGACCTTGCTGCAGACATTGACCAAGATGAGGTCGTTTCCCTCCAATGAGGTAAGTACGCATCTTCCACTGCCTCCTTCATCTTATCTCTCTCCACCACGCTTGCCTACATTATGATAAAAATACTGTATGCTTCCCATCACATCTCACTAAGAATAATCATGCTCCGTGGCATTATTGTTTGTGATGTGATTATATAAGTAATATCTTCAGTTATCTTGATCCTCATATAAATATACGGATTAAAGATACGTAAAAATGTATATCTTTTTTTTTGATCGTCAGGAGCACGATGCGGGTCACATTTTTTTTTTTACGATTATGAGGGCAAGGTACCCTAGTAGTGAGTTGTGGGAAAGCAGCCTATATATTTTAATCTACACTCCATTTTCACAGTGATACTTTTTAATTTTCTATATTTAAATGGCTGAAACAAATATTAATAAACAAACATTTTAAAATGCCAATATATTTGCATCAATATAAATAAAAATGAGTAAAAATTAATGATTAAGTTCAAGCTCTACTGTACGCAGATCATATTCCTAGCTGGCTGACTCTAAACAGAAACTGCAGCAAGCTTTGTTAGGAATAAAAGGCCTATCTATCAATAAAAATAAAAGTAATGTACTACATCTAGGATGGGAACCTGAGGCAATCAATATAATATGTAATGACCAGTCACCTGAACAAACTGTTGACTATACATACCATGGTGTCACATACAACAGAAACAGTAAACTCAATGATGATGCCAACAACAGTACTAGAAGAGCTGATACTACCAACTCTATCTTGTCTCAAAGGAATAATTTTTTATACACTAGGAAAACATGGTAATAAGTTCATTCTAATTAGGAAAGATTTTAATATTATAATAGTAGTTTGGTTCTTTTCGATGAAATAGTATGGTCACATTCTACTACAATATTCATTTTCACTTAGTTCTTGGATAGTTTAGAGATACTCAAATTAAAAACTTCTTTTCTTTGAAATAGTGAGTGATGCTCACACTCAAAATTACCTTTAACTCATTTTTGCATATTGTCTGGATTGGATCTTTTCTGTTCAAAGTTGTATAATTATATTAATACAGTTGCCCTAAATTTTTCTTTGATTATAATTTATTATATTAATACAAATATAAATAAATGTAGTCACATGTTTTTTATGTTGACAGCTACTTTCTCCAATCTTTAATTAGAGAATTATTTATGGCTGTATAGATTCCAAATGATATTTTCAAACTGGTTTCAAAATAAAATTCAATTAATTAGTAAAGGAAAACACTCAGGGCTAGTATTAGATAATAAGGGCTGTGGATTTCAATATTATGAAGCAACAGTCAATTAAAATGGGCCTCTCATTAATCAGCTGATCTGTCTCAATCACCTTTATCAGTCTATGCCTGTCCTTTCTTTTATTTTTATTAGATAGTATGGTTATATAATAGAATATAAAAATGTCATAAGCTAGTCTACCATTAAGAAAGTTTATATTTGTATACAAACCACAAAGATGAAATTTTCATACGAAATCTCCCATAACAAGATTTGATCAAATTTGAAATTGACAGAGACTAGAGAGGGCTGGAACTGATAATGGAAAAGATAAAGAGAAGAGAATTTAATTGATTCAGACATGTATGAAGAATATAAAAAAAGGCTTTTGTTGTTCAACTTCTAAATTTCTTGTTCAAATACCATTTCAATCCAAATAGTTCATGGCCACAGTGGTTACAGTCAACTTCTCTCATAAATTGTGGTGGATTTATAATTTATGCATAAATTACAAGACTGACATTTCATATTCTAATGAGTAGTACTAACTATTAGCCTTCATGTTTTTGGTTTTTTTTTTTTGCTAGGAATTTGGAATTTCTAACTCCACTTTACAAACTCAATGAATTTTCATGTTTTTATTTCAAACTAACTATTCAGTTCAACCATTTGGATCATGAGATAGATTTACAATAAAATAAAAGAAAAATTTGTTAGAAAAAAAGTTAGTATAACAAAGTAAAAATATTATTTATTTTGTTTTTTTAGATCTGTATATACTTACACTACTGTATATACTCATCATCTTCCAAAGCAATAAAAAAAATATTCTAACCAATAAGCAATACTGAAAGGAAACATCTACCGTTTTCTATTTTATTTGTATTGAAAAAATTGGATATTTTTTTAATATTTGATTTTGTTACTTTTCCCTAAACCTCAATATTATATTGACAAATGGTATTAGTATTTTGTTATTAATTAGTGAATGATGATTTTGGGCCTAGAATGTAAAACAGTCCAAAAAGAAAGAATAGTTCTTCAGGTTATAATTTATTTGAAGGAGAGTTTGAATTGTTTTAGTTTTTTTCCAATTGCTTATAATCATAAAACATATATTACATAAATGTCAATTAGTATTAAAATATTAGAAAAGAAAAGGTTATATATAGATTTATATAGATATATAGATTTAATAGCCTATCTAGGATGATATAACTATACAACTCTACTATTTACTATGACTATTAAGCCAAGAATTTAAACGATTCTAAAGGCATTCTTCATCTTCTCCTGAATTTTATTTTATGTTTTATTAGTGGTTTTGTAAAATCTTAACAATGCCTAAATGCTTAATAGTTGCATGCCAATTTTGTTAAAATTTGAATTTTTGTTATAAATTTATTCCATCTTAAGTTCTATCTCCAATAATGTTCTAAGGCCATTTAAAGATGAAATAAACAGTGAATAAATTCCTCATAAAAATGTTTAAGGGGTATCAAAGAAGATATATTTTTAGAAACATTGGATTTTCTCAGAACTTTGTAAACAGATGGAGAACTATTATTCATTTAACAATATATTAAGGTGAATGAGGGTAAATTAAATAATAAAATAAAAAATTACAAATAAAAAAAAAGTATGGTTTATAAATTAGTCGTCAATGCTGTACTAAAAAAAAAAAAAAAACCATACCCCCAAAGTTTCAATTATATATATATATATATATATATATAGTTTTGTTGATATTACATTTAAGATTTATTCAAAATAAACCAATTTAAATTTTTTAAAGAGAAAAGATAGGCCCTCGACCGGGATTTGAACCCGGAACCTTTGTCTTGAAGACAAAGGATTTGAAGACAACGGTTCCGGGTTCAAATCCCGGTCGAGGGCCTATCTTTTCCCTTTAAAAAATAAAAATATTTATAACTCATAAAAAATTACCAATAATTATAAAAAATTATAAACCAATTTAACTGTTTTATTTATTGTAAAACAAGTTTTTGATTGATAATCCCAGTATTTATTACAGTTCTGCAATCTATAAATGAGCTCAGCAATATTATAATATTTATTAGTAGTTTTCCTTTATATATTTGTTAGTAAATCATTCTTAGTTAATAAAATGCATCTCAAAAAGTTATATTATTTCCTAACTCAATGGACAGAATACCAAATATATTTATATTATAATATTTAGACGACATAAATAATCTAAACAAATTTATAAAACCATTATAAAACATAAATTTGATAAAGAAGTAATATGCAAAGATGCCAAGACAAAATTGGACGGATAAAAGGAGGAAGGAATGTACTGAATAAATGAAGAGGACCTAAGAAGAACATGGACATAAGGCTGGGCTACTATGAAAATTGTTCAAGTTCACAAGTTCTCTTAAATAGATAATAATAATAATTATAATATTTAAAATGATTATTGTAGGGTTATTTGGGTTATGTGATATAGTGAAAAAAATATAATATAGTGAAATATCACTCACCTTCCCTATAGTTGGACATATTGAGATTATCATTGAGGAAGGTGCTAGGTGTAGTAGGTTTAGATGTAGGTGCTACACTTCCAGAGCTAGCATTGGTACTCACAGTAGGAGTCATACCCTGATCAGTTGATGGTTTACTTGCTATAGTGCTACTTATAGGTGTTTTGTCTACAATAGAAGAATAATCAAGTGTTAATAAGA
Organism: Arma custos; assembly: GCA_037127475.1. Classification (NCBI taxonomy): domain Eukaryota; kingdom Metazoa; phylum Arthropoda; class Insecta; order Hemiptera; family Pentatomidae; genus Arma; species Arma custos. The sequence continues at coordinate 15,822,240 of CM073762.1, read as the reverse complement.
TGTATGTCTCCTTCAATTTTTTTTTGTTATAACTTATTATTAGATGATATGGGAAGGTATGTGTTTGGAGTAGGTGCAGTAATGTCACAACAAATCTAAATTCTGAACTTATGAGAGCTATATTTTTGAGAGCATGCATTCCAAACTGTGATATATCAAATCAATCATGGAAGGTTGTTAAGGTGAATGATGTTGAAACTCTCAAAATCTGCTGCTTAATTAATATTCATTGGTGTTTATGCACTGATAGATTTAAACAATTTTTTTTTCTAATACAAAATGCTTGGTGATTTGATTTCTCCTTGACATTCTTCTATTTTATTTATAATATGATAGTAGAGGTGAGTGCAGATCTTTGTTGTGAGACTTGCACATGTCTTGTTGACATAACCCTAAGCCGACTATTACATTAAAATATTTTAACTTCTTTTTTTTTCATTTATTCAATTTAGTTTTGGTATGTTCAATTATCACATTCAGTATCCATTACTATCACTGTATATATAGAATGTCAGTAAAAGTTTAACTTTTAATAGTTCTCACAGTAGTGATTGTATTGATTTGATCATTAAAATTAAAATAACTACATCACTTATATTATTTCAAGTAAGTATATAAAAATGAAAAAAATTATTTGCTTTGTTTTCATATGTTTATATATAAGGTATATATATATATTTTAATTCTTTAATGATATTTTTATCTCCTATGTATCATTCTTCCTAACCAGAAGTGAGGACTTACAATGTAGGTTGGAATATAGGCTGTTGTGTAAGCTTCTTTTAAATGCTAATGGCAAAGTTTTTTCATACCACTTAAATCTACATTATGTTCCATTTTTCAAAAATATCACTTCCCCAAGGTACTGTTATAAAAATATTTGCAAATGGGGGAATATAAGTAAAATATATAATCTTTTAGATATATTGGCATTATAAATCAAATGTTTTTATAGATTACAAAATCTACAAGAAGGCTATAAATGAAAATCAATTAATCATTGGATTCATGTAGGGATTGTATGAATTATTAATGTCCTATAAAACTTTGATTTAATTCTACTCAATAATATTTTAATTGTAAAAACTTTTTGATTAGGTTTTCGATTCATGTGACTTAATATTTATATTTCGAAGAATTTTTTGATCATTAAGTTAGTTGCATTCAAATTAATGTATGACCACTTGATTAAAAAAAAATTCTCATTTGTCAATCTATGTACTGCTTTAACAATTTTTCACAAAAAGATACTATAGCACTTCTGAGCTCTTAGTTATACCAAGTTAATTAATCCTATACAAAACACGAGTTACAAAAATTAATGAACAAAATTATTACAAATGTATCAGCTATGAAGTTTTAATTTTATTATGAGAACCATGAAAAATTAAAAAACAAAATAGAATCAATGTAAAGAAATGGACCATTGTGGACCTGTCAGCACTAATAATTGAATATATTTTCTGTGTTTTTTTTTTATAAAAGCTTTAGGGAGGGCATTATTAAAAGTTTCTCTAACAGGTGCAAATTAATTTAGTTATGGTTATAATTTCAACCATTAAGTCTCTTAAGATGATCAATATACTAAAAAGCATAAATTTATGGAATTTCAAATTATTTCAGTAACAAATTTAAATTTACCTGTGGATGGAGATGTTGATGGCGCATGTGTTGAGACAGAAACCGGTACCCAAGTTTCAGATGCAGGATTTTGAGAGGTAGAAGATACTGGAACTGAAGTTGTAGTTTTATTTGGACTGACAGTAGGTCTTGGTGTTGGGCGAGTTGTAGCAGTTGGCTTCGTTGGTGGTTTTGATGTTGGTTTTGGTGTTGGTTTTGGTGGTGGTTTTGATGTTGGTTTTGGTGTTGGCTTTGGCTTTGGTTTCACTACTGGCTTAGTCGGTGGGCGCTGAGTCGGCTTTGGCTTAGGGGATGTAATGGGAGGGCGTGGAGAGCTTGGTTTCTGAGAACCCTGTGGTGGTTTCCCTGTACTGGAAGACGGCCGACTTGTTGTGGATGGAGGTCTTCCAGCGGTCGATGGAGGCCTTCCAGCAGTACTTTGAGGAGGCTTAGCAGTACTCGAGGGAGGTCGAGCAGTACTCGACGGTGGCCGAGGAGTGCTGGATGATGGACGAGATGCTGTAGTCGGCTTCGAAGTACTGGAAGGAAGTACAGTACTCTGTGTGGAGAATGAGGTACTTGGTGGTGGACGGGAAGTACTGGATGGCGGCCTAACAGTGCTGGGTGGGGGACGAAAAGAACTAGATGGTGGAGAAAATGTACTTGATGGTGGCAAAGAAGAGCTGACCTGAGAGGTGTTATAAAAGGGTTTTGGAGAAGTAGGAGGTGGCCGCTGGGTACTGACGGGCTGGTAGCTCACCTCAGGGGTTGACTGGCTGGAAGGTCGGAAGGTGCTTGGTGAAGATGGTATAGTGACTACCGCCACAGGCCGATGGGTGCTGATAGGAGGCCTCTGACTGCTGATTGGAGCAATGGAAGGTGTCGGCCCTGGATAGGTGGTACCCACTTGTGGGCTACTGGATGGTTGAGGACTTGTCTGAGTGACCAAAGGTGGTCTTGCAGTGGATGGAGGAGGTCTCTGAGTTGTGAACACGCTTGGTCTTCCAGTGAACCCTGTTGGTGCCTCAGTTACAGTAGGCAGCTTTATTCCTGTAGTAGAGGTCTCTGTCGTCGATGACAGGACAGGGCGATGAGTGCCAGCTGAACTTGCAGAAACTGAAACTAAAATATAGTTTTTAGTTTCTGTTTATTGTTTCTATTTGACACACTAGTTGGAAAAAATTAATAATACAAAAGTACAAGTTTATGCTGGTTTCTTTTTGAAAAAAACATATTAAAAGTTTCAAAATGATTTAATTTGTATCTGAAATTATTTCTTTTTCTTTTTAAGAAAACTGGCTTAAGATATTTCAAGAATATTAAATACAAATTTTGTATATATCACACAATCCTTGAGAGTTTATGATAATGCAACTAAGCATTTTATTAAAAATTCTTTGTTTAATTTATACTAAGGAAATTTATAAATCTTTCTTTTCCTTTAAACTAATAAGTGGCAATAAAATGCGAAATCCAAATAATTACGGATTTATTTTAAAGTTATTGAAAGACGCTCTAACCTTGAGGCCTTATAGATGCAGCAGCTGATGGTTTACTCGAAGCTTCTTCAACAGTTGTCCAGGTGACCAAAGTTGGAGAAACTGTGGTTGGGTTGTTTGGCATTCCTGATGTAGAAGCAGCTATAGTAGATGAGGGAAAGCTGCTACTGTGACTGCTGCTCGGATGGGCAATAGTAGTTGATATACTCGGCCTATAGGAACTGGAAGCTAAGGTAGACAGCGGCTTCTGAGTCACAGCAGGTCTGATCCCTGTCGTTGGTGTAGCATCAAGGGAATTGTCCTCGATTGGGGGTACAGCATCTATGTCTGATGGGCCCTCTTCACTAGGGATTTTACAGCAGCTGCCAAAGTAGAATCTGTCAATACAGGTCCCCAGATGAGTTCCGTTTGCTTTAGCGCACGAAAAAGCAAACATACATGTCCCTGCCTCGCCTGATCGTCGACTCACGCATGGTAGGTGGCGAATATTGCGCCCAACACCTAAAAAAAAGTATGAATTTAATTTTAATGTTTTCATAATTACTTAATAGATTTATTAATAAATACATTAATTATGAAAAATAATTATTTTTAATTTATTATAATCAATAAGCTCTTAAATTGTTAATACATTACTGCTTTAAAGATGAATTCTTGAACAAATCATATTAGACAGAAATCACTGGATTATGTTCTATTTTGTCTCTATCATTATATGTTCTGCTTATTATAAGGTTATCCTAGCTGTAATCAATCTAAAACTCTACTTATTGTTTCTGTACTTTTTAATTTCTAAGATGAAAATATAAATCTTTTTTAATAACACTTATACTTTGCCGGTTCAATTAATCAAAATCATTCAGTTAAAGTATTAGACTAATATGATTTTATTATGTGTGTATTTTATCGATGTACTATTAAGAGTAGTTGCTATACTACACTAATTTATTCCAACTCCAAGTACGTTCCAAAAAACTGAAAATTTATATTAAAATAATATCTTAACTTAATCTGCTTTGGTTTTTTTTTTTGTCAAGTAATCTAGCATATAGCATCATTAACATCACTTATCTTAAAATGTTATTGAATGAAAATAACTCTGAAATGAAAAAAAATATAGAGTTAAATATTGTCTGTCTAATTTCTGTTGATTTAGTTTCTTAATATGTTTGCTGATCTTTCATGCCACAGTTTTTCACAATTAGTTTCTCTGTAATGTTTATTTTGTACATTTTTTGCTATACAAAACTACATTGCTTCCATTATTTGAAATTAATCAAATCACTATCATGACTAACTTCTTTCATAATGTTTTAAGCATCTATTCTTAAGTCTCTCTTATTATTTTCTCTTGAATTTTTCTCATTCCATGAATTTTTCTCAACTACTGATAAGATATCATATGTATGATATTTGGAATTTAAGGATTTAATTATAAAAAGTAACTATTAATAATAGTATATTCCATGAACAATGAAATAAATTTTAATTGATTTTTTTAAAGTATTACATTTTTTTTTAATTAAAGAAAAATTATTTCTCCTGTAAGATAAAAAGGTCCAGTTTCAAAAAGATATCTAAACGTTTTCTAATGTATTTCAGTTGACATTTCAACCTGCTGTTCATGTACACCTCAAATAAAATGTTTGTATGGAAAAATTGTTTATATTTTTAAGTTAAAATTGGAGACATTTAATTCTTAAGAAAAAAATAATTATGTCTTCAACTGAATTAATAAGAAATGTCCAAAAAAAAAAGAAGAATTTTGCCTTTTGCAGCTAAATGTTTATTGTGCAACTAAAAAGAATTTTTATTAAGTTCATTTTACAATTGTAAAAGTTATTTTACTGAAGTTATTTCAGAATTCAGATACCAAAAAAAAAAAAAAATAGTCTGCTACTGAACTGTATTCTGGGTGCTAAGTCACTTTAGCGGGGACTAATAGGAAACATTTTTTTTTTTTTAAAATCAGTCTTTACATATAAATGTTACTGTCAGATCCTATTTGACTAAATTTACCAATAAGTTAATTAAGTATTATTTCATGTAAATGAAATTAGAAGTGTTTTTGACAATGGAGCCAAAGTGCTAAGAAAAACATTGGCTAGTCATAAGAAATAGAATAAACATTTCATTCGTATACTCGACTTGGGAACTTGGTAGAAATTTGGGAGGAAATTTCAGATCACCATGACAAATTTATGGTGAAAATTTCTTTAATATACAACTTCCATTGCTTATTTTGCCTATAGTATATTTAAAAATGATGCAATGACCATATTAAGACATCTTCAAGCCTTTGGCTCAAGATGTCTTAATATACTCAACAATCACAAAATAAATATATCAAAATGATATTCCAATAAAAAATTGTTTATAATATTTTATATACTGTTTATGCCCAAAGTATACTTAACCACTAACTGGTGGCTATCAAAAATTCTAAAAATTAGGGAGCCTTATCAGTATATATATCCATTAAATTTTATGTACTATAGAATTATTTTATTTCTCTCTTTAATATGTCTTTACCATTTTTAAAATGATCAGTCCCTGTGACCCAGATGTTTTATAAAGCAGACCAAAGGACATTTTAGCATTTAGTGCGAAGTGAAACCTATGTAAAGATATGCTAAAGAGGAAATGGTGGGCGGAAGAGAGGGAAGAAAGTCGCTGTATTGAGATGAGAGTGATGATTCAGCCTTCAGGGATTTGAGTCGGCCGAAGCGCAAGGCACTCCTGTTCTGCGGGCTAGTATAGTCAAGCCTATGTCGTGTTCCAGTATGTCATTATAATGGCATGAATTAAATAATTATTTAAGTCCGGGTTTTCCTGCAATAATTTATTTATTTTTGATTTAGTATCCATAAAGAACAAATGGAATTTATTTATTGCTATTCTTTTTTTGACTTCAGTATCCGTCAGGAACAATTGGAATTTATTTATTTTTATTATTATTATTTTTTATTTATCATCCATTAAGGTTTGCTAAATAACTTAAGATTGCATATATATAATCTGAGGTTTATAGTTCAGACCAGAGGGTTTCCAGGGTTCGAGTCAAATGTGGTCTACTTTTGTAACAAGGCCTTAGAACTATTAACATAGTAACTTTTAATCATTAAATATTAAGTATTTTTGTGTAGGTTGTTAGTGTTCTGTTTTCAATGGAGAATCGTATATGTTAAAAAATTAAAAAAATAGCAGGGAATTATCTGAAATATGGGAGCGGACTAGTTCAGTTGAATTGAAATAAACAACTTATACATCGTAGCTGTAGATGTAATAAATAAAATCCAGTTTCCTGGAAATTTCGGTGAGAAGTATAATCGCGATGAACAATAATTTAGGTTTTTTTAAAATATGGTATTGTGTAGAATGTTCGGTCCGAAAAAGGACGGGTCCACTGAAGAGATTCCACAAATAACAAAAAAAGACCCTTCTCATCGCACGTTCCATAATCAGAGGTTGATGTTCTCCAAGATATTGCGAAACAGCTGTTGTAGCTGTAAGGAAGGAAAGAAGATAAATACAATACTATCATCGGGTAGACTCTTGAGGAATGCGGCTAACGGTATGACCTAGCAGATCCGTGTCACACCCCCCGAAAGTGAAATTGGGCTCGTCCTACGCACCTCTTCCTCTCTTCCTCAGGAGAAAGCAATTTCATTCGGGAAAACCCACGTCGCAGATGCAGAATCCTTTCTAGGAAATTCCTTCGAGTTCCTTTCCGCCGTTCTGGGTCAACGTGTGCATCTTCGAAGCCCGATGCTCTTCAGGATTCTTGGATACCGTTAGGAACGTTTCACTCCGATTGGAGCCAATTCCAAGGAATCAGAATGCGGCTTATACACTTTCTCATTATTATGAATCATCGCCTCCGTCATCAACTGGTTCAAACTTCCTTCTTGTGAGAAAGATAAATTTAAAGGAGTAGTTAGAACCTTTCTATGCAGAATGAATTTTAAATATGAAAAATATGTCGAAGGAGAATACGGAGGAATATTAAAAAAACAAAAACAGAAAAAAATTCATCCTTTATGCTGGAATCATTGATCCAACGAGTCATTGACACAAGAGTTTTTGGAACAGTCCAGACCAAATCATAATGGTTCAAAACAACTAAAAATAATCCTTTGTGATGATAGAAAACTGATAATCAAAATACGGGTAAATCTTCTGTTATTAATCAAGGCAATAGTATTAATTGTAAAGATTTAATCAATGTTGAAATTTTCTTGACTTATGGAACTTGAATTTTTCGGAAAAAATAATCAGAAAAAAATTGTTTATTTTTGATAAAATTAGGCTCAGATTAAATTAATTTGTTTCTGAGGATGGATTCTCTATGTACGTCCAATGAATTACAAAATACTCTTTTACATGTCTTATGACTTACGGAATAGATCTTTAAGGCTCTACTGAATCATCAAATTCTAATCCTTAAAATCCAAAAACCTTAATACGACCCTCCTGACTTTGTAACGAATAATGTCATCCTTAATAATCTCAATATCTCATTTGTTCATGATATCTATCCTTTCATGACAAACATTCTCACCCAAATTTTCTAGTTTCAAAAAAAGCAGCCTCTTCAATTCCTGATCATTCATTCAATTTACTTGTATTATTATATTATAATAATGAAGTTGAAAATTTTAATAAAATCAATTTTTAAAAATTGTGTATTATAGCTTTTCAATGTTATTATTCTCAAGGCAGCCCATCCCAGATTAAAGTTTCTTTTCTATTCTATTTGATCTGAGAACTATCTAACAACTGACTTAAGGCTGTTTAGTTACTATCACAAGACACCATTTTAAACGGCGGAAATGCGTTAGAATTACGGGATTATGCCACTAAAACGTGTCAATTTGAACTAATGAAAATCCCTTCAATTCAAGATATTCACCTAAGGGACTTAGAATTCTCTGAACTCAACGATTTATTTCTTGCTGAATAAAATATTTATCATTAATTTTTCCGGTACAAAGCATTTTAGAATAAAATTACAATAAATAAAAAGTGGGTCTTAGTGCCATATACTATATTATAAAGTATAAAACAAATCGGAAATTTAAATAAAACTAAATTATGAGATAACTTTTAAAATAAATTAAAAAATACAAAACATGAAATTATAAAAATAATATTTATAATAAAATTCGACGGGACGAAAGATGTAAAAGCTAGCTGGCGGAGAGTTCTTTGTCTTTATCCAACTGTTTAGTATGCCAAAGAGGAACGTGAACTTCCTATCTAAATGAACATCCAGGTGTATTATTTAACTTTATATATTTACTAGCTTTTGCCCGCGGCTTCGCTCGCGTGGAATTTGGTCTGCCACATAGTTTCGTGACAGATCATTTTAAATAAACAATTTAATTTTTCTTTTAACTATAAATTACTTATACATCCAAAATTTCAGATTCTAACTTCAAAACTGACGGATTCCATACAATCTTTGAACCCCTATTATATTAAGGGGGAAACCCTTGGGGGTGGAATTATCCAAATTTCTTTCTTAAATTATACAAAGAACCTATCTGCGAATTTCAAGATGCTAAGTTCCTGATTCTCCTTTAATTATATACTATAATGGATTCTCCACAGTACCTAAAAAACTGTCTGGGGGGGACATGCCCTCGTGCCCCCCCTAAATCTGCCTTGCTGTAGCCTAGAGAAAAGATTTGCCCTGGCCGGGATTCGAACTCGGGTCGTCTGCTTCTCCGTAGCAGTGCTCTTAACCTCTGAGCTACCAGGGGTCGCTACCAGGTATCCAAGTCAGACAACTTCGTTGTAGTAACCGGTTATATGCGATAACCGTTTTTTTACGGAATAACTGTTTCTGTTATTTTATACTGTAGACTACTAATGTTTTGTTTTTAAAATTAAAAAAAAAACACGTAAAAGCGATTGAAAATAAAGTTCATAAAGAACAAAACTAAATTGAGCGAAAAATACAAACTAAACTAAACAGTCTAGCTTCTACTTATCTGGATTCTTCCATGACAAAACCGTTACAGGGACTGCAATTACAAATAAATTCCAATTGTTTATTTCGCGTTAACCGGAAACGCGATAGCGGTTTTGAAGTTAACTGATTTCATTTTATTGCTTCTCATTTTCTCGAATGCCGTCTAATGGATCTGAACCCGTTGAAACCATTTATTCAATAAAAATTAATGACATCGCTAGTGACCAGTTATTTTCAATAATTCTGGTAACAGTTATTTGTGACGCCATCACTTTTTTTTAGAAGAACTTTTTTAGAGAAACTTAATGTGTTTCCGTTAATCTTTTTTATTTTATAATTTTATTCAGTACTTTCACATATAAAGCTAACTTTCCGTTTTTACTCGTAAATTTTAAAAGGTCTTGCCTAGTTAGACCTAACGTTCGCTAATAGTGTAGAAATGTGAAATGTCGAATGTTTCAGAAATTTTACCTTTCAGAAAGCTAAAAAGTTTTCATGTATTCGATGGCTTAATCGTCTAGCTGCACAACTGATGTCCTACAAACTGTGCAGTCTCTACCATGTACTGAACACAGGATTCTTCACGGATTGTTTTACTTCTTGCGGTATTTTTCCTTTTGATTTATTATTCCACACTCTAAAACTATCAATAATTTTGTGGTCTTCCCGAAAATTGCTAATATTCCTTCCTATAAAACAAAACATTTCCTACGACTTTAAAAATAGATTATAAAAATAAATTCTGAGTTTTCACCATGCTTAAATAATAAAATGGCAGAAGTATAATTATATTTAATAATTGTTAAGACCGTAGAAAAATTCCAACGAAAAGCCTTAAGTCTCCAAACTAAAACAGAAATAGAAATTATCTGTCCAATATTTCGCCCATTCAGAATTTCTATTTCTGTTTTAGTTTGGAGACTTAAGGCTTTTCGTTGGAATTTTTCCACGGTCTTAACATTTATGTAAGGTCTCTTTTTTACTTTTCAATAATAATATATTTAATAGTTTTGACGATCCATTTCTCACACGCTGTTTTAAGATTGATTTCTCTCCTAACCAATTGATGATAATTCATCACAGTTGTTCGTAACAATTATTTCTTTGTGGGTATAATTTATTTTGGATTTTCTCTAGGCTCCATCAAAGCATTGCATGTTCTGATGTCTATATAGATCTAATGATGGTACGAACATTTTTTAGTAAACCGGATGTTTGTCAAGTGAATGCTAGATTAATCAGTATCTTCGACGAGTTTACTTGTCCTTCCAATCTTGCCATTCCATATTCCAGGAAATGTTCAGAACTCTAGAGAATTCCAGAGAATCATGTAGAGACGCCTATCACGATGGGAAGCTAGGTAACGGATCTGTCGGATGGGAGTGAATGGAACATGAGTGAGTGGAACATGTTTAAACTATTCCATCGGAAGACATGTCATGGATTGATGGCCAAGAATACAAAATACGAACGTAGGGGAAGTATTTGACATATTCATTTCGCAACAGCGAATAATCTGATATTTTCCAAATTGACCGCATCTAATGAATTCTAATCGAATTGAAATGCAAAGAGGTTGAAGAAAAGGAAGGAAGAGAAAGAAAGAAATTGAGGATAATGAGGAAATGGGACAAACAGTTAGAGGAAGCGAGCGGATAGGAAAGGTGCAAGGCGAGGCTTCTGACCCCACTCCGTTAGCTTACCCTGGTCCTTGCTACAATAAAATGTTGGAGTAGTTGTAGTGACTACTCCGGTCAGTACTATATATATATATATATATATATATATATATATATATATATATATATACATATATAGTAATATTAATATTGAGTCGTTCCATATTAAATGTCCGTTTTTATTTTTTATTTTTTAAAATTTATTTATTGATATTTACAACTGTATTACAATTATACAACAAGTAAATAGAATGCGTGTTACATAATGACATGAGAATGACAAGTAGAGAAACTACCCACTGGTAGTACTCAAATCAAAGTTGAATAAGAAGGTCACCTGGCCGTCTTCTTTTCAGACGCCTCGGAGGATTATCGGGAATTGAAGAGGAAGCTAGGTTTGAAACTAGGGGGTTTGAGTGGGAATGAAGTTTCCTATGAAAGGATAGATACCGGTTTCGGGCCAAATCAGCAACAAAAGGGACATTAAGGTCGTTATGGATGACTTTATTCTTAACAAAATAAGGAGCATTGAGGATTTTACGAAGGATTTTGGATTGTAGGGATTGGATACGAGAGGAATTCGATGGCTTAGTGGAGCCCCATAGCTCTACTCCTTAAGTCCAAATAGGTCGTATGATGGTCATTTAGATGAGTCTTTTGTAGTTAATTGGGAGCTAAGAGCATTTGTCTAGTAAGTATTGAAGTAGCCTGAAACGTCGAGCGGTTTCCTGTCTTTTCAGTCTTGTATGAGGATTCCAGATTAATCGTTTGTCGAGGTGCAACCCTAAGTATCGGATCTGTTCTACAGGCACCCCGTTTTTATTAATTCTAAAATTCCAAGTGTAATTAGTGGACTTGTGTAGTTTTCTATAATTATGTTTACAGATTGCAATGATCTTTTATTGATCCTCTCTTTTTTTATAATATTTATTATCACTTCAATAGAACGAACATTGTTTAGTATTCCGAGAGAGAAATGCTTTATTTGCAGCAATGCTGTCCAACTATATTGGATAACCGTAATACACAGCATACTGATCAATCCATATCGGACAAATATAACCATTGAAACACGCGATTTTTTTTTTATATGAGTAACACGTAATTTTTTATATGAGTATAAACATGGACACTCGGCAGCCAGAACTGCAAGAAACAAAAACCGCGTTAAATTGTAATGAAATGTATTCCTATTGTAATGATGGTACTGAAATTATTTTATTAACCATTAGAAAAATTTTGACAGAATGACTTCAAATATGATACAACTCAAAATATCACCATTGAAAAAAAGAAATTTGGAAATTTAATATCAGCTATCTCGTTCCTGAATTAAAAATCTTCAACCAATACAGTGCTATTGAAGGCTTAATTAACAAAATGCCAATTTTTTAATTCTATTGTTTTTCTTTTGAAGGAGCTATATAATTTAACAATCTTATATTATTATATACTGCTATATGTGTATAATTATGTATCTATTACATATATGCTAATATTATACTCACTGGCGTGGTAGAGGTGGGGTTGCCAAAGTGGAGTAGCTGCCGCCAGGACGGCTAGGCCCAGGGTTGTCAGCGCCTTCAGCATAATATTAGTCCTTATCTCACCTTTACCCCAGCATCTAATAAATAAAACATATAAATAATTAATCATATTATAATTATATTACATAAATCTAAGTTGTAAACAGGGAACTGATAGAATGAGGAATATATTTCATTTAAATACACACTGCATTATGTTGGTGATGCTCTTACTGACCTAATTTCAATATTGCTCTGCAAGAGGATTCAGGATTTCTTAAAAGGAGTAAAAAAATCCTTGGCAATGCCCTCTTTCGGGTGAGCTATAAAAAGATGGTCCTGAAAGTGTCAGGCACTCGTTAAAGATCTATATTCTAGTTATATAAGGATAGGCAAAATTCAGAACCGTTTAACCATACCAGTATATATACATAGAGTGACGTTAAATAAATAAACATACAAACTGATCGAATTAAAATATGTAAATACCATACCATAGACAGTTTATAAAAAAAAAAATCAACACATTAGGTATGTTTCATAGCCAGAGAGGACCCCCCCCCAGCCTCCTCCACAGCCCTGAAGAAGACCTACAACGTAGGTCGAAACGTTGGGTATCAATAAAGATTTTCTCAAATTACACGAGAAATTCATTCTGTGACCTCTACCCGGACCAATTTCTTCAACATACATTAGGTTTATAGTATTTAATAAACAGAATTCTCAATAAAATTGGTTCATCTGTAGTTCTCCTAAATAATTTTTGTATACTTCCCTAGTACGAAGTAAACAATATTACTTCTACGATAGTGGTAAAGTAATGAATACAACACATAATCCCAAGAACGGGATGTAAATCGATTAGATTTGCCGATATGGGCATTGCCTGAAAGTATTGACCGAAGTCGTAAATTTCCAGGGTTTAAGTATTTGAAAAATACATATCCAGGTGTGGCGAATATAACTGTTCAATTTTAAGGAGCGTAGTGGCTCAGTGGTAGACCACTGAGCCACTACGCTCCTTAAAATTATATTCGTTTGCAGACGGAGATGGATCATATAGGATCTGGGACCCTCCTGGCGTCTTAATGTTTTATAAAATATTATAAAAATAAGGGTACCCAAAATAAGGGGGAAACTGGCAGTTGAGCATGACCTAGGGCTAGTCACCTCCTTGCAGAACCGTTGTCCATGAAACAGTACAGTCTCTACCATGAAATGAAACCCAGACTCGTTCACGGGTTGTAGTGATATAGGTTTTTTTTTATCAACCAAATTTAATTTTAAAGCGGTTGTAAATAGTTTGTTTGTTCATTTAACGTCACTGAATGCTGTTACGGTTAATCGGACGATGCTACATTGAAAGCTCTATTGCCTATCCAGGTTTAATTAGGATAGGGATTTTTTAACGAGTACCTGACATCGTACAGGCTCGGGACCCCCGTTTAGCGTCACTACCGAAGGACGGCGTAACTAAGGATTTTTTACTCCCTTTAAAAAATCCTAGGGCTACCTGCCCTAGGATTTTTATCATTATCATTATCAAAATCAAAGAGATGGTTTCATGATATGGTGTATGAAACAGGTTTACATGGTTTGTAGATAAATATTCATTGGTATATATTTGTATTTTGTGATAGTAAAATTATGTATTTCTGTTTATTTATATGGGAGTGGAGTAGCTGAGTGGTACAGCAATGCGCTTCTAAGCTGAAGATCCTGGGTTCATATCCGGCTATACCAGATTTAATAATTTATTCTGTTAATTAAAATATTAGGAAACACTCATCAGATAAAAAAAGTCGAAAAACTTACAGTAAAACAAAGTTATTTCTGCGATCTTTCCAGACAATAATTTGTAATTAGAGTTCTTTATTTTTACACTAGTCGAGCTGTGTAGAAATTATAGTTTTAACAGTTTTTACACATTGACAGTTTTAAAACTTCAGTCAATTAAACTAGTTCAGTTTAATAAAGACATTTACAATATTAATTTAATTGAATTTTAACATTTTATTTAGAAACACGTAAGAGATAGAAAAAGGGTATTTTTATTTCAATTTCATCGTTATTGTGCAACACGATTAGTTTTTGTAAAGTTTTCCAAGAAAAACTGTAAATTGGTTGAAAATTGTAGTGATAGCTGAACGTCTGCGATAGGCTTGTAAAGTTTTGGGATTAGAAAATAATGAATCTCTCATAAACAAGTTAATAAGCGCTGAACGGACCGATAAGACGTTCCAGTGGTGAGACGAGGCGTTAGTGGGAGGATTGTGTTAAGGATGATCTTAAGGATATGAATTAAGATGGTAGACTGTTGACGGAAGTTAGTAAACTACGATTCTGCGATTGATGGTACTAAAATGGAAACTTCATGTTCGCTAAGCCTTGTATTATTATATATATTTTTTAAAATAGACTTCAAAATGTTTTAAATTATAAACTATTTGTTGACTATAGTAAGGGAAAATATGGATAAGTTAAAATGTTTCACGAACTAACAGTTTGAACTATTTTTAAAAGTTCACGAACTAATTTCTTTAAAAATGAAAAGAAAACACTATTTGTTTGAATTACTCGACTTACCTATTTGTTCATGAACACTAAGAGATTGATTTTCCTAGAATTTGAGTAACCACTCCGTTCAATAGATTTTTCAATAGAGGTAACACTCGTTCATAATCAATCCTACTTTTTTAATCGATGTTGATTAAAGTCACAAGTAGGTTTATATTTATGATGTTCTGTCTCGAAGGTAGTTTTGAAGTCCTTGAGAGTTATATACTGTTGAATCCCATTCTTTGTTTCCGGTTAACTTCCCAATATCGATTCAAACAAAACACTGGAGTCCACTTCCTTGGAGAACTCTTGTCAGTTGTTCCTCTGACTATCCTGAGCGAAGCAGACAGTAGCGCAGCGCACACCGAACTGGAATACGGAACTCCCTCCCCCCAGGATACTGGACAGGCTCTGGAGGCGGTGATATAACAGAAGAGATGCGGAGAAAGTCCGAGAACTAATGAGAAGGCCATTGTTGCCGAGGACCGTTAGGAGGCACACTGACACACAAACAGGTGCGTGTGTCCTCGGGGTGGGAGGCTAGTCTGGTCTCGTCCTTGGATTTGGTCCAGGACATCGGGTCTGGATGGGCATGTCCTGCAGAAGTAGGTTTATCAGATCTGTATCGATATGTCCTGTAGGATGACAGCGTGTAGGAGGAGATGTGGCTTACTATCGGAGTGTAGGTTACAATAACATCATCATATCATACCATACATATCAAGCTATAGAAAACGAAAAGAAAAATATACAGGTGGAAATTGTTGATTGGGCACATCTGAGAAGAGTGTAAAATAGCCGGAGAGTGTAGTCAGTTAATTACACCAAACAAGTTAGAATTATTTTATTTGTGACTACGTTTCGGCGTAATATTTAGACCTTTTTCAGAGCGGGGGATGAAGACTTCATAATAATAATAATGTCTTTATTCTGGGACAAGTCCCTATAGAATAACAATACAGGTATTGTAAGCTATTATGTCTTAGAGTGTAAAATAATTACATTTAATTAATTTTAACAAGTAATTTAGTAAGTGAGAAATAATAAAAAAAATGAAAAAAAAAAGTGAATTATTTACCATTACAATATTTTAAGAACAGATTAGAAAAAAAGAAAGAAAAAAAAATTAAAATAAGTTAACAATAATTATATAAGAGAAACAATTTATGGTTACATATATATCAAATTTATGTCAAGAAAAAAAAAATGAAGAAAAATTAAACAATATTATCAGAGATTTACATTTCATCCCTTTTTGTCCTTTTCTTCTTTTTTAATATCTATCTATATGATATTAATAATACATATGTACGTGGTTTAAATTCCACACACTCATATATATAAATACATAATAACACACATAAATGTACATCAAAAAACATCATTCATTCATCGAATTAAGAGAACATTAAGTCAAAACCGATCAACTACTATTTTCGATTTTTTGGGAATTGTAGCGATAATAGGTGATGGAATATACGGGATTTGAAGGCTGGAAGATTATGGGAGCGAATATTGGAAGAAGTTATTGCGTTCCAAATGGACGAGGATCGGATAAAAGCAGTTGTTCGGTGGGATATTGTATATAGCTCTGAGAGCCGAGAACGGGTGTTACCGGAGTGGACCGAGGTTTCGAATTTAAGGAGATCGGAGGTGGATGATGGTCGGCGGGATTGGATAATTTGGTAAAGAAAGGAAGCTAGGAAATACTAATTCATTAGTTGCATTTGAGCCTAAGAGGTGGTGGGATGTTTCTTGAGTGCATTATTCAATTTTTGTTTTGTTGTTATTCTCTTTCCACCCTGAGGATGCCTGAATAGGCGAAATATCGGAGAAATAATTTCATTTTCTGTTTTAGTTTGGAGACTTAAGTGCTTTTCGTTGGAATGTTTCCACGGTCTTAACATTCTCTCTTTTTATTTTTGTGCTTCATCAACTCTCATTGATTTCCCCATTTTAGATATTTGTTTAGAATTTAAAAACATATTTACTGTGATATTTATGATAAATGACAGATGGGGAAAAGCCATACGACATTTAAAAAAAAAAGTTTAAGTTTTAAAATTTTAGGACTTTTTTCATAAAACATTAGTTGGTAATGGATATCATATATAAGAGTATATATGTATTTATAAGATTTTAGGTAAAAAAAAAAGAAAAGTTAAGTGTGTCTACTACCATCATGGAGCTGATAGTATGAACAATAATCATTTTACAGGTATAAGGTTTAAAGATACGTCGTTCGTATTCTATAACAAGTTGGCTCATTTACTTAGCTACGGGACCTAGAAACCGTTGTACTTGCCTTACGGTACTCGGACTACTGTAACCATCGCCGGATGTGATGTCCATATCTTGGCCGAAGAAGTGGAGGATCAGGTTGGAAGATAGTTCCGGGCCGATTCTCTACCATTAAGGATCACATCGAAAGTCAGGTTGTACTCGTACATACAAGAAAAGTAACTTAACTCCCTTGTGGTCTATCTAGCTAATCGTTTCTGTTATGATAATAAATAATAAAAATATCTCATAATGGGTGTAATTAATAAATTAATTAATAGGTGTATCATTAATTACGTTTTCAAAACAAATGAGGTTTTTTGATAGCTCACGTACACTCTACAGACGCTCTAAGCTACTAATTAATAACAAAAGACTCATATACAAGACTATTATAAAAACTTGTTGGATTTTTAAGAGTGGAGCTTTGGGACTCCAGTAACCCATCGAATTCCTCTCGTATCGAATCCTTACAATTCAAAATCCTTAATGTTCCTTACTTTGTTACGAATAAAATCATCCATAATGACCTTTATGTCCCAGTTGATACGTCCCACTAAAACTCAATAGCTACCTACTCACTACAACACTAAACCTAGCTACTTCTTCAATTCCTGATAATCCTCCAAGGCCTCCGAAAAGATGTCCTCGTAACCTTTTAGCTTAAACCTGTGATTTGAGTAAAACCAGTAGGTGGTTTCTCTTTTTGCATTTATCTCAAGCCTTTACGCATCGTTCATTCTATTTACTTGTATTTTTATAATACGGTTGTCAATTACAATGAATAAATCTCAATAAATAATATTAAAAAGGTTGTTTGCAGAATAGGTAAACTATCCTTCTGAGCGAAGAGGTCATCTTAAGGATCAGGATTGTTGTTCTAGGTGGTCGTTCGGCTCCACCGACTTCTTAGGATCGATTATCATGTCCATTCGACCTGAACCTTGACGTTCCGCTAAGCTTGCTCTCAACTCAACTAATGCTATTCATGAATTCCTTGGATCAAAGTTAATCATCTATTTCCTCACGGATTTAATTGATCAGGTTTTATTAATGAATCAGTTGTTAATGTAATAAAGAATAAAAATGGATTTAAAATGGTTCATATTGTCACAGTTATTTCATAGCTTCACCTACTGTACCATCTATCTCCCCCGCCTGTCAACATCATTGTTTTTTTTTTTATTAACGTCAGCTTATGCTGCTATGGCTAATCGGGCGATACTACAGTGGAATTCCTTAATTTTGCCTATCCGGGTATAATAAGGATAGGGATCTTTAACCAGTAGGTAACAACACCAAGGAGTTTACCTCCATGAATCCAATAAAGGTATTAGAGACGCGACCTAAAGGAAAGAGACCGCGCCAGAATAACTTATCTAGAGTATATGCAGAGAATTTGAAGCAAAAGAGGCAGATCCCTCTATGAAATGAAGCGGCTAAGCAAAGACCGGGAGGAATGGTTGCGCTGGCTTGAGGCTCCTCGACGCTAGATAAATGGTATAAGAGAAGAGAAGAGAGGGAGTCATAAATTTCGCCTTTAATTATGACGGGATCTTTAACGAGTACCTGACATAATACAGGCCTGTGATCCCTCAGTTTATGCCCATTCCGAAGGACAGCAAAACCAAGGATTGTTTTTGGCTGCGTATCCGCGATCTTAGGCGTGGATAAGTACAGTAGATTGTCCTTTCGGATTTCATACAAGTTTAACACTGAAAGTAATAAAGATCCTATAAATGTGGGACTGATCATTTTCCCAGCCATGCTAGAAAGATAGAGAATATTCTATAGAAAGGATGCGTATAATCACCTAATGGCCTTCATACTCTTACCCTACTACTGTAGAAAGTAGTCCCCCGCTGAGAAGACAATACGCCCGTACAGTCAATGGTAGAACTCCTCCCACTATCGCTTGTTGCAGAAGACAGGAGGGCAACCTCCTGGACCAACTGCATCCTATTGACACCCTTTCTCGGGCGGCGCTCCATTGACGAGAGTCGACATTGAAACTCTGTCATTCTTTGCCATCTTCACGGCCAATGCCTGACCGATCTGTTCTACTGTCCTTGCTCTGTTCGATTGTAAATCGATTATCCATCCTATCGAATCGGGAAACTTTCCACCTTCTGCACTTCCTCTTTTCAATATGTAATTATTGTTGACCTACTTGTCTCAAGTCAAAAAAGGTTTTTGAAAACAATATTTAGCAATGTTATAAGAAAGGGAACAAAATAGAATTTATATAAAAAAAATAGGGATTATAATGAAAGTATAATAAAAGTTTAATGTTTTGTTATTTAACTTTCATTAGATCATTTCTAGAATTTCCGGCAATTTCCTATTAGCTTAATTGAATTAAGAATGTGCTTCAAGGTACGTGATGTTACGTTTTTGAATCTGGACATTATCATTAAGAAGAGATAAGGATGTTTAAGGGAGTTATAAAGAAATTGAAATTTTGCTAAAGTTGATGGAATTAGTTAAAATTGGAATTCCTTTAAAAGTTATAGCAATTATCCACTAAAAAGCTGTGATTCAAGTTTAAAGTGGGAGTTGTAAAAAAAAAAAATCATAAAATTAAACTCATTAAAATACTAGCTAAAAAAATATTTTTTTTAAAATTAAGAGGAGTACCCCATGCCCTCCTTAAGGTGCACCTTGTTTCAACTTCAGTTATTTCATAAGAATGTTTGATGAAGTATTTTAATTTTTCTCGCATCTCTAGTGCGACACTCTTCCAACGAAGCTACCAGGGCTCGTAAGCTGGCCAGACAAATCCACACTCTTCACCGATCCTATATCCCCATTCTCGCAATTTTTGGGATGTATATATGGGGACGAATGTTCATTGAACATTAATTTAAATAGGATCTCGTCGACGTAAGTCAATTTTTAAATTTGTATATTATTTTATATTTATTGTTATTTGATGGTGATTTTTTAAATATTTTTTATTTTGAAGAGAAAAGATTTGTCCCGGGCGGGAAACCCGGGTTCGAATCCCAGCCAGGATAAATCTTTTCTCTTCAAAATAAAAACATATTTAAATAATCACCATAAAATAGCAATAAATATTAAATAGTTTTTAAAGAAAAAGTAATAGCTCGTTCCGTTGCTATGCAACGCCGATAAAATAGCAACTGCTGTTTGGAATTATAATTGAATACATAAAATGTTACTTATTAATAACTCATCTAAGACTCCAACAAAGTTAAAGTTGTTACTGATTGGAATCGGCTTCCTTGTTAAAACATTTTTCCATTAAACTATCATACGATAAGATAGGTAGGTGCCTCTTCGGCATGCCGACCAGACTGGTTACAGTTATATCCTTCTAGGATAGGATAAAGGACCTCGGTAATAGGAGAGACGCCGCAGAGGTCCATATTGTCCCTCAAGAAGATTGTATTGTGCTGTATCCTGCTGTGTACTGTCTGTAGACTTCAGGAACTGTGTCAGTTGTCGACTGGTTGATAAGTAGGAGACAGTTATAAGTACAGTTGTTTTGCACGTCCTGTGTATCTATTATCTATAGCAAATACATTGATGGGACATAAGGACGGATAACTCGAAATTTTAATTATTCGTATTTTTCGCTAGTTTTATCACGCAATTACTATAATTCTGAAGTTTCGGGAGCGAAAAACAATAGAAAAATATGAAAAATTTAATGTTTGAAATTTCGAGGTCATCTGCTTTTTATCCTGAACGCCTTATGTATAAATTGCATTGGGACGTAAATGAAGTGTTTTTCCTTATCAGAAAGGGTGACAACATAATGGCACGAGAAAAGGCAAGTAATGAAAATACCCAGTGGTAATACTAAAATTCACAGATTCAAGTTAGAAGGTCATGTGGCATTCTTTTCAGTCGCATCGGAGGATTATCAGGAATTGCAGAGCTTGCTAGGTTTGAAAATAGTGGGTTTGAGAGGGAATAAAGTTTGTCATGAAACGATTGATATCCAGTTCATGCCAAATCTAATAAAATGGGACATTGAGGTCATTATGGATGACTTTTTTCGTAACAAATAAGGAGCATTGAGGAATTTGGATTATAAGGATTGGATACGAGAGGAATTAGGTGGCTTGGTGGATCCTTAAAGCTCTACTTTCACAGAAATCTGTACCACTTAATTTCTATGGATCAAAAATCTTTATGGGTAATGTTCAAATCTAATCGTACGGGAGGATTTAACGATCTATTTTGGATAGACTCGACTCTTTTCGGTGTATACAAAATCTCGATGTTTTCTACTGTATACCTATTTTGTTTTTGTATTTTTAATACCTTGATGATTCAGGAGATGATAACTGATTTGTTTGACTCCCCAGTGATTAAGTGGTTAAAGTAGAATTTTGTCTAGAATGAGTTGATTGTGTTGAGGGAAACCGAATCTGGTCATTATCATAGTTTTTGGCTTCAAATGGCTTTTTGACTTATAAGTAATAACTCCGGTTTAAGCCAAGGTCTAACTTAGCCTCCTATGTGCTACGAGAAACTGACGCATTCTGGCCATACTTCGATTGAATCAATTATTCACCTGGGCTGTGGATAAGTAAATGAAGAGGATGGAAGAATACTGTTTCCAAAAATACACCATAAGTTCTTACATCGTAATATACATAGAAAACCACAACTACAGGCTGAGAAGATAGACCTTGAGTTCGTGACCTTGATCCTAGTTCATGGGCACTGACCTTCATCTGGGTCAAGAACTCTCGGCTCCCTTCGGCCTCTTCAGCAGGTGGAGAGCAACCTCGAAATCGACATCAATATCATCATGAACATCGTTATGTAAACTAATCAGGAAACAAAAAGAGTGGTTGACTGGTTCTCGTCTATGTGATATCTTTTTGATAAGAGAGGAAGAAGAAAAAATATATTCGAAATCTGTAACTACAACCTTTTTCTCTTTCTTTCGATGGTCCCTACGTACAAAGCGACGTGCCAAAAAGTGAGGTTACATAGTAGGAGAGCGTAATGAAAGTTCAAGTCACCCTTCATTACGTTCTCCTGTAAACCTCACTTTTTGACATGTCGCTTTGTACGCAAAGACCATCGCTTTATTCAATTCAATACAGAAAGAATTATTTAAAAGTAAGTAGCGCTGAACTGACTGTTAAAACGTCCATGAGGTAGAACGAAAAATAGATGCGGTGATTTTGTTATGGGGTTATCATCTTGCAGAACTAGTAGCTGCAGTGGCGGTATGGTATTGTGGTGGTGGATTATATATTCCATCAATTGTGCATGGGGGGAATTTGAGCTACATAATACTCAACCACCTCGTCTTTCCTTAATTTAGAGCATCAACTTCATAAAGGCTATGTCAGTCCTAGATCCTACCGTTCGGAATCATGGGTGGTACTACAATAAATAATTTATCAGATGAGGAAGAAAATGGTCCGGGTAGAGGTGAAGAAAATTCACTTATATAGGGAGAATTTTTTAATAGTACACTCACGTTTCAACCCACATTGCAGGTCTTCTTCAGGGCTAGCGAATGGGTAGAAGGTGATCGATGGGCTGATGGATGGACTAAATAATTGTTCTTTTACAGCCGGTTTCGAACGGAGGATGCAGATTTGTGGTACAGACCATGGTCCCTCAAGCTTGTTAAGATTTTATTATTTCCTCTTAAGGATAGTTGCAATTACTGGAAAAAATACCTATACTTCCTTAATTAAATTATTATTTATTTTTACCTTAATCATTTAAGCTCCTTTTCGCATAATAAAGATATCAGCAGATTTTCTCTGTATTTACTATCCGATGTTTATAATTTTGTACATACATATTATTTAATCTATTTATATATCACCTCCCTGCAAAACCGTTGACTTAGATGTATTTTTTATGCATAATATCTATGGACAAGATACATAGTTCTAGCAATACTGAATGGTTGTGGTGGTTTTGTGTGTATAATCATTATGGTACCATAGGATTTATCTAATAATTTATCTGATATAAAGAATGCTGTCTTGGTTTGATCTTTTAATTTTTTTCTTTTTAATCACTTTATTAGTTTAGGGTAATTCTCTAGCTCAAGGGACATGGAAGAGAATGACAGTACTAATGTTATTAAATTATTATATATCAGACTTTTCCCGTCATTTATGTTTTAATAATATTTCTTTATTTTTCTTCTGGATTTTTTTCTTCTCGAACCGCGGGAGTGAAGTAATTCCATGCATCCATCCATTTTCATTTTTCCTCTTCCAATAATTCTTCATCCTTTCACTCTGTTCTTCCCTTCGCTCCTCCTTCCAGATGCTGATTACCATTCTCTTCTCCCTCTCCTGGAAACCTCTACTGCTACGCATCCACCTTCTGTAAGTGGTGCTATGATGAGTTAATATCTCATTTTATTATTAAGAGAATGAATTAATAGAGATTTTATACTGTGAATTATGAGGGTTTAAGAATGATCTGACTGTAATGAATGACCATCCGTCTACTAACATATCCATGTTTATGCTTTCACCTGAATCTGTCTAATGAATAAAGAACCAACAAAAAAAAATAATTTTTTATTCGTGTAAGATTATTGTTTATAAGAGTACCGTATATCAATAATGAAGACATAAGTGCATAACAACCTACTATGGCCACGATCATGTTTTCGCAGCCCGGCAGGTGGCCTTAGGAATTAAAGGGAGTAAAAAATCCTTGGCTGTGTTGTCCTTTGGAAGGGACGTAAAATGGGAGGACCGAGCTTGTAATAAGTCAGGTATTCTTTCATGATACCTATCATATTTTTACCTGAATTACGCAACATTTAGGATTCCCGCTGTCTATCCGATTAGCCGTAGCAGCATAAAGTGACGTTAAATGAATAGAATTTTAAATTTACTGAAAGAAATAAGTAAAAAAATCGATAAGGACATATCCGATAAGGAAGAAGGGTGGTTACCTGAAAGAAGTTGTGTGTATTTCAAGTAATGCCCTCGTATTATAATGTTAGCTGATATAAGAACGAGAAGAGTTCTAAGTAGGCCAGATCAGCCGAGAGTAGACCGAAGTAGACCAGATCAGCGACTTAGCATTAACACGTATCCATATCGGTCTCAGATCAGTAATAAATGGAATTCTGCTAACATTATTCCACTTCCTGCTCTGGTTCTGTTTTCATCTTTCCTTCATACATATATATGGATTGGGGAATGAGCAAGTTATTCAAATTTTAAACATTAATCAATGATATCTGTGCCGCTTTGATCGATGACCTTTTTCCAATTTTTTGGTAAAGCTGTAATTTCTTCACGGTAGAACTTTTGAGATTTCTTGGGCGAAAAATTGAACAAGTGATTTTCACAAGCCTCTTTTGAAGCCAGCGTTACACCGTTAAGAGAGTTTGCAAATCCGGTCTGTAACAAATGGTAGTCGGACGGGGCGTTGCAAGAATCGGGCTATACGGTGGATGCTTCAAAACTTCTAAACCATCTCTCAATTTTTGGCGTTGTGGTGATGTCCTAGTCCTTGGCTTCAATATAGGCTTTGAACTATTTTTGAGCCTCTTGGGCTTCGATCACAATCTTTTTCGTACATTATTATCGTACGTATCCACCCTTATTTAAATGGTTCAAAACTGGTCGATGTTTAGTTTCGTAGCGATATCTTAACACATTGACGCCCGGGAACGAGATTTCTAATTTCCATTAGGCATTTGCTGGTGACCGGGAACGAGACATCTAGTTTTGGTGATATAGTAAGCTCCGGGTGTTATATTTTTATGGATTTAAAATACAAGATACTCATATATAATTATTGTTGAACAATAATAAAAATCTCAGTTAATACGGCAAAATAAATAAAGAAGGAATAATTACTTGGAGGAGATTAATAATGACTTATAAATTCCCCATGCAATGACTTAAGCCCTTTTGGTTAAACTCCACTGACATTTAATTAATGTATCAGCTACAATCATTTATTACCTTATTATTGATATAATTAATAATAAAAGAATTATCAATGAATATGCCAATAATTGGGAGTTCTTTAAGCAGTAGTATTTTTTTGGTTCAGTAGGGAGATGAACGGTCCAAACCGGTTTATATATTAGCATATATAATACATACATTTATATATGTTTCCTTATATTATCATCAGAGTTAAGCCTTATTTTAGCATTTACAGTTAATCTCAGGGTTTTTTAAAGCTATTTTTAGATTTCTTTTTTCCTTCAATACATCTAATAATATCCTTATAGCTTACAGCGTTTGAGAGCAACAAAGTAAGGAATCCAGTTTAAAAACCCCGCGATCTCTGTTTATTTCCAAACAGTGCATCAAAATGTATTGCTTACTAAACGATATCGATTTCTTAAAAACATAATGAATTATTCCATACTTGGCTTTAGGCAATGGTCTAGATACTTAACTTTGAAGGATGATTGTTTTGTTAAGGTCTTCGAAAATAAGACCATGTATAGAATAACCGGTTATACATCGTGAATTAAGGAGCTCATTATGATGATTGTTATTTGTCAAAACTTTCCAATTTGATACTCTGTCTGTTCCGGCAATCATCGCCAGTTTTCCCGATCATGTGCTGCAGCATTGCATTTTCGAGTCTCAGAATCCTGGCATCAGTAGCAATGGAATCTTCCCGTCTGCGTTTTGGAAGACCAACTCTCCTAGTTCCATATATTCGCTCACTTGACACCTTCCGTGGAATTTCTACAGGATTCATCTTTATTACATGAACTGGAATTGTTTGTTTATTTGTTCATTTAACATCACTTTATGCTGCTATGGCTGATCAGAAGATGCTACAGTGGGAGCTCTAAATTTTGCCTATCCAGATTTAATTAAGGATAGGGATTTTTAACGAGTACCTGGCATAGTACAGGTTCGGGACCCCCGTTTAACGCCCCTTTCGAAGGACGGCGTAACTAAGGATTTTTTACTCCCTTAAAAAAATCCTAGGGCCATTTGCCGGGCTACGAACCCGCAATCTTGGGCTTAGTAGTTTGTTACGCTAACCACTAGACCACAGGTGACCGTATGAACTGGACTTTGTAACCTGCCAAGTTTAATAACCTGTACAATACCTACATCTTCTTAAATGTTCTGTAGCTACATATAATTAATGCATATTGGTCCGAATATTCTTCGGAGAATTTTTCTCTCGAACCTCAAGGCCGATAATTTAGTTGTTTCAATCATTGTACACATATTTGAGTCATAGGTAAGGATTGGTCGAATCAGCGTCTAATAAATTCTAAGCTTTGCTATCCAGAACAGAGCTCTACTGCCTATTTATTTTTGAAGTGAAAAATAGTCTCCGAAAAAAGGAAGTTGTTTCCCATGGAGATGGACTTCTGAAGACGTTGTATTTCCAGTTCCAGAATTCAACTTTTCTAGCAGTATGGTAAGGTTTTTTCTATCCTCAACAAAATAGAAACGAGGAGACTGAAATGGTATAGCAAACTTAAAAGAATGCCAGAGAAACAATGGCCGAAAACAAACTTTGCTATCGTCCTACAGAAAGGAGCAAGAAAGAGGGCGACCCAAGAAGAGATGGTTAGAGGATGTGGAGAAGAGCATAGTAATCTTTGACGAGAACTTTTAAGAACGTAAAACTGCCACGTTGAAAAAAATCTTTAAATAAAAAAATAAAGAATCGTTTTGCTGAAAATAAACGTCTGTTTATTTATTTCTTAACCCTATTTTTCCTATTCTAGTACCTTCTGTAATTTGAGAGTACCTATTTACACATTTCCTTCGTGCTCCTATTGCTTGCATGTTGTCATATACTTTTCATTGTTAACTTTGAGGATCCTTTTCATTCTTCACTATGAGAAACCTCTTTCAATTTACATATCCTTACACTCAATTAATACAATTGATTGCATCGTGATAATTGAGATAGAAGCAGTTACTCTTGAACTAATCGAGGATTAGAAGAACAAGCGGAGCATAAGAGAACAATGCACGTTATGGAAATGAAGTTGGAACGAGGAAGGGAAGAGAATTAAATTGATAAGATATTAGAGAGAACTGTAGCGGTGGCTGGGTACCGTTGAGCCCTGGGAGACTTCCCATGGTTAAGCTCGGGTTAAACGTCTCTTCTTCATGTCATTATCTCTACCGTTATCACCAGTACCTTCTTCTTTATTATTATCACCACTGCCAAGGCATTAAGTCTTCTTCTTCTTACAAGGTGGTAGTTAGGATGGCACTTGAATGATGAATGAAACTCTACCTTCAGAATAAAAAAAACATGGTAATTTTTCTTAATTTACAGTCCCAATTTAATATTAATATATACATAAAAAAAAATCAGGAACCGGCCTAAACAATTTAGTATCACTAAAAATGTTCAAAAACTCCGATTCATAAAATAATTATTAAAATGTAAGTGGAGATACTTTAAGTATAAGTATCTAAAATGTTAACAACTAGTCATCCGTGGTGTAGTGGTTAGCATAACAAACTAATATGCCCAATATGGTGGGTTAGCATATCCGGGATTTAATAAAGGTAGTAGAAAATGATGTGTTATAGCGTCCTTCGGACATGACGTAAAATGGCGGTCCCGAGTCTGTGCGAAGCTACGTACTCACTCGTTATATTTTTTTTGTTACCTTATTTTAAAAAAATGTTAATTATATATGTACTGGCTTAAAAATACCAACGGTTGACCCAAACATACGAACATACTACAAACTCTTTCAAGAAAAACTATACGGGCATTCAAATAGTCCTCAGAATATAACAAATGTCAACGACTCTCCTGTCGTGGATTAGGGATCTATTATCATAGCAAATTAAACTAATAATTATAAATAAACTGAATAAGAACTAACCAACCCACGTTTCCAATTCTGGCATCATCCAGGATCCAGGATTTTTCCTAGGGGGGGACAACGAGCAGATGGGCAAAAAAATCAACAGCAAGTTTTAGTATTTATAGAAAGGTTTCAAAGGTTTATTAAATTATCTAAACAATAATTTCACTCATGTTATTTCTGTTATTTTATTCAGATATTTTAACAACTATTATCACATGATTTGCATTTAAGTATGTACTGTAATGGATTCTCCACAGTACACAAAAAACCGTCTGGGGGGGGGCACGTGCCCCCGTGCCCCCCCTGGATCCTCCTATGATCACCATAAGATACACTATTTGTGATTTTTTTTATGTATGTCCTGATGATACCTGAGTTGACGAACCGTGGATTGATTGATTATTATCCATTATTGAGAGACTTAAGGCTTTGTTTTTTGAAGTTTCCTCAATAAAATCAATTTCTCCCTAGTTGAGGATTTAATTTGACTTCATTTCGGGCCATTTTCTGTTCCGTATAACTATAAACCTCCAACTTATAACTATCCAAGACTTGAAAAAATAGTTTAAGGAAGGTATTTATGATAATATGTAAGGTGCGAGTATATACTATTCTGTGGAAGAAAGTGGTCCGGGTAGAAGTCACAATGAATTTCTCGTAGAATTTGAGAAAAACTTTATTGATTAGCCAACGTTTCGACCTACTTTGTAGGTCTTCTTCAGGGCTATATGAAAAATACAGGCAATATAAGATTAAAAATGGTACAAATATATTAAAACATATTAAATATTAAACATATTAATAACATTAATAACATATTAATATGTTTTAATATATTTGTACCATTTTTATTCTTATATTGTCTGTATTTTGCATATAGCCCTGAAGAAGACTTACAAACGTTGGCTAATCAATAAAGTTTTTCTCAAATTCTACGAGAAATTCATTGTGACCTCTACCCTGGACCTCTTTCTTCCACATATATTATCAACGTCAACGAATATCATTCAATAAATACTATTCTGTATGAATAATTAAGCTCATTTCTTTAATTAGTATTATTTTTTTTTGTTTACTGGCTTTTACATAATAAATAAAAAAATGGGTCAATAAATGAATTCCAGCCTGAGAGAGATATATTATGCTAAAGACTGGAGGGAAGGAAGGCTACCGTTAGTTCTCAGGATTGAGGACTCAGTACTCTCCAGCTCCTCCCTTTATTGTCTTTTCTCCTTATTTATTTAATCTTCGTCCTGGGAACACTCCTCAGGAGTCCTATGGAGGAAAGGACTTCTTTTTTTAAGTTAATTGAATATTTCGAAGTGATTATTTATAATATTTATATAGTTCTTTTTGTATTAGTTTATATTACTGCATAAGGAT
Organism: Arma custos; assembly: GCA_037127475.1. Classification (NCBI taxonomy): domain Eukaryota; kingdom Metazoa; phylum Arthropoda; class Insecta; order Hemiptera; family Pentatomidae; genus Arma; species Arma custos. Next base: position 15,792,910 of record CM073762.1, on the reverse strand, counting down.
ATAGAGCATAGACCAAACAAGAGGCCCGCTCCACGAGGACAGAACATTAACCCGAAGGTTATCAGACTCTCTCATTGGTCGGGTCTTTCGTAATATTCTTCATCGCTCCTCAACCTGTTCCTTCTCTTCAGGAAATTCTTCACTTCCTCCGCTACACTCTCGCCAATCTAATCTTTTTTACGTGCTTACTTCTAATCGTTATTATATCACATATATATAATGGGGTAATCATATTGTTATCGATATAGAAAGTGTATTATATGCAGAGCCGTCTTCATGGCAATCATGGGGTATTATTTATTATTGTTTGAAATTTCGAATTTTTATTAATTTTTTTTTATATCATTTCATGATCAAAATGTAATGAATTATAAAGTTCTAGTATTACAACTATTGAAAAGGTTAAAATAAAATATAATTAAATGAAAACATTGACAGTTCCATTGATTGATAAATACTGTAAGAGTGATGAAAAATGATCAGGTGGAGCTAATTATATGAAAATAAGAATGACTTATTTTATCGTGCCTACATTTGGCTTATGATTTAAGCCATTTTTAGGGCTGAGAAAAAAGAAACAGTACAGAACTACATAAAAAATGGAAGAAGATCTAGGAGATAACAAAGCATTGTAAAATAAAAATTTTACATGTTGAAGAAATTGGTCCGGGTAGAGGTCACTGAATGAATTTCTCGTGTAATTTGAGAAAATCTTTATTGATAGCCAACGTTTCGACCTACGTTGTAGGTCTTATTCAGGGCTATATGCAAAATACAGACAATATAAGAAAATGGTACAAATATATTAAAACATTTTCTTATATTGTCTGTATCTTGCATATAGCCCTGAAGATGACCTACAACGCAGGTCGAAACGTTGGCTATCAATAAAGATTTTTTCAAATTACACGAGAAATTCATTCAGTGACCTCTACCCGGACCAATTTCTTCAACATACATTATCAAGGTCAACAATTATCATTCAATAAAAATAAAAATAAAAATTTTACACTTCTCTTAGGATTATCCAGTCAACTATTTCCCTTCAATATTAACGTTGAGTAAATTTAAAAAAATGTATTTTTTGCAAAAAATATATATTGCAGTGAATAAATTATCTTGCTTTCTGGTTGTCCCTAATTTTCCTTAAGTTTCGCTTTCCTTGAACTTAAAGAGACGGGTTAAGGCAAGCGGAATCGTGTCACTCTCGTACTTTTGACTTGAAATGTATCGTGGGCTGATACTCCAATCTTGAACTTTAAATAAGTTCAGAAAAATTACGATTCTAAGTAGATAGCTTGAAATTCACAAAATTCGACTTAGCCCACTAAGCACAGGTGCCACAGATATAAGCAATAACTTCATTTCAATTCAATGCCTGACTAAGTCTCTTATTCAATACGAAAATAATAAGATTTCGCTTCCTTAAGTACAAGAAACCCATTTTGAAGAAAATTCGACTTAACCACTCATTCTCCAGGTCTGCAGATATAACCTTCAGGCCTGAAACTCCAACTCGTCTTAATGTCATTGGGTTGTACCCGAAAAAAGGGACCTTCTTCGGAACAAGTATATAAACAGTTATTCATTATTGACAAATAAAAATAAATATGAAAAAAAAACTCATTGTGACTTAAAAATCTAATATGACAAATGATGTAATAAACAAATGAAATCTGACAAAAATAAATTCCACTTATTAAAAACAAGCGTACTTTTATGAGTGTATAATTAACTGTTACTAGTGTAAATTCCTCATACAAGACTGAAAAGAAAAGAAACTGCTCGCCGTTTTCGCCTACTTCAACATTTACTGGACAAACGCTCTAAGCTCCGAATTAGTTACAAAAGACTCATTTACATGACAGTTATCAGACCTATTTGGACATATGGAGTTGAGCTTTGGGGATCTACTAAACCATCCAATTCATCTCGTATCCAATCCTTACAATCCAAAATCTTTCGTAAAATCCTCAATGCTCCTTATTATGTCACAAACAATCATCCATCCATCATGATCTTAATATCCCATATGTTGCTGATCTGGCCCAAACTAGGTACCTATCCTTCCATTACAAGCCCCATGCATACTTGAATCCGCTAGTCTCTCAACTTGCTTCCCATAATATTCCTGATAACCATCCGAGGCGTCTGAAAAGAAGATGGCCTCGAGAGCTTCTACTGTAGAACTTTATTGGAGTGCTAACGATGGGTAGTTTCTCCACAAGTGTTTTTTGTTATCATGTCATTTGTTCATATCAGCAAATTTACTTGACGTAATATTATTACAGATGTAAATATCAATAAATTAATCTTAAAAAAAAAACTAGTGTAAATAACCAAAGCGTGAGTGATAAGAAAGTAAGAGGATGTGTTATACAACCGGGATCATTCGAGTGGAATCTAGGTACTAAAGTACCATTTCTCTTTTTATTTTTGAATAAGTTAGCTTGATGATCTGATCATTTGGAAAGCTGTTGGATAGTTTCGGATGTTCCGTGATGACTCGTTCACTTTCATAACAGTACATTTAGGGAGTGATCGCCTGAATCATTCTCTGACCCAGAAACTCGAATGGGGCACAACGACACACTAATATTTCTTCCGCCTAAACAGTATTTGTTTATCATTAACTTTTTTTTCATTATTGACTTACTTTCTAGATCTTTGTCCAGCTTTTGGAAAACGTTAATCATCTTTCTGTTTATCTTGTGTACATATAACCATGTCTGATTGTCATACATGTTTATGCCAGTGACATTACTATGTGTATCTTCAACTAATTTAATATAAGGAAGAAATAGTTGGGCGTGCAGTCAATAAAAACACCTTAATAAGTGTAACTTATTTATTGTTTGCCGACGTGAATAGATATGATAATTAAAGGTAATGAATATAAAAGTGGTTACAGAATATAATAAAATTAAAATAGTGATAGATAATAATAAAATTATAGATGATGAACATAAATTAAAATAGTGACAGATATAATAATTAAAGTATACGAATATAAAATACAGAAAATAAATAAATTACAGTCAACCAATTCTTCTCTAACATGATTCAACTAATTTAATTGTTTTCCAGCTTGTTCGTTAATTTCTCTACAGATTCTCATAGAGTTCTGTCTCAGTTCAGACAATTTACCGAATTTTGCATTATTTTCATTTTATTAATAATAATATTGAGCTATCACAAACGAAATGTCCGTTTTTAGAAGGAAGTAAATAAAAACGAGTTACTTTCTTAGAACCTCCTTAAAAATTTCTTTCTCGATTGATGTTTTAGACGATATTTTGAGTAGATTTTTTAGAGTCAGGTTTTGAAAAATAACTACAAACGGTTCTTACAAGTCAGAAGAATTCTCTTCTAAGTAAAAAAACAAAAAAAATGCACTGAAGCCACAAGCGCATTCTTTTACGACTGAACTATATCGGATAAAGTATAGTCTATCAATTGCTAAAATGTCATATTTGTAAAATATTGAGAAAATGCCATTTATCGATTTATCGGCATATAGATTATAAATAATTATGAATTTCTACGATAACGATAATTAATGACAATAACGTTAATTTCTCTACAGATTCTCATAGAGTTCTGTCTCAGTTCAGACAATTTACCGAATTTTGCATTATTTTCATTTTATTAATAATAATATTGAGCTATCACAAACGAAATGTCCGTTTTTAGAAGGAAATAAATAAAAACGAGTTACTTTCTTAGAACCTCCTTAAAAATTTCTTTCTCGATTGATGTTTTAGACGATATTTTGTGTAGATTTTTTAGAGTCAGGTTTTGAAAAATAACTACAAACAGTTCTTATAAGTCAGAAGTCGATTCTCTTCAAAGAAAAAAAAATGCACTGAAGCCACAAGCGCATTCTTTTACGGCTGAACTATATAGGATTAAGTATAGTTTATCAATTACTGAAATGTCATATTTGTAAAATATTGAGAAAATGCCATTTATCGATTTATCGGCATATAGGTTATAAATAAAACTGGAAATCGGCGAAGATTTTTTTTTTTTTAAGATTTAATCTATTAAAATTAAAAACAATTCGCTTTTTGAAAAACTAATAAATAATACCCCATACACCAGCTTTCCATAGCGATGTAAATTTTTGAAGAGATTAATTTTGTTTCACTATCCATCTCATATGAAGTACTAGCTTTTGCCCACGGCTTCGTTCGCATAGAATTTGGTCTGCCACATAAAGTTTCGTGACAGATCATTTTAATTAAATAATTAAATTTTTTTTTTAACTATAAGTTACTCGTACATCCAAAATTTCAGATGTCTAACTCCAAAACTGACGGATTCCATACAATCTTTGAACCTTTATATTAATACCCTTGGGGGTGGAATCATACAAATTTCTTTCTTAAATTATACAAACAGCCTATCTGCAAATTTGAAGATGTTAAGTGTTATTCTGATGTATAACCTATATTACTGTAAAGTTTCATCTAAATCCGTTCAGTAGTTTTTGCGTGAAAGAGAGACAAACATACAAACTTTCACATTTATAATATTAGTAAGATTAGTAGGGTATCAAAACAAATAGTTTCACTCATGTTCTTTCTGTTAAATTATCAACTATGATCATGTGATTTGCCTTTAATTATGTACTATAATGGATTCTCCACAGTACCTAAAAACTGTAGGGGGGGGCACGTGCACCCGTGCGCTACCCCATAAATCCGTGCTTGCAATAGCCTATGTGTTATTCTGATGTATAACCTATATTACTGTAAAGTTTCATCTTAATCCGTTCAGTAGTTTTTGCGTGAAAGAGAGACAAACATACAAACTTTCACATTAATATTAGTAAGATATATCCATGTGATTTAAATTTTTTATTGTTGAATACAAAAATACACAGAAAAATTTTTAGTTTTCAGGGTAGGATTTTCAATTAGGTATATAAATATACATCGCTCCTTCAAAAGAACGATGTTACAACATAAAAAATCTAATTTTTCAGTATTAGAAAGTTTCAAGTGAGTTTAAAAAAAAATAAAAATTTGGGTATTGGTTTAGCAAAGCATACCTATTATAATGATGGTTTTGAGTTTTTTTTTTTTTAAACCTATGCCATTATTAAAAATAAAACTTCACGTTCAAATATGATACAAATCAAAATATTACTATTAAATAAAAAAAAAATTATAAAAAGCATATCAGATATGTCGTTCCTGAATTAAAAAACTTGAATCAATACAATTGCTACTGAAGGCTTAACTCAAAAATGCCAATTTTTGTGTTGCGATGTTATTCTTTTGAAGAAGTGATATATGTATGGATAAAAAAATAATAATACAAAAAAATCAATCCAATAACATGCTTCCTTCAGCTGAGGAAAATGTAGAAGAAAAACGAAAACGACCATCGAAGCAGGCAATTCCATAACAAATTGGTTGCATGCATCTAATATGGAAAGGAGAAAAAAATTACACGAAGTTGAAATAAAGTGTTAGTAATTGGAAGAGTAAACTGGAGAAAAAAAATCGATTATCCTGATGGAGTTGGATCTTTGCAGTTGGGAGAGGAAGATTGCAGCCTTCCTAACCCACCATTAAAATCTCCAGAAATCACTTTAATGCCGCCATTACGGCGAATTGTTCCGAGAACGCAGCAACCATCGGTTCTCGACATAACTTCTTGCTTGCGCTTCATATTACCATCTAAATAATATCGGCTTTCTACTTCCTCCATATTGGTCCATGGAGTTGTCCGGCCTATATGAGATATTCTGAGAAATATTTAAGGAAACAAATTCGAAGTTTTTTAGCAACGCCAGAAATCCCTAACTGTTATATAAAATACTAATGATCTAAACTACTACAATCCGAGAGGAGTCTTGGGTTCAGTTTATGGTAGAGACTGTTCTGTTTCTAAGCCAACGGTTGTGGAGGATGGTGATTTGGCCTGGATAATCCTCATGGATTCCTGGATTCCTCCCAATCAAGGATACCAGCTTTATAAAGGTTGGGTTAGCCACAGGAAATAGATCACATAGGGTTCACCCAAGACTCATTAAATATAGATTAAATAATCTATCTACCAAAGCCGGATTTAAACCCTGGACCTTCAGCACTGCAACTTAGGAGTGGTACTCCGCTTCCATTTAAATTATTGGAATTTACAAATAAATTATTGGTGAGACATTATATTTTGTTCTAAACATGAAATAATTGAGAAAAATAAGTTATTATACAAATGATTTATTAGTTTCTAAGCTAAATAGTGCAGCATAAATTACTTGTCTTTGTAAAAAAGCATTTGATTATGCCAGGAAATTTATCTTATAACAAACTATAGTTTGTACAAGTATACTTTCCTGGAATAAGTAGTTACGGAAGAATTCCTAAAAAGTTTATAAGCACTAAGCCGACAGGTAAACGTCAGAGGTGTAGACCAAGACGAAGATGGGAGGATTACGTTGAGAGAGAACTATCGGATTTTGGTTTGGACGAAGTTTGTAAGCAGAGATTCTGATTATCAAAATCTTATTATTATTTGCAAAAAAGCAACTCCATATTCTAATTTGTGGCTTAGAAATTAATAAATTACTTAAGAATCCTAATATATCGTTTTAATAAATTATTTTTCGTAACTATATACATATTACAAGAAGATATAAAATCATAATGTCTCACAATAATTTATTTGTTGGTGGCAATATGGATGCTGAAAATACATATTAGCTTCAATGTCTTATCCTACTTTCAATTATTATCTGGAAAATTATGATGTAATACATAATATATATATGTAGATGTTGTGCACACGACGAATGGCTCTTATATTTCAGTTTCAGTTTCTACAATGGACACTCGGGTGAATGTTAATGAAGTAATATTATTGCGAGAGAGTTGGCTCTTGGCCAGGCAGGATGGGCGCTTCGTCCCTTGTCCTTAGCCTCCTGGCTCGTGTCTTCGCTCTAAGTCCTACTTGAGCCTGTACCATGAAGGGTATTCGGTCCAGTACATGGTATTTCCTAAGTGAATCCGACCCAGGACTCCTCCAAATTTACGGTATCTAATTAATAGAAACTGTGTAAGCCACAATAGGAACTGGATATGGACTGATTTAACACCGTTAGCAGATGGAGTTATCTATCTATTACACCATATGAGTTGTATATTTAATTTATTTTGTTAGAAATAAGATTCGTTTGAAATATTCTTGTTGAAGGAGTATGGGACGAATATTTGTGAGAGCCGTCATCGAGGGGCAAAAAAGTAGAGAGCATTAGTGGGTGAGATGAGGGGTTGGCAGATAACGTCTTTAGGAAGATATCCTGATAGACCACATGCTGAGTCATAAAGTATATATGATTTAAGTCACAATATATATTATTTAAGTCAGTATATAATATAGTAAATACTATTTTATATAACTATCAGTCCTGGAGATGATACAGGGGAGAGCGCGATCTCTGCACAAAACGTTGTTGAGAAACACTAGTCTCAACCAGGTACTGAAGCCGAAACGCTTCATAGGTTGAAGTTTCACTTATTTTTGTGTTATCTTTTACTGCGCCCCTGACCAATTCAATCGACCATTATATTTTTTTGACGTGATAGAGCTACTATATCGAAACCTAATTCGAAAACTATGTATATTTTTTCAATTATCGAATCGAAAATTATCGATATTTGTTCGATATTCAGATCTCTATGGTTAGAAGATATACTGACCTCCTTAGTGTTTTCTTTTGTTTTTTTTAGTGGACCCTATTGGTTCGATTAAGCCATACATAATCTTTATTATAGAGCTCCCTCAGTAGCACCTGAAGATGAGATAAGAAAGAAACTGGGACGCCTTAATGTGTTCATTGTGACGATACGTCGGTTGCCATTGATGATAAGGGACCCATCCGCCGTTGTTATTATATATTATCATTACAAAATTAAATATTAAAAAAAATATAATTGAATAAAAAATACCGATTGAACTTTTAGGTTAGGAGACAACGCCTTTGTTACAAGCGCCGACTCATCTCATCTTGAAAAAAGAAAAAATATAGGACGAGAGATCTCTAAGTATAACGGGGTCTGTTAATACGACTTAGTACTTCATTTCTTGTTTTATTATTTGAAACTTATATTTACTATAATAAGACAATCAGGTGATACCTGCACATTTTAAGTGGACAAACTAATTTTTTTAATTAACATGACATGATAAAAATTCCATACTTGTATGTATAATAATATTACGTTTTCCTAAAGCATATGTTACAACTATGATTACCACGCTATAATATAATATTATCATATTATAATAATATTATAATATTTCGTCGAAAATCTTTAGACAGAAACAACCAGTTGTGTGTTCGACGAGTCTCCAAGAACAGGCACTCACATTCGCCATGAAGATGACCTACATCGTAGGCCGTACGCACAAATGTTGGCACAATTAAAAAATAAGTTGTGCTTATCTTTGACTGTACCCCCTAACCAATTCAATTCATCGTTAGAATTATCCAGCCTACTAAAAATGTTTTCTAAATCCCTAAGTTAACTGGATTTCGTTCTTTATTTAATTATTTTAAGAACATTTTTTGCAGTTCTTCGTATCGAAGTCCCATTAATTTTTTAGTAAACGTTCAATATTGACTTGCTTCAGTCTTTTTCTACATTTTTTTAAGGAGTTATATTTAAATTTTTTCTCTTGCTCCCAGTATTAATTTTTTTTTCAACAAATGAAATAATTTTTTCTTTGTGAAAAGTTGTTTATGAACATTTATTTGTCGCTATTGCGAATTCTGTGTAGGTGTATACTGTAAATGAATTAAAAAAACGTCCGGGATGGAATTGGATGCAAGGATGGAAACTAGGGGGTTTGGATGGGCCTGGAGTTTATTATGGAATGATAGGTATTGGAATGGGCTAAATCGGTAACATATGGAACGTTAAGGTCATTATGGATGATTTTATTTGTGACAAAATAAGGAGCGGTTAGGATTTTGCGAAGGATTTCAGTAACAAATAATAGACATGTTACTGAAGATTTAAAAATTAACAAACGAGAGCAAATATACGAAAACTAGCCTCTGTAGCCTGTTTAGACCAATAATGAGACCGCTTTCTTAAATGCTGACCAATGAGGAGACAGCTTTTGTAACTAATGGAGACTAGCACCTTAGTCCTTCCTATCCTATTGGCTAGAGTCATTTCCATAACCGCTAGACCTGTCTCCTCCAGCAACATTGCACTTTCAGAACCACTTCACTTCTCATCTTCCACGACCACCATTTAATAGTGCAAACGCCATTTTGTATTTTAAAATATAAATTTAAACTATTCTGATAGCTTATAATAGCTATTTAAACTAGACTTATTATAGAATTATGTCACCATCAAGTATAACTTTGATATGTGGTTGATATTTTGCAACTTCAATGTTAATTAGTGGGGCGAACTGTGGTTAGCATAATAAACTACTAAGCCCAAGAACGCGGGTTCGTAGCCCGACAGGTGGCCCTAGGATTTTTTAAAGGGAGTAAAAAATCCTTAGTTACCCCGTCCTTCGGAAGGGACGCTAAACGGGGTCGCGAGCCTGTATGATGTCAGATACTCGTTAAAAATCCCTATCCTTATTAAACCTGGATAGGCAAAATTTAAAGCGCTCAATGTAGCATCGTCCGATTAGCCACAGCAGTATAAAGTGACGTTAAATGTTAATTGGTAGTTATATAATGATTCAGATTTATAAAGCATAAATATTATAATGTGATTAGTCACATATTGAGCGTTGTAGGATATGGTGTATTGATAGAACCTCAGCAACCTAGATATGGTGTATTGATAGAACCTGAGCAACCTAGATATGGTGTATTGATAGAACCTTAACAATCTAGATAAGGTGTATTGATAGAACCTCAGCAATCTAGATATGGTGTATTGATAGAACCTCAGTAATCTAGATATGGTGTTTTGATAGAACTTCAGCAATCTAGATTAAATCGCGAGGAAAAGATGCTGGCCAGTTCTGTGTAGGATATGGTTTATTGATAGAACCTGAGCAACCTAGATATGGTGTATTGATAGAACCTCAGAAATCTAGATATGGTGTATTGATAGAACTTCAACAATCTAGATATGGTGTATTGATAGAACCTCAGCAATCTAGATATGGTGTATTAATAGAACTTCAGCAATCTAGATTAAATCGTGAGGAAAAGATGCTGGCCAGTTCTGTGTAGGATATGGTGTATTGATAGAACCTGAGCAACCTTGATATGGTGTATTGATAGAACCTCAGAAATCTAGATATGGTGTATTGATAGAACCTCAGCAATATAGATATGGTGTATTGATAGAACCTCAGCAATCTAGATATGGTGTATTAATAGAACTTCAGCAATCTAGATTAAATCGTGAGGAAAAGATGCTGGCCAGTTCTGTGTAGGATATGGTGTATTGATAGAACCTGAGCAACCTAGATATGGTGTATTGATAGAACCTCAGCAATCTAGATATGGTGTATTGATAGAACCTCAGCAATCTAGATTAAACCGTGAGGAAAAGGAGCTGGCAAGTTTTGTGTAGAAAGCTGAGAGGCTTAAGATCCCTAGTTTGAATCTGGCTTCAGTAATTAATTTATAGAATCTGCTAACGGCCAGAGATTGACCCCTTGGGACGCAGAGCTTGTAGGGCACACTTAGCCTCATTAAAGTGGGTACCTTCATTGAAAGGGGGATCTCAGACGAATCACTTCCCTGAAGAACCGTTAGCTAAGAAACATCACTGTCTCTACCTGTTTAAGTTTAAATGATAACACCTTGTGAGTTTTATAATAGCAATAATAAAGCCTGAACTTCACTTCTATGCTATGTAATACATAATATATATATGTAGATGTTGTGCACACGACGAATGGCTCTTATATTTCAGTTTCAGTTTCTACAATGGACACTCGGGTGAATGTTAATGAAGTAATATTATTGCGAGAGAGTTGGCTCTTGGCCAGGCAGGATGGGCGCTTCGTCCCTTGTCCTTAGCCTCCTGGCTCGTGTCTTCGCTCTAAGTCCTACTTGAGCCTGTACCATGAAGGGTATTCGGTCCAGTACATGGTATTTCCTAAGTGAATCCGACCCAGGACTCCTCCAAATTTACGGTATCTAATTAATAGAAACTGTGTAAGCCACAATAGGAACTGGATATGGACTGATTTAACACCGTTAGCAGATGGAGTTATCTATCTATTACACCATATGAGTTGTATATTTAATTTATTTTGTTAGAAATAAGATTCGTTTGAAATATTCTTGTTGAAGGAGTATGGGACGAATATTTGTGAGAGCCGTCATCGAGGGGCAAAAAAGTAGAGAGCATTAGTGGGTGAGATGAGGGGTTGGCAGATAACGTCTTTAGGAAGATATCCTGATAGACCACATGCTGAGTCATAAAGTATATATGATTTAAGTCACAATATATATTATTTAAGTCAGTATATAATATAGTAAATACTATTTTATATAACTATCAGTCCTGGAGATGATACAGGGGAGAGCGCGATCTCTGCACAAAACGTTGTTGAGAAACACTAGTCTCAACCAGGTACTGAAGCCGAAACGCTTCATAGGTTGAAGTTTCACTTATTTTTGTGTTATCTTTTACTGCGCCCCTGACCAATTCAATCGACCATTATATTTTTTTGACGTGATAGAGCTACTATATCGAAACCTAATTCGAAAACTATGTATATTTTTTCAATTATCGAATCGAAAATTATCGATATTTGTTCGATATTCAGATCTCTATGGTTAGAAGATATACTGACCTCCTTAGTGTTTTCTTTTGTTTTTTTTAGTGGACCCTATTGGTTCGATTAAGCCATACATAATCTTTATTATAGAGCTCCCTCAGTAGCACCTGAAGATGAGATAAGAAAGAAACTGGGACGCCTTAATGTGTTCATTGTGACGATACGTCGGTTGCCATTGATGATAAGGGACCCATCCGCCGTTGTTATTATATATTATCATTACAAAATTAAATATTAAAAAAAATATAATTGAATAAAAAATACCGATTGAACTTTTAGGTTAGGAGACAACGCCTTTGTTACAAGCGCCGACTCATCTCATCTTGAAAAAAGAAAAAATATAGGACGAGAGATCTCTAAGTATAACGGGGTCTGTTAATACGACTTAGTACTTCATTTCTTGTTTTATTATTTGAAACTTATATTTACTATAATAAGACAATCAGGTGATACCTGCACATTTTAAGTGGACAAACTAATTTTTTTAATTAACATGACATGATAAAAATTCCATACTTGTATGTATAATAATATTACGTTTTCCTAAAGCATATGTTACAACTATGATTACCACGCTATAATATAATATTATCATATTATAATAATATTATAATATTTCGTCGAAAATCTTTAGACAGAAACAACCAGTTGTGTGTTCGACGAGTCTCCAAGAACAGGCACTCACATTCGCCATGAAGATGACCTACATCGTAGGCCGTACGCACAAATGTTGGCACAATTAAAAAATAAGTTGTGCTTATCTTTGACTGTACCCCCTAACCAATTCAATTCATCGTTAGAATTATCCAGCCTACTAAAAATGTTTTCTAAATCCCTAAGTTAACTGGATTTCGTTCTTTATTTAATTATTTTAAGAACATTTTTTGCAGTTCTTCGTATCGAAGTCCCATTAATTTTTTAGTAAACGTTCAATATTGACTTGCTTCAGTCTTTTTCTACATTTTTTTAAGGAGTTATATTTAAATTTTTTCTCTTGCTCCCAGTATTAATTTTTTTTTCAACAAATGAAATAATTTTTTCTTTGTGAAAAGTTGTTTATGAACATTTATTTGTCGCTATTGCGAATTCTGTGTAGGTGTATACTGTAAATGAATTAAAAAAACGTTTTCATTGAGAATACCTATGCTAAAGGAATTTATCATTCGGATTAAATGAAACTCCATCCAAATTGTTTACAGCTAGAACAGATTTACAGCAGTCATTTTATTTTATTTTTCAGGTGCGATTTTCGATTAAACCGCAAACTTTGTGTATTACAAACGTAATATTATTCGATTTTGTGTATTTATAGACCTGTTGAATTCCATTAATTCATTTTTGTTTATCTATTTTTTTTTTAAATATCGCTTAGTATTTTAATAGTACTTTTAATATTTTTGATGTATCTGTGGCACCTGTGCATAGTGGGCTAAGTCGAATTTTGTGAATTTCAACCTATCTACTTAGAATCGTAATTTTTTTCTCTTTTCTTGTGTCTAACACGCTAAGTGTTCCGTCCATTGCAATGAAGGATATTCCTTTGTGAATCGTGGGCTGATACTCCAATCTTGAACTTAAAATAAGTTCAGAAAAATTACGATTCTAAGTAGATAGCTTGAAATTCAGAAAATTCGATTCAGTCCCACTATGCACAGGTGCCACAGGTATATTTTATAGGTTTGGAATAGAGTGAAAATGACCAGAGCTGTTGATAAGCCTTAAATAAATATGCATATAAATGAATATTATCATTTATAAACGGGTTTATTCCACAAATGACTGGTGACAAATGACTTACTTCTGGTTCTAGTGATCAGGAGGAACAAATCATGATAAGGAAAGAAGTGACAAGACACATCAGTTCGGCAATAAATTGTAACCTGGAGATTGTCAATCAAGACGCAAGAACTTGAGGGTAGAGATAAAATGGTAAAGGTAAAGAACGGAATAGCAAGAACATGTGGTAAAGGAACGAGTTGGTGACCTTCTGCTGGTGAGCGATCGGTGCCAACTCAATCCACCGCAGCGCTGACCACACCAACCGCAATAGTGTCCAAAAAGAAACACATCTTAACAACTTATTCACGCCTCTTCCAAGAACTCAGTTCCATGAATACAACTCAATTCAAGCATCAATATTCATTTTAAGGCCATTCAAAGCCATAGTTCTGAATTCTATTAGAATATTCATTTTGGTATACAGTTGGTTTCACAAATGTGGATTTAACATAACTTAGGCTGTAAAGAGCAGTGGTTATATTTCTTGTATATTATTTTTTTATTTGCTACAGCGACACAGCAATATTGGTTATAAATTAAGAATCATCCACTCCAATATTAACAATTCTAGAGCAGGTTACCTCAGTCTTTAGACTGCCGTACTGCGTTTAGACCTGTCGTGCTGAAGATTCCAGAAACAAATCCAGTACCTAATTTATTTAATATTTTAACAGCTGGAGTTGGATCTGGAGAACCTCCTGAGGCTCATTCATCCTCTATAAGGTTGGTACCCAAACCTGGTGAGAGCGATCTCAAACAAAATCACCTCCACACACAACTGTTGTCCTAGAAATAATACAGTCTCTATCATGTACAGAACTCAGGACTCTTCATGGGTCGTAGTGGTATAAGTTTTTTTTTTAAATTATTTTATTGAGTTTTACAAATTTAATATATACATCTAGTACAATGGCTATAAGAATATATAACACATGACAGGACATCTAGAGACACTACCCACTGGCAGCACTCTAATTACATTTCTATAATAGAAGGTCCCGAGGCCATCTTCCCTTCAGACTCCTAGGAGGATTGTCCGGGATGGAATTGGATGCAAGGATGGAAACTAGGGGGTTTGGATGGGCCTGGAGTTTATTATGGAATGATAGGTATTGGAATGGGCTAAATCGGTAACATATGGAACGTTAAGGTCATTATGGATGATTTTATTTGTGACAAAATAAGGAGCGGTTAGGATTTTGCGAAGGATTTCAGTAACAAATAATAGACATGTTACTGAAGATTTAAAAATTAACAAACGAGAGCAAATATACGAAAACTAGCCTCTGTAGCCTGTTTAGACCAATAATGAGACCGCTTTCTTAAATGCTGACCAATGAGGAGACAGCTTTTGTAACTAATGGAGACTAGCACCTTAGTCCTTCCTATCCTATTGGCTAGAGTCATTTCCATAACCGCTAGACCTGTCTCCTCCAGCAACATTGCACTTTCAGAACCACTTCACTTCTCATCTTCCACGACCACCATTTAATAGTGCAAACGCCATTTTGTATTTTAAAATATAAATTTAAACTATTCTGATAGCTTATAATAGCTATTTAAACTAGACTTATTATAGAATTATGTCACCATCAAGTATAACTTTGATATGTGGTTGATATTTTGCAACTTCAATGTTAATTAGTGGGGCGAACTGTGGTTAGCATAATAAACTACTAAGCCCAAGAACGCGGGTTCGTAGCCCGACAGGTGGCCCTAGGATTTTTTAAAGGGAGTAAAAAATCCTTAGTTACCCCGTCCTTCGGAAGGGACGCTAAACGGGGTCGCGAGCCTGTATGATGTCAGATACTCGTTAAAAATCCCTATCCTTATTAAACCTGGATAGGCAAAATTTAAAGCGCTCAATGTAGCATCGTCCGATTAGCCACAGCAGTATAAAGTGACGTTAAATGTTAATTGGTAGTTATATAATGATTCAGATTTATAAAGCATAAATATTATAATGTGATTAGTCACATATTGAGCGTTGTAGGATATGGTGTATTGATAGAACCTCAGCAACCTAGATATGGTGTATTGATAGAACCTGAGCAACCTAGATATGGTGTATTGATAGAACCTTAACAATCTAGATAAGGTGTATTGATAGAACCTCAGCAATCTAGATATGGTGTATTGATAGAACCTCAGTAATCTAGATATGGTGTTTTGATAGAACTTCAGCAATCTAGATTAAATCGCGAGGAAAAGATGCTGGCCAGTTCTGTGTAGGATATGGTTTATTGATAGAACCTGAGCAACCTAGATATGGTGTATTGATAGAACCTCAGAAATCTAGATATGGTGTATTGATAGAACTTCAACAATCTAGATATGGTGTATTGATAGAACCTCAGCAATCTAGATATGGTGTATTAATAGAACTTCAGCAATCTAGATTAAATCGTGAGGAAAAGATGCTGGCCAGTTCTGTGTAGGATATGGTGTATTGATAGAACCTGAGCAACCTTGATATGGTGTATTGATAGAACCTCAGAAATCTAGATATGGTGTATTGATAGAACCTCAGCAATATAGATATGGTGTATTGATAGAACCTCAGCAATCTAGATATGGTGTATTAATAGAACTTCAGCAATCTAGATTAAATCGTGAGGAAAAGATGCTGGCCAGTTCTGTGTAGGATATGGTGTATTGATAGAACCTGAGCAACCTAGATATGGTGTATTGATAGAACCTCAGCAATCTAGATATGGTGTATTGATAGAACCTCAGCAATCTAGATTAAACCGTGAGGAAAAGGAGCTGGCAAGTTTTGTGTAGAAAGCTGAGAGGCTTAAGATCCCTAGTTTGAATCTGGCTTCAGTAATTAATTTATAGAATCTGCTAACGGCCAGAGATTGACCCCTTGGGACGCAGAGCTTGTAGGGCACACTTAGCCTCATTAAAGTGGGTACCTTCATTGAAAGGGGGATCTCAGACGAATCACTTCCCTGAAGAACCGTTAGCTAAGAAACATCACTGTCTCTACCTGTTTAAGTTTAAATGATAACACCTTGTGAGTTTTATAATAGCAATAATAAAGCCTGAACTTCACTTCTATGCTATGTAATACATAATATATATATGTAGATGTTGTGCACACGACGAATGGCTCTTATATTTCAGTTTCAGTTTCTACAATGGACACTCGGGTGAATGTTAATGAAGTAATATTATTGCGAGAGAGTTGGCTCTTGGCCAGGCAGGATGGGCGCTTCGTCCCTTGTCCTTAGCCTCCTGGCTCGTGTCTTCGCTCTAAGTCCTACTTGAGCCTGTACCATGAAGGGTATTCGGTCCAGTACATGGTATTTCCTAAGTGAATCCGACCCAGGACTCCTCCAAATTTACGGTATCTAATTAATAGAAACTGTGTAAGCCACAATAGGAACTGGATATGGACTGATTTAACACCGTTAGCAGATGGAGTTATCTATCTATTACACCATATGAGTTGTATATTTAATTTATTTTGTTAGAAATAAGATTCGTTTGAAATATTCTTGTTGAAGGAGTATGGGACGAATATTTGTGAGAGCCGTCATCGAGGGGCAAAAAAGTAGAGAGCATTAGTGGGTGAGATGAGGGGTTGGCAGATAACGTCTTTAGGAAGATATCCTGATAGACCACATGCTGAGTCATAAAGTATATATGATTTAAGTCACAATATATATTATTTAAGTCAGTATATAATATAGTAAATACTATTTTATATAACTATCAGTCCTGGAGATGATACAGGGGAGAGCGCGATCTCTGCACAAAACGTTGTTGAGAAACACTAGTCTCAACCAGGTACTGAAGCCGAAACGCTTCATAGGTTGAAGTTTCACTTATTTTTGTGTTATCTTTTACTGCGCCCCTGACCAATTCAATCGACCATTATATTTTTTTGACGTGATAGAGCTACTATATCGAAACCTAATTCGAAAACTATGTATATTTTTTCAATTATCGAATCGAAAATTATCGATATTTGTTCGATATTCAGATCTCTATGGTTAGAAGATATACTGACCTCCTTAGTGTTTTCTTTTGTTTTTTTTAGTGGACCCTATTGGTTCGATTAAGCCATACATAATCTTTATTATAGAGCTCCCTCAGTAGCACCTGAAGATGAGATAAGAAAGAAACTGGGACGCCTTAATGTGTTCATTGTGACGATACGTCGGTTGCCATTGATGATAAGGGACCCATCCGCCGTTGTTATTATATATTATCATTACAAAATTAAATATTAAAAAAAATATAATTGAATAAAAAATACCGATTGAACTTTTAGGTTAGGAGACAACGCCTTTGTTACAAGCGCCGACTCATCTCATCTTGAAAAAAGAAAAAATATAGGACGAGAGATCTCTAAGTATAACGGGGTCTGTTAATACGACTTAGTACTTCATTTCTTGTTTTATTATTTGAAACTTATATTTACTATAATAAGACAATCAGGTGATACCTGCACATTTTAAGTGGACAAACTAATTTTTTTAATTAACATGACATGATAAAAATTCCATACTTGTATGTATAATAATATTACGTTTTCCTAAAGCATATGTTACAACTATGATTACCACGCTATAATATAATATTATCATATTATAATAATATTATAATATTTCGTCGAAAATCTTTAGACAGAAACAACCAGTTGTGTGTTCGACGAGTCTCCAAGAACAGGCACTCACATTCGCCATGAAGATGACCTACATCGTAGGCCGTACGCACAAATGTTGGCACAATTAAAAAATAAGTTGTGCTTATCTTTGACTGTACCCCCTAACCAATTCAATTCATCGTTAGAATTATCCAGCCTACTAAAAATGTTTTCTAAATCCCTAAGTTAACTGGATTTCGTTCTTTATTTAATTATTTTAAGAACATTTTTTGCAGTTCTTCGTATCGAAGTCCCATTAATTTTTTAGTAAACGTTCAATATTGACTTGCTTCAGTCTTTTTCTACATTTTTTTAAGGAGTTATATTTAAATTTTTTCTCTTGCTCCCAGTATTAATTTTTTTTTCAACAAATGAAATAATTTTTTCTTTGTGAAAAGTTGTTTATGAACATTTATTTGTCGCTATTGCGAATTCTGTGTAGGTGTATACTGTAAATGAATTAAAAAAACGTCCGGGATGGAATTGGATGCAAGGATGGAAACTAGGGGGTTTGGATGGGCCTGGAGTTTATTATGGAATGATAGGTATTGGAATGGGCTAAATCGGTAACATATGGAACGTTAAGGTCATTATGGATGATTTTATTTGTGACAAAATAAGGAGCGGTTAGGATTTTGCGAAGGATTTCAGTAACAAATAATAGACATGTTACTGAAGATTTAAAAATTAACAAACGAGAGCAAATATACGAAAACTAGCCTCTGTAGCCTGTTTAGACCAATAATGAGACCGCTTTCTTAAATGCTGACCAATGAGGAGACAGCTTTTGTAACTAATGGAGACTAGCACCTTAGTCCTTCCTATCCTATTGGCTAGAGTCATTTCCATAACCGCTAGACCTGTCTCCTCCAGCAACATTGCACTTTCAGAACCACTTCACTTCTCATCTTCCACGACCACCATTTAATAGTGCAAACGCCATTTTGTATTTTAAAATATAAATTTAAACTATTCTGATAGCTTATAATAGCTATTTAAACTAGACTTATTATAGAATTATGTCACCATCAAGTATAACTTTGATATGTGGTTGATATTTTGCAACTTCAATGTTAATTAGTGGGGCGAACTGTGGTTAGCATAATAAACTACTAAGCCCAAGAACGCGGGTTCGTAGCCCGACAGGTGGCCCTAGGATTTTTTAAAGGGAGTAAAAAATCCTTAGTTACCCCGTCCTTCGGAAGGGACGCTAAACGGGGTCGCGAGCCTGTATGATGTCAGATACTCGTTAAAAATCCCTATCCTTATTAAACCTGGATAGGCAAAATTTAAAGCGCTCAATGTAGCATCGTCCGATTAGCCACAGCAGTATAAAGTGACGTTAAATGTTAATTGGTAGTTATATAATGATTCAGATTTATAAAGCATAAATATTATAATGTGATTAGTCACATATTGAGCGTTGTAGGATATGGTGTATTGATAGAACCTCAGCAACCTAGATATGGTGTATTGATAGAACCTGAGCAACCTAGATATGGTGTATTGATAGAACCTTAACAATCTAGATAAGGTGTATTGATAGAACCTCAGCAATCTAGATATGGTGTATTGATAGAACCTCAGTAATCTAGATATGGTGTTTTGATAGAACTTCAGCAATCTAGATTAAATCGCGAGGAAAAGATGCTGGCCAGTTCTGTGTAGGATATGGTTTATTGATAGAACCTGAGCAACCTAGATATGGTGTATTGATAGAACCTCAGAAATCTAGATATGGTGTATTGATAGAACTTCAACAATCTAGATATGGTGTATTGATAGAACCTCAGCAATCTAGATATGGTGTATTAATAGAACTTCAGCAATCTAGATTAAATCGTGAGGAAAAGATGCTGGCCAGTTCTGTGTAGGATATGGTGTATTGATAGAACCTGAGCAACCTTGATATGGTGTATTGATAGAACCTCAGAAATCTAGATATGGTGTATTGATAGAACCTCAGCAATATAGATATGGTGTATTGATAGAACCTCAGCAATCTAGATATGGTGTATTAATAGAACTTCAGCAATCTAGATTAAATCGTGAGGAAAAGATGCTGGCCAGTTCTGTGTAGGATATGGTGTATTGATAGAACCTGAGCAACCTAGATATGGTGTATTGATAGAACCTCAGCAATCTAGATATGGTGTATTGATAGAACCTCAGCAATCTAGATTAAACCGTGAGGAAAAGGAGCTGGCAAGTTTTGTGTAGAAAGCTGAGAGGCTTAAGATCCCTAGTTTGAATCTGGCTTCAGTAATTAATTTATAGAATCTGCTAACGGCCAGAGATTGACCCCTTGGGACGCAGAGCTTGTAGGGCACACTTAGCCTCATTAAAGTGGGTACCTTCATTGAAAGGGGGATCTCAGACGAATCACTTCCCTGAAGAACCGTTAGCTAAGAAACATCACTGTCTCTACCTGTTTAAGTTTAAATGATAACACCTTGTGAGTTTTATAATAGCAATAATAAAGCCTGAACTTCACTTCTATGCTATGTAATACATAATATATATATGTAGATGTTGTGCACACGACGAATGGCTCTTATATTTCAGTTTCAGTTTCTACAATGGACACTCGGGTGAATGTTAATGAAGTAATATTATTGCGAGAGAGTTGGCTCTTGGCCAGGCAGGATGGGCGCTTCGTCCCTTGTCCTTAGCCTCCTGGCTCGTGTCTTCGCTCTAAGTCCTACTTGAGCCTGTACCATGAAGGGTATTCGGTCCAGTACATGGTATTTCCTAAGTGAATCCGACCCAGGACTCCTCCAAATTTACGGTATCTAATTAATAGAAACTGTGTAAGCCACAATAGGAACTGGATATGGACTGATTTAACACCGTTAGCAGATGGAGTTATCTATCTATTACACCATATGAGTTGTATATTTAATTTATTTTGTTAGAAATAAGATTCGTTTGAAATATTCTTGTTGAAGGAGTATGGGACGAATATTTGTGAGAGCCGTCATCGAGGGGCAAAAAAGTAGAGAGCATTAGTGGGTGAGATGAGGGGTTGGCAGATAACGTCTTTAGGAAGATATCCTGATAGACCACATGCTGAGTCATAAAGTATATATGATTTAAGTCACAATATATATTATTTAAGTCAGTATATAATATAGTAAATACTATTTTATATAACTATCAGTCCTGGAGATGATACAGGGGAGAGCGCGATCTCTGCACAAAACGTTGTTGAGAAACACTAGTCTCAACCAGGTACTGAAGCCGAAACGCTTCATAGGTTGAAGTTTCACTTATTTTTGTGTTATCTTTTACTGCGCCCCTGACCAATTCAATCGACCATTATATTTTTTTGACGTGATAGAGCTACTATATCGAAACCTAATTCGAAAACTATGTATATTTTTTCAATTATCGAATCGAAAATTATCGATATTTGTTCGATATTCAGATCTCTATGGTTAGAAGATATACTGACCTCCTTAGTGTTTTCTTTTGTTTTTTTTAGTGGACCCTATTGGTTCGATTAAGCCATACATAATCTTTATTATAGAGCTCCCTCAGTAGCACCTGAAGATGAGATAAGAAAGAAACTGGGACGCCTTAATGTGTTCATTGTGACGATACGTCGGTTGCCATTGATGATAAGGGACCCATCCGCCGTTGTTATTATATATTATCATTACAAAATTAAATATTAAAAAAAATATAATTGAATAAAAAATACCGATTGAACTTTTAGGTTAGGAGACAACGCCTTTGTTACAAGCGCCGACTCATCTCATCTTGAAAAAAGAAAAAATATAGGACGAGAGATCTCTAAGTATAACGGGGTCTGTTAATACGACTTAGTACTTCATTTCTTGTTTTATTATTTGAAACTTATATTTACTATAATAAGACAATCAGGTGATACCTGCACATTTTAAGTGGACAAACTAATTTTTTTAATTAACATGACATGATAAAAATTCCATACTTGTATGTATAATAATATTACGTTTTCCTAAAGCATATGTTACAACTATGATTACCACGCTATAATATAATATTATCATATTATAATAATATTATAATATTTCGTCGAAAATCTTTAGACAGAAACAACCAGTTGTGTGTTCGACGAGTCTCCAAGAACAGGCACTCACATTCGCCATGAAGATGACCTACATCGTAGGCCGTACGCACAAATGTTGGCACAATTAAAAAATAAGTTGTGCTTATCTTTGACTGTACCCCCTAACCAATTCAATTCATCGTTAGAATTATCCAGCCTACTAAAAATGTTTTCTAAATCCCTAAGTTAACTGGATTTCGTTCTTTATTTAATTATTTTAAGAACATTTTTTGCAGTTCTTCGTATCGAAGTCCCATTAATTTTTTAGTAAACGTTCAATATTGACTTGCTTCAGTCTTTTTCTACATTTTTTTAAGGAGTTATATTTAAATTTTTTCTCTTGCTCCCAGTATTAATTTTTTTTTCAACAAATGAAATAATTTTTTCTTTGTGAAAAGTTGTTTATGAACATTTATTTGTCGCTATTGCGAATTCTGTGTAGGTGTATACTGTAAATGAATTAAAAAAACGTCCGGGATGGAATTGGATGCAAGGATGGAAACTAGGGGGTTTGGATGGGCCTGGAGTTTATTATGGAATGATAGGTATTGGAATGGGCTAAATCGGTAACATATGGAACGTTAAGGTCATTATGGATGATTTTATTTGTGACAAAATAAGGAGCGGTTAGGATTTTGCGAAGGATTTCAGTAACAAATAATAGACATGTTACTGAAGATTTAAAAATTAACAAACGAGAGCAAATATACGAAAACTAGCCTCTGTAGCCTGTTTAGACCAATAATGAGACCGCTTTCTTAAATGCTGACCAATGAGGAGACAGCTTTTGTAACTAATGGAGACTAGCACCTTAGTCCTTCCTATCCTATTGGCTAGAGTCATTTCCATAACCGCTAGACCTGTCTCCTCCAGCAACATTGCACTTTCAGAACCACTTCACTTCTCATCTTCCACGACCACCATTTAATAGTGCAAACGCCATTTTGTATTTTAAAATATAAATTTAAACTATTCTGATAGCTTATAATAGCTATTTAAACTAGACTTATTATAGAATTATGTCACCATCAAGTATAACTTTGATATGTGGTTGATATTTTGCAACTTCAATGTTAATTAGTGGGGCGAACTGTGGTTAGCATAATAAACTACTAAGCCCAAGAACGCGGGTTCGTAGCCCGACAGGTGGCCCTAGGATTTTTTAAAGGGAGTAAAAAATCCTTAGTTACCCCGTCCTTCGGAAGGGACGCTAAACGGGGTCGCGAGCCTGTATGATGTCAGATACTCGTTAAAAATCCCTATCCTTATTAAACCTGGATAGGCAAAATTTAAAGCGCTCAATGTAGCATCGTCCGATTAGCCACAGCAGTATAAAGTGACGTTAAATGTTAATTGGTAGTTATATAATGATTCAGATTTATAAAGCATAAATATTATAATGTGATTAGTCACATATTGAGCGTTGTAGGATATGGTGTATTGATAGAACCTCAGCAACCTAGATATGGTGTATTGATAGAACCTGAGCAACCTAGATATGGTGTATTGATAGAACCTTAACAATCTAGATAAGGTGTATTGATAGAACCTCAGCAATCTAGATATGGTGTATTGATAGAACCTCAGTAATCTAGATATGGTGTTTTGATAGAACTTCAGCAATCTAGATTAAATCGCGAGGAAAAGATGCTGGCCAGTTCTGTGTAGGATATGGTTTATTGATAGAACCTGAGCAACCTAGATATGGTGTATTGATAGAACCTCAGAAATCTAGATATGGTGTATTGATAGAACTTCAACAATCTAGATATGGTGTATTGATAGAACCTCAGCAATCTAGATATGGTGTATTAATAGAACTTCAGCAATCTAGATTAAATCGTGAGGAAAAGATGCTGGCCAGTTCTGTGTAGGATATGGTGTATTGATAGAACCTGAGCAACCTTGATATGGTGTATTGATAGAACCTCAGAAATCTAGATATGGTGTATTGATAGAACCTCAGCAATATAGATATGGTGTATTGATAGAACCTCAGCAATCTAGATATGGTGTATTAATAGAACTTCAGCAATCTAGATTAAATCGTGAGGAAAAGATGCTGGCCAGTTCTGTGTAGGATATGGTGTATTGATAGAACCTGAGCAACCTAGATATGGTGTATTGATAGAACCTCAGCAATCTAGATATGGTGTATTGATAGAACCTCAGCAATCTAGATTAAACCGTGAGGAAAAGGAGCTGGCAAGTTTTGTGTAGAAAGCTGAGAGGCTTAAGATCCCTAGTTTGAATCTGGCTTCAGTAATTAATTTATAGAATCTGCTAACGGCCAGAGATTGACCCCTTGGGACGCAGAGCTTGTAGGGCACACTTAGCCTCATTAAAGTGGGTACCTTCATTGAAAGGGGGATCTCAGACGAATCACTTCCCTGAAGAACCGTTAGCTAAGAAACATCACTGTCTCTACCTGTTTAAGTTTAAATGATAACACCTTGTGAGTTTTATAATAGCAATAATAAAGCCTGAACTTCACTTCTATGCTATCAACAGGTCCATTTAGCCTCGACAAATCCTAAAAGATCACTTTTACTCTTGTATATAAAGTTTTCTTTACAGAACTCTTTACTGTATACTGCGTCTAATCTATGGAGCATATATTTCAGAATCATAAGGCGATTACTTGCGTTTATTTTCCGCAAGATATTCTAAATTAAAGGTTAAGGTTTAGCAGAATCTAAACGAATTGCAAATTCTTCAGCCACTACCGTTCCGCACTATCACAACTATTTGGTACCGTTACAAACACATACGGGCTCGCCGTGAACGATTTCACGATAAGCACACCAACACACTTATACGAATTGCGGCTAAAACGCAAATGTACGACAATAATTAGGGCGAAAAGAAGCTGGATAATAATTACAAACAGCACAAGATGCACATGGGCACTTATTTCTCTGCAATGATTTAAAAAGATATGTATTTGCTGAAATTTACAACAGTTTTATACAACCACAACAAGTAAATAGAAGGAATGAAACATAATGGCATGAGTTCAAAGCGATTGGAGAATCTTTCCACTGGAAGTACTCAAATAACAAATTCAACTTGAAAGTCACGGGGCCATCTTCTTTTCAGATTATCTGGGCTTGAAAAGAAAGCTAGGTTTGATACTACACTACGTTGAGTGGTAATATAGTTTTTCATAAAAGTACTGTTACGGGTTTGGGGCAAGTCGGTAACAAATGGGACCTTAAGTTCATCGGATCAGATAGCTAAGCAACATACCCAGAAGGTGTCTTCTTCAAACGTCTTCATCAGTACTCTTCTTCTTCTTCTTGCAGGTAGGATGGGGTCAAGGTTGGCGCGTTAACTGTTCGACGACCTTTCCGCCGAGTGCTCCTGAGTCATCTCTTGCGGTGAGTCTTCAACGCTCCACTGATCTTCCCAGGAGCACCGAATCTAACTCTCAGCATCAAACTGTAGGATGGGAAAGACTACGCTGGTCATTCCTTCGCAGTTTATTTTTTTGCTTGATCATTCAATAGTGCTTATTCGTGTAGTGTACTCGTAAATTGAAAATCGGACTATCATTCTTACGTCTCTATAGGCTTCTTATTATAATTTGCGCCCAGTTGCAGTGTTGTACATTACAAACATGATTTGAGTAGTTGAGGTACATACACCGTATTACCACTCTCTAATGTTTCTTTCTTACAGTCAAAAGATTCTAACATAAAACTTGGACTCATTTTAGTAACGGTAAATCATAAGATCGCGGGTTCGTAGCCCGGCAGAAGGCCTTAAGATAGTAATAAAGGTGGTAAAGAATCCTTAGTTATGCTATCTTTTGGAGACGACAGGTGCCGAGCTGTGCAATGTCAGGTACTCGTTAAAGAGCCCTATCCCAATTATACCTTAATACTTCCAATATTGTATCATCCGATTGCCCATGGCATAAAGTGACTTTAAATGAAACAAGCAAACAACAGTAAATCAATAAGCAGGCTTCTCTAACAATACAGGGTTACATAAAACCAAACCACATCTCTCTTCAACAGCATAGAAAATATTAAGGAAGATATAACTTTTAGAAATCACTATAAATCCTCATTAAGTGATCATTTAAATACAAAATAAGTTGTGACACTTGTAGTCTGTAAAATTTATTTGCTTTGAGGAATTTTGTGCTTATCTTCATTAAGGTTTACTTCGCAAGTTAGTACTCGTAAGTGCTAATAAGGGATGTGTTTGTGATGTCTTCCTATAAGGGATATGCTTGTGAAATCCTATAAGGGATGTGCTTGTGAAGTCCTTTAAGGGATGTGCTTTTGCTAAAAGGTCCATGAATTAGTCTATGGCGACAAGTACTGATATAGCCCTTGTATATAATTTCATTTATCATACAAAATGGCGCGTCAACTATTCTTCTTTAAGCTCTTGACTAGAACAATTGGATTGAAGTTTACAGACATTATATAACTGAATTTAATTATTAATCTGTTGAAGTCTACGGAGTTATTTCCTCATTTGTTTTGTTTCTCAGTCTGATGTGATTCCTCCATGTCTGTATTTTGTCTAAGTTCATTCCAAAATGCCAGTTTTCAGGTTTAATTAACGATAGTTTTGTTATATACACCATACACAAATGCTCAATATCTGTCTGGTATTTATAAAATACTGAAGATCCGTGTTGTATTACTCCTCACAACCAACGTAATCCATCATTCTCAAGAACAAATATCTGCTAGCATAGGCTCTTCCTAGATTGAGAAGAGTGGTTCCTCAACCGTGAACAAGGAGTAGGTTTTAGAATTAACTCAAGACAATTAAATGATTATACGCTCGTCGAACCGAAAAGCAAAGAAACGCTTCTGGGAGGCATTGGCATGGCAACAGTTCCAGTTCAACATCCAATATAAACCAATCAACATAATGTTTATTTTTAATTACAATACCAATTATCGGTAGGACTTCAAGCTTATTTTAGTAGGATTTTTTAGCTCAATTCTTAACAATTAAATAAATATATTGATTTGGGTATTACATTGCAGAAAATGTTTAACTTAATATTAATTAAAATTGATGAAAAGTTATTATTTTCATTAATCGAATTATTAAAAGATAGAACCTGAACTTAATGAAATATATGAATCAAGATCCGATGCAGATGATCCAGTAAAAAAAAAAAATATCAAAGAATTCAGCTCTGAACTTTCTATATGTTAAATTTTATGTTAATGTAAATTTTTGTAATCAAAATTAGATTATATTTTATCTACTTATCTACATATTTTCTTTATATCTCTCACTTAATTAACTATATTATCTACGTATGAAAATAATGTATGTATATGTATAAACTAGTTAAATTTTAAGTACTCACTTATGATAAGTTATCAGTTGGGACAAGAATTGGACAAACTGTCCGATGACCAGCGATCTCCAACACTCACCAGCTTCCTCATCAAGAGTTCTAAATTAACAGAATATGATTATAGTATTATTATCATTATAATATAAAATAAATAATATAAAATAAGATATAAGCATGAAGTAATAATAAATTTAATAACATTGGGTGAATTTGGACATGTTTAATTATTAGGACCAAACACTCCTTCTATGTCGTCTTTGTGAACCAGCCGGTCCTAAATATTACAAAGTCTCGATTAAGAAATAAAAAACGTCAAATAATATGTTTCTTTGCATTCCAACTAACCGAAATTATACAGTTACTGGTTAGAATTGTTTTGTTTTTTACAATATTTTATTGTTCTTTACTCATAGAAGACAGTGAAGATAGAATATTTGAAGTATTTTTAATCAAATTTTATGATGATGATGATACACATAGGCGTAACGATGGGGGGTTATTTGGGATGTAACCCCCCATTTTGTAGAAGAAATTAAAAAAAAAATTGTAAGTAAGAATTTAAAAGAAATAAATATGTGAAGGATTTTACTTTTTTTTGATTGTGGGATTAGAAGTAAGAGTCAATAATGTCAAAAACACAACAAAGAAAGTGCAAACACAGTTAATTTAATGAATAAACTGTTCTTATAAAATAAAAAACATTTATAAAAAATTATAATCTATTTATTTAATTGCTAAATGATTATAGTATAATATAAATTATACCTATATTACGAGGCATCTTTCTTGAAGGCAGTAATATGTTGGAGTGGTTGACTGGTGGGGTTAACCCCTTCCCCCCCATGAGTCAAGTCTAGTTAAGTTAATGATAATACATGCTGTAGCCAATATCTTTATATATTTATTATTATTTTTATTTAATATTCATTTGCACCTGCGCAATTGCGCATTCAGCAAATTTGATTGAAGTGACTTACTCTTCGCTTTTTTACATGATCATCCAGTCATATTGGAATAAAAATATCAATAGTTGAATAGGTCTCCTTGCCAATTTCTTTTTAATCTTTTCTTATCAAGTCCAGGTAACAGGGAGTAGGAAAGCGGAAGAACGAGTGGGTTTGGGTGACATTGTGTCGATAAGTGGAATGTTATGAATTTGTTATGAATATATGATTTTATAGTGGGAATGTTCATGCCGTTGTGTATAGCGAGATTCGAAATATACCATGGTGCGTTAATAATTTTTCTGAGAATTTTGGACTGTGGTGTTAGTGAAATTTTTTTGCTGATTAAAACTGTTTTTAATGCCTTTAAATTATTTAATATCCTTAAACATGTTAAGGATACAATAAGAAATATCAATGCAATGGTCTTATTGGGACTTTTTTTATGGTATAACATTTTCAATGGAATGTTTAGACAACTTAGTCAATTAGACAACTTTAATTAATTTAATTTTAATTAATTAAAATATTTAATTAGACAACTTTATGAAATCTAAACATTTTTGTTCAAAATGTTTCTGAACACTGAATAATTGAAAAATTCAGAGTTTTGTGATTAAATGAGAATTATTTTCAGAAATTTTACCCTTGAGAAAGTTTTCCAAATTTCTGAATTGATGTACATCTGTTGGAGATTAGTCTGGCGAATAAGGTGGGTGTCGGAGGACTTTGCAACCAAGCTCGTTTAGTTTCTTCACTGTCTGTAGTAAATATTTAAACGAGGCCTGAGGTTGCTTTGTAAGAGTATACGTTAGGCCCCTTCCGTTAACTAATTTTGATAATTTTTGTTGCATTATGTCAATATCCCTGCAGTGCGATGTAATTTTTGTAAGCAGCTGTGGTAACGTTTCTTGCAGCTCGGGACCCGGGTGCCAATGGTAAAAAAATTACATGAAAATCGCGTGTAATGCTCATATTTGATGGGATACTCACAATGTGCGTTCAATTGTAGTGATAGTGAATATTATCAACAAATACAGGATTAACAATAGCAAATTACAATCTGTAAACATGAGTACAGTAAATAAACAACAGAAGTCCACTAATTCCTCTTTGAATTTTATAAATAATAAAAAGGGACATTTCATAAGAAACGATCGAATAAAATACCAATGCAGGTAAATATAAACCGACAGAGAATACCAGCATATAGCCTCTCAAGCATTTTATTACAGGCACTAAAGCGATAATAAAATGGACCATAGAGCTGCTGTCCGAACAGATGTTACTAATAGATAGAGCCACTGTCGTAAATTATATTCCGCTATGAGCAGTTGCGAACTCCCGCAGATGGTCTACAGTAAAGTCTCAACCTAACTCTGCAATATGAGTTTAGATATATTCTTCAAGAATGGAGGCATGGAGGATTGAACAGCTAGAGATAAAAAAAGACTGTAGCACTATAACCCATGATGAGAGAATGTACTGTCTCTAAGACAGTAGTTGCTTTGAGAGATGATTTGATCGAGAACACATTCAGTCGGCAAGATTCTCCCTCAATAAAGGGTACCCGCCTTGTAGAGAATGGATGAGGGCCTGGCGGGTCTGCAGCTCCCTTGGGGTCCATCCGGGGGTCCACATTCAATAATTTATCTTCCAAAGTCGAATTTGAGCCTAGGACCTTCAGCGCTCTACATGAGTATAAAAAAAAGAAGACCGTTTTATCAAATTCCGGAGTTCAAAAGTCTGTAAATATTTAATTTAATGCTATTTATCAACACTTAATAATCATTTTAGAGCATTCTCTAAGCTTGTTTACTAACACTTCATTCTTCAAAAAAAGACTCAGTTTAGTTATTTATTTCAAAGAAGAAACATGACAGTGTCCTACGAAATTCTCGTAATTTGAAGAAGTTACTGGAAAAAAAATTTCACAGTGGCTGAAACAACTCGTGAAATTATTAAATATGAAGGGGAAGGTGTCCTTGACCAGCGCACTGCGTTTCTTTTAAATTTAGCAGTGGAGATACGACGTTGGAAAGGAATAAGGGCTCTGGGCGACCATTAATGGATATTGATGCGGTTCTGAAGAAAGCTGTTGAGTCAAATCCGTCCACAAGTACTCGCGAACTTTCTAGGGAGTGTGGTGTGTCGAAAGATACTGTAAAAATGTATACAAAGAAATACAAATATTTGGTTAAAAATCGGTCTTTTTTTTTATACTCCCCATTATTATATCTAATTTAATAATATGGAGGATTATATTATTACTCGAAGAGTTATTGATTGAATTACGTTGTTGCTATTTAGTATTGATGAATGTATGTATTCATAAGCGGATCCAGGGGGGAGGGCACGGGGGTACCTGCCCCCCAGGCGGTGTTTTGTGTACTGTGGAGAATCCATTACAGGACATACTTGTAGGCAAATCATTTGATGATAGTTGTTAAACTAACAGAAATAACATGAGTGAAACGATTGTTTAGATATTTTAATAAACCTTTCTATTAATACTACAAGTGTATTTCTAAGTTATTGTTGATTTTTTGGCCCGTCTGCCCGGTGTCCCCTCCCCCCCCCCAGAAGAAAATCCTGGCTCTGCCCTTGTATGTATTTATACACAACTTAGATACTATTCTTTTCCCTTTTATTCGTATTTGATTTACGCTTAATCACTTTTGAATGTGCTGTGCCTTTCTTTAAGCCCAGCATTGACAATTTCTTCCTTCGACAGACATTCTGATCGTCTGTTTGTGATTTTGTCTTGGAACTTCCCTTTCTTGCCTTAGGCTATTGAATTATGGACCATACCTTATTGAACTTTACATGGATTTACTTCCCAACTATATAGGTCTCCTTGGCCACATTAATAAATTAAAGAGATTTTTTTCGCTACTTGCTTCTGCCAGGTTAACACCATTTTATGTTTCTTGTATTTTTTTATTTATTAAATCAATTTTATTTTTAAATAAATCACGAAAACTAAGTGTGTTTATTAGTAGTGGTCTTGTAAGTACTAGTTTCAACAGAAGGTGCCAGTATTAATGGAAGGAATGGATATAAAGGAATGGATCGCATGGAAGGAAAACCAAGCTAGATAACTCAGTTTCGCTTTCAAGTTTCAATGTAGAGCTATAGATAATGTACAACAGGCCAACATATTGTTATTTAATATGTAATAACAAAAAACAATATAAAAGTACAAAAAACAATACTGCAGTGTCTTTGTAACCTAATAATTATCAGTTTTTCGTTAAAAAATGGCGGCAGATTAGAAATTTTATATGTTGTAACTCGGTCATTTATAATGATGGAGTATAAATGTTAAGTATTTTATAATTTATTTATATAACTATTGTAATATGATATAATTTTTCTAAATATATTATTTGAAAAGAAAAGATATGGCCAGGACCGGGACTCGAACCCGGGTTTTCACCTATCCGTGGTGACGCCTCAACCATCTCGGCCACACTGGCACATTTCTCGGCCAGCCTTATCAATTCTTTTCACTTGATCCTACTGCTCCGTGTTTTCGCAATTTGCGATGTATACAAGGGGAGAATGCTAATTGAACATTGCATTATTTTTGGATCTTTTTGACTTTATGTCATTAATATTATTATAATTTATTCAATTGTTATTTGATATAATTTTTTAAAATATTTTATTTGAAAAGAAAAGATATGGCCAGGACCGGGACTCAAACCTGGGTTTTCACCTGGCCATATCTTTTCTTTTCAAATAAAATAGTTAAGTATTTTAGTATCAGTATCTTAAGGCTTTTAGTATTAGCATTACAAGGCCTTTAGTATTAGTATCTTAAGGACCTTAGTATTAGTAATCCAAGGCCTTTTAAAAAAATTTGACGTAATGTTATTTAAATTTTTTCGCAAAATTTTACTATGGTTTTACAGTTCAAGTTACTTCAAATTCATTTGTTGGTAGAGTTTTTTTTTTAATGTCTTGGCCATACTGATTCTTAAATATTTAATATTCAATTGTAAAATAATATAATGTCCTACAAAAAAGTGTATATGTTATATCAATAAATAATAAAATTGGTTTAGTATCAGCTTAGATTAAGTGTGTTGGGCTCTTTAAGTTTCCTTGGTCAGGAGGGTTATTAATTGCCCGAAACTTATTCGCCTTTCTCTTCAGTTCATCCGTTCTTGGATCTCACTCCGTGTATTATTTACATTATTTGTATCATTTCTACATTTGTGTTATTTCTGCCTCCTTTCTAAACACATGTTTGCTGTGGCATAAGCAGAAATAGACTTAATCACAATTTTTCGATGGTTGAATCAAGCAATTTTTTCTTGGTCCTGTACTGAAGCTGAAGTTTCGGGAGGATAAAGGATTGCTTGGATTAAAGTAGTGAAAAAGGTGAATTTCTTTTTTAAATTTGGAGCTATCCGCTTTTCATCCTGGACTCCTCATGTGATATCGTTAAATTTAATTATGAAAAAAAATTGAAGAGATGAAAATTAATTTAAAGTTGTTTAGGATAATCCCGGTCATGTATGCGTGGGACCCAGTAATGCTTGAAGCTTTACTAAGCATTAATATAAACATATATACTGATATATACAAACATATATATACAGAGTGGGGCCATGGCCTAGAGAGAGAGGATCGTGACCTAGTTCGTGAAGGAGGGGAGCTGTTCCAAAAATGCTGAGTACAGTTAGACCAACGGTCGCCCCCCCTACCTTCCCAACTCTCACCTAAACTTACCCTCTCCGATCTAGCCCAAGTCCTTGGTCTTCTGGTCACTGCGGAAGACATGGATGGACTCTGGAAAGAGTCCCCTCTTGCCATAGAGGGAACTCCGATCGAAAGTCACCCACCCTTGTACCTTTCAGCTACACTTAAAAACAAAATATCGTTTGATATCGATATCATCTATTCTACCTTTATAGCATCGATAAGTGATTAGTAGTTAAATAAATTTAAAAAAAAGATCGGTACCACTAGAAGTTATGAAGGATATAAGGAACAGTACATGGTGAACTATATACCGTTTTTTGAAACAACGGTTGTGTAAATCTCTTCGCCTAGATCAGAATTCCACCCTTAGAAAATAAGTTGGGTGAGCACCAGGAGGGTCAGGAAATCTGACAGGGTTCATCTATAACTACTATTCATCTATAAAGATTAAATAATTTTTCCTTTACCGGATTTAAGCCAGGAACATTCAGTAAGCCCGTATTTTGGTCGTGTTTTTCTTCACTCAACCAACAAGTTTTGCTTTGTCCCAATGTTACCAACTTTATAGTGATTATGTGAGCCTAAGAAGGTCTCTAGATATTGAGTCGATTCGTGGCTGTTAAAAGAATAAATAAATCATGTGCCTCACCCGGTCTCGAATTTATAACCTTGTATCATTAACCCAATTTCTTTTATTTCACTCATTGACAAATTACTTCTCCCCTACCTAAAGTTATAAAAACCATTTTCATAGCCAGCGATATATATTTTTTGAGAATGACCATGGAGAACATTTAAACTCCAAGTAGAAAAATTTTATGAATATTTGTTGACAACTATAAAAAAAAAATTATAATTATAATTATTCAAATAGTAATGGACTTAGAAGTAGAAGAAATATACTTACGTAAAGAAAATTGAAAATGACTCAATAGAAGTCGAAACATTTTTAATTTTATGATGAGGTTTTTTCTCACATTATTGAAATATTTACAAATATTTAGTCTAGTAGCATCCACATGAAAATTAAAATATATAATTTTTTAAAAATAATAAGCAATAAAATGAACAGTAAAGAACAAAAAAACAACAACACGTAATCCCAATTAACATAACAGCAAATGAGTGGGTATCATCAATGATAAATGATCTGATAAAAAAAAAAATATGGTGTACTTTACTGGTTTTGATCAATTATTTACTGACATATTTAAAATAGATGAATTAAAAAACTCTAATATTAGATAAATAGTATATATAACACAACTTAAAATTATATTTTGCCCTCGTAGAGGCCCCAAAAAGGTTAAGGTTAGCTAAGAGGTTACAGTTAGGTTTACTCAGTAGAATATATAAAGGTTGGCATCCTATCTCAAAGCGAACCGCAACGGAATGCTAACAGTGACATCCTAGAATGTCGATTTGTGGTTAGAATTTGATATTTTCAAAGGTTAATAATCGATGTTTCTCATTATCGATACAGTTAAAGGGGGCAAATAGTACACGCCTCCTTCAAAATTCACACTTCATAGCTGCTATATTGTGCTGCAATGTTTGTCTATGTACCAACTTCGAAATGGTATTCATATGCAGTACCTGCATTATACATAATTAACATTTTATATAAAATATGTCTATAAATCAAAGCCTGATATTGTTTTATCATTGTAAATCAATATGGACCCCAAGGTGTATCGCTGAGAAAACCTGTAGTTTCTTCATCATGTGACGTGCGATACCTAATTCGATTTCAAATTCTGCCTAAGGCTTCTTGTAATTAGCTTTTATGGTATTTGTATTCTCGGATGAATAAACAATCGCTAGGTCATTTGGAAATACAGTAGTAGTGGTTTTTTATATTTTTGTAAATTGAGCCTAACGGCATAACATTGTAAGTTAAATCTAACGGCATCGCTCTCCAAATTGCCCTGAAGATGACCTACACTGTAGGTCGAAACGTCGGCACATAATATAAGTTTATTACTTATTCTGTGTTCTTATTGACTGCACCCCCCAACTATCTCATTTACATTAGATCATCCAGTCAACTATTTTCATCTCATAAAAAACTCTAATGTTTGGATTTAAAGTTAATCATGATTTGGGTGGAAACTTTGTTTATAGAAATAGATTTTGATGAGTAAGTTGGCTAATAGTTCCAATTTAATTAAAGGTAGAAAATGTAAATAAATTGAAAAACGGTCTACCAGAGCTTCTGATTAATTGAGGGTAATGACATTTTCGCGAATTCAAAGTTTTCGGTAAATTATTCGATAACTGTTGTAAATTCCTCCCGTTGCGATACGCAGAGGTGGAACCCGACTGTTCTGTTATCTGTGTACTGGAGCCTGCTGGAGCTGCATTCTTCCGAGTCTCGACCAATCAGGGTGCGCCTCTCCTCAAGATCACGTAGCTCATTCTTCACCGATTGTCAGTCCTTCAGGTCCTCCAGCTCTTCTGTGCGGTACCGCTTCTTGTAATTGTCTCTTATCATTGTCCTCAACGAGAAGTGATGGTGTAAATAGTATTTAGCTGTTATTATTCTGGCCTTTTTTGTCTTGTTAAACTATCATAGTAAAGTTAAAAGGGCAATAAAATTGTTTGTATATGCAGAATTGAACTATATCTGCAGAAAGTTTGACAAAAGCTTGAAAGAGCCTCTCCACGGTTGATTTGTTAGTGTTTGACAGAGGTGTATAATTTAATAAAATGTTTAACATTTAATAATTTTTTTTTTACATAGGTCATTCTTCGTTTTTAAGAGATTTTTAAGATACTGGTGATTATTACAATGATCTTGTTATGAATGTTTTATAAATATTACGAATAAAAACTAATATCGGATCATAATTATTTTAAAATATTCAGCAGATATTTTTTCAGATATTTCTAAGACATGATTGGAAATAATAAATGCATAATTTAATTAAAAAATGTAAAGATGTTTGGTTAGTTTCTTCTTATATCCTTGTGTGCTATAAATAGTTATTTATTTATTTATTTTTTGTTGTGGTATTGATATAAAAAAATAATTGAAAGCTATACTTTGACTTTTCGGTGCCTAGAGCTTTATGAAATAAAAGCATGGACATCGAAGAAAATATTGAAAAATTGAATATACTTTAACAAAACATTTTGAAAATATTTTTTTCTTTGTATGCAGTTATGAAAGTTCAGGTTCAGACCATGAACACAAGAAATAAGGCGGCAAAGTCTCTTATTAGACAAAATGTCTTGATCAAATTAGAGAAAAATTTAAAAAATCCAATTTTGAAATTTGGGTGTTATCCTGAACACCTCATATAGCAGTAGTGCTCATTTTTTTGTTGTTCGATAGTTGTATTAGGAATAATTTAAAAAATAATATATTTCACCCTATTTCAACTTATAACTACAAATACGTCTATTTGAAAAAAAAATATCCATATATCGATAGTTTTAAAACACCTCTAAAGCGAACCATTTGGTCCAATCCTCGAGGTACATTCTCTTCAGCCGGCACCCAGATCGAATGAGACCTGCGGTTAGCCATGTCGACTGCGGAACGGCAGGGAGCTCGCTAGTTTCGGGAAGGCTTAGAATCTAGATTGGATGTTAACGGTTTTTCCTACGGCAGTTCTCATTCCCCAAATTCGGCCAAAAACCTGCTCTACATTCCAAAACCAATTCCTCTCATGAATATAACCACAATATAGAATTTTAATGGTTTTCGGGTCTAAAAATAGAACAACAGGCCGGCATAACTATAAAAAAAAAGTCAAGACCTCTAAATTGTTTTATTCCCGAACTCAATTTGGATAGATTGTAGTAATTCACACATTCTTAAAAGCTGAAGAAACAAAAAAAAACGTCTAAAGTTTTAGTGAGCTGTTGAGCTGTTGAACCCGTGTAAACCTGCGAATAAAAAATCTTTTCAACATGCAATAAATAATGTCAGTTACTTTTATCGTCATCAATTCTATCTTTACAATACATATACATGCATATATATCTAATAAGTATGTTGGACTGTATTTAATGATGCAGAATTATTGTTTTCCAAATTCGAAGCAGCCCTCTGTATTGAAGTATTCTTATCTCTTATCATTCTATCCACGAGGTTCCGACCTCATAACTCCAATATATAATACAATATTCTTTCTCGGTATTGCGATGTTTTTTATAGTTATTTTTGTTCTGTTTGTTTTTCTCTCAAAGCCCTGAAGATGGCCTATAACGTAGGTCGATACGTCGGCACTTATAATAAATAAGTTTGTATTATTTAGTGTTTTTGACTGCACCTCCAAACTATCTATATCCCATAATATTCTTCTAATTTATTATAAAATACATTTTTTTTAGAGTAAAATAATACAAGGTGCCCATATATAAAAGGCTCGTTAGATTTATATTAAAGCCATTTACGAGAAGTATCACACTAATGTCTTTAATTATAATAGTTTTTTTTTCGATTATTCTGGAAAAACTTAAATTTATCAAAAAAACACCCGATAACGACCAACACATAAACCCGATTACAATACATTACTGTGCAACTCTTGTGATGGAGATGGGATTCGACTTCAAGATGTCCGTTCTGGCCTACTTCGACCAAAGTCTTCAGTTACGTCTTGATGGCCACTCGCTTCTTCTTACGCAACGCCTAACGGAGATTAATCCTATTCGGGATGGTTCGATTACTCTTCTAATATAAGAAGTGGGGTTATACAAGACGTCCAGCTGCGAAAGACGCTAAAGTGACAACATATAATGTGTTGTGAGGGCAAATACTGGAAACTACTGTACACAATTTAATTATAATTATTTGATACAGCCGCCTGTGGACTATTACACACAATCGTTCAGGTTTTCTTCCTCAAAGTGTTCTTCCCTTGAAGTTTAGCTTCCTACCAGAAACTTTCTGCAACTGACTCCATCATCGTTCTTCTGCCGAATCGTCTTTCCTTGGGGGAATCCTTCACACCTACATCTCTACTTCTAAATTCTGTCCTATAACACACTTCGGCTGGATTGGCTTCCAGAGTAACTCCGTTTCTCTTGAAGGTTGAGAATATCGTTAGCCAACCTTTCAAACCATAGAACATCAACTGTCGGAAATCCTATCAAACTTGTCTTTGAGTTCTTGGTTTGATCTTAGTTTAAATTTGTATCTATCTTTAGTTCTTTTCTTGGGATTTGATGTCTTTTTATATTTAGTCCAATTATTATTTTAGAAATTACAAGCTTATTATGTTTGAAGCTAGTATTAGATTGCTTGTTTGTTCATTTAACGTCAGTTTTTGCTGCTATGGCTATTCGGACGATGCTACAGTGGGAGTCCAACATTAGTATAGGGATTTTTAAGGAGTACCTGACATCGTACAGGCTCGGGGCCCCCGTTTAACGTCCCTTCCGAAGGACGGTATAACCGAGGATTTTTTACTTCCTTTAAAAAATCGTTAGGCCACCTGAATAACTACAGGAACAAATACAGGACTATTGCATATATTGCAAGAGAAAGAAAGGAAACTTTTACGAAAAATGTTGACCTAAATTTAAAAATATAACAATATGGAGGTGCATATTGTTTCTGATCAAACCCTTTATCAGAGAAGTCAATCACTTTCATGGGAAAATAGAGTTATCGGTTTGAAATCCAGCTGATAGATAAGGTGGGTACTGTTAATTGGGAGGAAACCAGGAGGTTGGGTGTGATCTTGTTGTACGATCGTTGTCATAGAGACAGTCTGAAACATTTACTGAACTCAAGACGCTTCATGGGTTGTAATATTACATGCAAGAAAAAATAATGGAGTCATTCAAAACCATCTCAAATTGATTTTCCTTTATTTCAAATTATCAGTTATATTTATTTATTTTGTTATCTTGAAGATGTTTTTCAATTTACCCTTAATTCTTCTAAACTTTAATTTAAGATCATTTCTTTTTAAAATTATATCGAAACATCAGGAAAAATACTAATTCAAAAAATCTGATTATTTAGGGCAAATCTTCAGTCCCAGTGAATCAATAGTCAAGTCGAATTTTCTCGAAAATGAGTTACTTGCCGTGGGAGAAGTGGTGCGTGTCACTTTCGTAGTGAATAACTGACTCTGTAAGGCCATGACTTGAAATTAGTTATATCATGCGAGTTATTACTTATATTATAACTCCATACCAAGTCATAAAAATACGAGAATGACAGGATTCCGCCTCCTCCCCTCCAGTACAGTTAACTCTCTCAAGACCAAATTCGACTTAACCATTTATTCATCACGGCTACAGAAATATTTAAGGCATTCAGATTATTTATCTACAGTCCCGGTGAATTAGTTAAGTCTAATTTTCTCCAAAATGAGTTTCTTGTACTTAAGTAAGCGGAATCGAGTTATTTTCGTTGTGAATAAAGGGCTAAGTAAGGCATTGGCTTGAAAAGGAGTTATTGTTTATATTATAACTCCATTTAAAACCAAAAACTTTGAGAATGACTCGATTCCGGTTATCTAAAAGCAGTTAACTCTCTCTGGACAAAATCCGACTTGACCACTTATTTACCCTTTAAAACTTCGATATTTACATTACAGTTTAATAATAATACTCCCATATCTTATATACAGATTTTGTCCAGGAATGAAAATTATAAGCTTTCACGAAGGACTTACGAAGTACAATTGTTTTGGGAGTATAAGAAGACAAGCTATATTCAATGCATATAAAAGTAATTTTTTTAAAATATTTTATTTGAAAAGAAAAGATATGGCCAGGATCGGGACTCGAACCCGGGACCTTCACCTCTCCGTGGTGACGCCTTATCCATCTCGGCTATCCTGGCCTCGCTTCACGGCCAGCCATATCCCCTCTTTTCAAATTGATCCTACATCTCCGTGTTCTCGCACTTTGCGATGTATACACGGGGAGAATGTTACTTTAACATTATTTTATTTTGGATCTAGTTGACTTAAAGTCGTTAATATTATTATAATTAATTTTATCTTTATATTATATAATTTTTTAAATATTTTATTTGAAAAGAAAAGATGGCTGTGAAGCGAAGCCAGGATAGCCGAGATGGATAAGGCGTCACAACGGAGAGGTGAAGGTCCCGGGCTCTTGTCCCG
Source organism: Arma custos (assembly GCA_037127475.1). Lineage (NCBI taxonomy): Eukaryota > Metazoa > Arthropoda > Insecta > Hemiptera > Pentatomidae > Arma > Arma custos. The sequence goes on along the minus strand of CM073762.1, from coordinate 15,752,502 downwards.
GGTCAGGCCATATCTTTTCTTTTCAAATAAAATATTTAAAAAATTATATAATATAAAGATAAAATTAACTATAAAAGTAATTTTTCTTTTCGTTAAACCAAAACATAAATAGATAGAATTCCAATTGCTTTATTTATGAGCTATCAATATTGTTTTGTTTTTTGTAATTTAATATAAATAAAATTTAAATAAACTGTTTCACCAATACAACTACTTAGCAAACTTTCTGAATAAAAAAATATATTTATAAATACAATCTATTTTCCTACCACGCTGGAACAAGAAAACCTACTGCCTCAATAATAATAAATAACAAACGCAGTTATAACAAGGATAATAATAATGAAGAATTTATTTTATTACAATTCGCAGTAGCTGAAAATTATTGTCATTAATAAAATTACATAAAGGAAATGCGCTGGAAAATTGTTAATTACAAATAATTACTGCTCTGAAAGTCTTCATTAAAAAATAATTGAAAACTATGTTAAAGCTAATGCAGTATAATTGCGTAACTATACATATGAAATAAATGGATCTTTTATAATTTTATGGGCAATTAATTGTTCAATTTTACGATTGAAGCATTCTTGTTCTGTATAAATTTTATACATTTTTTTTATGCTTTTGATTTTTTTTTTGTGGAAGTGGGGTTGCTCGGTGTGTAGAGTACTGATTTGCTGTGCCAAGGTTTCTGGGATCAAATCCAGATGCGGCAGATATATTATTTAATGTGCTAAGAGCAATTGTTCGACTCTAGAAACCTAGCGGTTGGACGTGACCTCCGACTAATTACTTCCCTCACGATTATCTTTATTTTCTAAAATATTAAAAAGGACACGAATGAAAAGATAAAACTTCTTTTGATTTAACTCGAAAGAGACTACCTGCGGAACTGATACCGTTTCAGCTAATTATCATCAAGGACCTGGACGACATATGATTAATGGCATGACATATGATGATGTCGTCATGTTCGGCTAGATAACTGAGCTGTTACTATAACTAGAACTAATGGACAAGCAGCCATTATATCCAGCAGGAGACAATAGGGTCCTCACTGACAAAGACCTCAATATGATTCTTTGTTCCTCTAAACGTTCCATCAACATCAATAGCTTCTAGTGTTAACTCCTTAGGGATCAAAATATAACGTCGATATGGCCCTAATGGTTTAAAACTTTATCATAAAACGTAATAAAATCAGCCAGTTTAAATTGTATCTCGATTCATCTGCTGATCGATGAATGCTGGACAATTATGGATGAAGCAAAACAAAACGTTCGGATATTTATTATGTACGAAATGAAAGTGGGATTGTAATCGCGAAAATTTTCGATTATCGTATACCAAGTATAAATCCATGTTTATCCTACTTATGAGTGATTTTACGAAAGATTTTGGATTATAAGGATTGAATAAGAGAGAAATTCGATGGCTTATTGGATCCCAAAGCTCTACTGTAGAGATATAGTTTCACTCTTATGTTATCGGTCAATACATAATCACACTAAGTGACACTTTATACCTCATCATCATCACACGGCGCCATCATCCACGGAGGACCTTGGCCTCTTCCACTTTGAACGATCTTCCGCTGTTCTTCTCCATATTGTGACCCCCAGAAGCCTGAGTATCACACTACATTTGTTACATTTTCCTCTACTCTTTCTGTTTACCATCTCCAATATTCTTTCATTCGCTCACTGGTACGTTTCCTTTGATCTTCGTCTGACCTTCTCTGGTCCTTTTTCCATCCTGAAACCTTTCTGAAATCCTGAAAACTCTGCTCCCAAATTTACTTCTTTCTAAGATGTGACACTCTTTGATGTTCAACTTTTCCAAATCTTTCCCTACTTATTTAGCCCGCATTGCAGTTATCTTCTTCTTTCATAAATATTCGAATATTTATACTTGGATAATTTATGGTTGTTTATTCTGTAAAGATGTCCGAGGAATGTCAGCCTCCTACTCCTCAGTGTCTGTGATTCTTTCCCGTTTGTGATGGATTTCCGTGTTACTTCAGTTTTCCTCAGTCTAAACTGCACCCATTATTTTTGTTAGGATGTTTCGTTAAGGAATAACAATTAAAATTAAAATATTCATTTTTGTATTGAAAAAATAAAAAGAGACCTTACATAAATGTTAAGACCGTGGAAAAATTCCAACGAAAGCCCTTAGTCTCCAAACTAAAACAGAAATTCAAATTATCTGTCCAATATTTCGCCATTGGTGACTAGTATGTTGAATTTTCAAATTCTTCAATATTTATCAGCTGTTTTTATCTAACCTTACCCAGCCGGGGTCAAGTAACCTTCCTTATGATTCATTAGTTGCATTTGAGCCTTGGAGGTGGTGGGATGCTTCTTGGGTGCATTATTCAGGTTTTGTTTTTGTTCTTTTGGTTTTTTGTTTGTTGTTTTTTTCTCTATCTACCCTGAGGATGCCTGAATGGGCGAAATATTGGACAGATAATTTCAATTTCTGTTTTAGTTTGGAGACTAAGGGCTTTTCGTTGGAATTTTTCCACGGTCTTTATATTCATTTTTGTTTACTTCTACGTAGTAAATACATTATAAACAAGAAAATTTTTCTTATCGAATGATAATTGTTGACCTTGATAATATATGTTGAAGAAATTGGTCCGGGTAGAGGTCACTGAATGAATTTCTCGAGTAATTTGAGAAAATCTTTATTGATAGCCAACGTTTCGACCTACGTTGTAGGTCTTCTTCAGGGCTATATGCAAAATACAGGCAATATAAGAAAATGGTACAAATATAATAAAACCAAATGGTACAAATAATAATAAAACAGAAAGTGTTGAAAGTTAAAAAAAATAAGGTATTACAGATAAAAAATAAAAACTGAATATAAAATAGGAATGTGAAATGATAAAAAAGATATGGGTAAATGTAGAAAATGATAAGAATTACGAAATAAAAATTGTACGTAATAAAAAAGTAAGAAATAAAAATTGTAAAGAAAATTTTTCAGTTTTCAACAAAATTGTCCATTATAAACTCAAAAAAGGTCACCCGAAAAAAGTATTTGTTTTGATTTTTGATTTTGTGTAACATCTGATTTAAGTAGCTCTTTCCTTTTTGGTCAGTTTTTGACAACATTTAATTCCACTTAATACTTAATAGGTCACATATAATTTATGTATGTATATAATTCTATCTACCTATATATCTATCTATCTGTCCATCTCTCCCTCTATTTATATGTATGCATATATACATATTATTATTATTATTTTTATATTAGTTAGGCTACATAACGGAGAGCTGACCGTTAACTATAATCCCGCCGTGCAGTACCATTTTCACACTTTAACACAACTTTTTTACAATCATATAATTCTGATACATCACGTCCTAATAGTTTCTTCTAGCTACACTTTTCTCCTTGTTTTTTTCTTTCCATCTTGCTCTGTGGTAGATTATAGCTTTCTCGAGACGATTAGTGTCAATATAATCGATACCATAACATCACGACGGGATAAAAAATCTCTATGTGGCACATTCACCTAAATACTCAATACTGTTGTGAAACTTACCCAATTAGATAAAAAATTTATGACATTACAAAAGTTATGTTAAACATGCTAAAAAATAAGTTTTATATAAATTAAATCTGTATCTGTATTCTGTAGTTCAGATTTCTATAACCGTTCGCTCAGAGCTTCAACTAATTAAGGCTAGAGTGCTTAGCAGAAAAATGGTCAAGTGTTGATTATTTCAGATTAAACTAAAATATTTATTTATAATTTTTTGTATTAATTGTTGTAATTTTTAAATATTTTTATTTTGAAGAGAAAAGATTTGTGCAGGGGAGACCCGGGTTCGAATTCCGGCCCTGGAGAAATCTTTGCTCTTCAAAATAAAAATCTTTAAAATAATTATTACTAAACAGATAGATTAAAATAAAATATTTAATATGATAGTATTTAATTCTAAGCGGTATTCTTATCCTTTTTAATTATATTTAATAGTAAGAAGCCTTCTGGAGTAGACTAGAATAGAAAAATAATTTTATTCTGGGACCGGGTCCCTTAAGAATAACAGAGATGAACAAAACTAAATAAATATATATCTAGTCAAATATATATAGGTTCTACATTATTAGAATAAATCAGTATTTGCATAATATCTTGAAAGTAAATAACTAACAGGTATATTTTGGTAGAGAATTAGAAAATGTAATACAACATTGAAATAAAAAAACAGACAAATTTACAATTCAAAGAAATAGGCTTATAGAAAAATAACTAACAGGTATATTTTGGTAGAGAATTAGAAAATGTAATACAACAATGCAATAAAAAAACAGACAAATTTACAATTCAAAGAAATAGGCTTATAGAAAAATAACTGAATAAATAATAGCATCTAATAATATAAAAAATGATGTCATTAAGAGCGTGTTCGAGAGACCACCATATGCCACCATGCCACACAACCATAGTTAAAGTGTGGAAAGATAAAAGAAGTGATGAGGAGCTTACGGATAGGTATTATTATTGTTGTTGTGTTATTATTGTGTTAGAATATGTCTGGAACGGTGGAGTAACTGTAGAGAGCTTAATACTCGACGGGAAATTTGTGCAATGTGGGGTTTCCATAAGAGGGATTGGTCGAACATGATTCCGAGGTTTCCAACAGAGAAACTGAAAGCAATAGGGTGATCATTTAAGGTCAATTGGGGAAGTGAGTTGATAGATTTAAGAAGGATATTTGAACCAATTGCCTGTCAATGGCCTGAGTTTTCGCTGCATTCAACGACAGTTTATTCAAGTTTGCCCAGGCACTGATCCTATCTAGGTCACCTTGAATATTTGAAAATGCAGCTATTATCTCAGATGGAGGAATGAACTCAGATGGACTGGGAATCGTCGGCGTACAGATAGTGGGAACATTGGAGGTTTGATTTGGGAAGGTCATTAATGTAACAGTTGAAAAGAAGTGGGGAAATATTAGAACCCTGTGCCACTCTCGTGTTCAGCGGTAGGAAAGAGGACATGGGTTGATTTGATATGGAGACTGCTTGAGTCCTATCCGAGAGGAAAGCTTGGATCCAGAATATAGAACTGTTGGAAAAGGAAAGAGATTTTAATTTAGAAAAAAGCATGGAATGGTTCAGTGAATCGAAAGATTTTGAAAAGTCGAGTAGAATTAGTACTATTCGTTTTTTTCATCCATGGTAGTATGTAGGTCAGTGGTGATTTTAGTAAATATATAAATTTTAATAAAATAATAAATTTTTTATACAATAACAGGAACATAAGAAATATGAAATCCATCTTTAAATTGCTTTTGATAATTATATACAATTCCCTTCTATTTATTTATTTGTTTGGACTTCGTTAACATTTAGTTTGAATGGCTCCTTCGTAAATAGTTGAATTGTTCCCTATTGTCATTATTCGTTCATATAACAACAGTGTAGGAAAATGAGTATCGAAAATTTGAACCGACAATAACTTCCTCATCGACTGGTCGAGGTTTCCAGGAAGAGGATTGGATGGATCGAGAGGCATAGAGATCTGCTCTGACAAGTTGAGCCAACTCTTGTTGGAATGCTAATAAAATAAAATCAATAAAAGCTGGAGGATAATCAAAATTAAAAGTGAAGGGCGGTAACTTAAATTGTAAAAAGCTTGATGATCTATTGCAGTTAGACAGGAACTATCGTTGTGCTGATCGCCAATAATCTCTGTTCTGAGAAAGCATCCACTATGACACTTTGCAGAAAATAAAATAGAAGTTATTATGAAGAAAATCATCAGTAGTAATTTTATTAACACACGAACCAAATCTAGCCGATAGTACGGACAAGTGTTTGTTTCGTTGAACGTCACTTTATGCAGCTATGGAAAATCAATGCTAGATAGAAGTTATAAATTTTACCTTCCAGATATAATTAGGATACAGATCTTTAACGATAACATGACACCGAACAGCATAAGGATCGCCATTTTAGGTCCCCTCCGAAGGACGGTATAATCAAAGATTTTTCATTGCCTTTAAAAAATTCCAGGGCTATCTGTCGGGATGTGAACCCGCGACCTTGGACTGTGAACGGTTGTTATGCTGACCACTAAACCAGATGTGACCTCTTAGCCTTTAGTTAGTCGTGTAAAAATGAAATTTTACTCATGACTAATTTGTGTATGTAAATTTAAGAATATATTTTTAGGGATAAGTGTCCATCCGTAAGTAGGGCAGCAAAAAGCCTTTCTCCTGGGACAGGGTGACAATCCGCCAATGGCGGTGGGTCGACCACACTACTAGCACACTGCGACACTAAGCTGCTTTCTGGGTCGCAGCCACATCATTAGCATTCAACTTCAACCTACATCTTCAGCTTCAAGTCTCCATCTAGTCTTTTGTCATGTCCTTAAGGAGATAAAAGCCGATTTTAAAAATATGAGTTTAGAATACATACTTTGATAGGAAACAAAATTAAGAAGTAGAAAATAATTTTCAAAAAGGTTGTAATGAGAATAGAGCGATGAAAAACGAAAATTCAGTTCATCAAAAAAAAATGCTTGGTGTTATTTGTTATAAATATTTTATTGATTTATATTGTTATACGTAAATTATTTGTGAAAATACTACTGCACCCCACGCTTTTTGACGATAAAAAAAAAATTTCATTCATCAGCCTATTCTTATTTTAAACTTATTGAACATACAAGAGTGAAAAGACAAGAAACTGCTCGACGTTTGCGCCTATTTCAAAATATACTGGACAAACGTTCAAAGCTCCCAATTAATTACAAAAGACTCATTTACATGACAGTTATCAGACCTATTTGGACATACGGAGTTGAGCTTTGGGGCTCTACTAAACCATCCAATTCATCTCGTATGCAATCCTTACAATCCAAAATCCTTCGTAAAATCCTCAATGCTCCTTATTATGTCACAAACAAACTCATCCATCATGATCTTAATATCCCATATGTTGCTGATTTGGCCCAGACCATACCTATCCTTCCATGACAAGCTCCATACACACTTGAATCCGCTAGTCTCTCAACTTGTTTCCCATACTATTCCTGATGACCCTCTGAGGCGTCTGAAAAGATAATGGCCTCGAGACCTACTACAGAACTTCATTGGAGTGCTACCGATGGGTAGTTTATCCACAAGTGGTTTTTTTCATGTCATTTGTTCATATTAGCAAATTTACTTGTTGTAATTTTATATAGTTGTATATATCAATAAAGTAATCTAAAAATCTAAAAAAAATAGATTCGATGCTTTAATGGCAGAAAATTGAGTTCCAAGATTCAGTTACATTCGAATACATTCAGACATACAGGCGAAGATAATAATAGCTTGTTGAAAAATTACTGTGACTTTAATTTATTTTTTTATCACTCCACGATTGAATAGTAGCGATTTTTCCTTTCATTGAATAATGTGAGACAACCAATTGAATTATATTTACAAAATAACCCTGTAAATATTTTTTTGTTTAATAGTCAACTTTCTGTAAATAAACTTAAAAAACTGAGAATATGGTGAGAAATATCGAAATTAGTAGCCATGAGAGGAGAAAATGTAAACATGTCAACTTTAAATGCTTGAGTATTTTCTCTTTCAGTCCCAAAATAGAAGCAAAATCGATTCTTATTTAACCGAGTCAAAGCTCAGATTGGTTGGCAGAAATTTTAGCACGTTTTTATTACCTTCACTTCTCTTTGATCTCGATTTTAGGCCTCTACAAAACCTGGATTTAAATTTAAACTTTGCATACTTCTCAAGGACCGATGAAAAAACAATAATTTGTCAATAATAAATAAACAATAAGTTTATCTCATTGTCCTGACCATGACTTGTGATTTCTGAAGACACGGTAATGTCTTGTGCCAAGCGCTAAGGCGTGTACTAAACCATACATTACTTTGAATCGCCATGTAAGAAGCATAAGAAGAGAAAATGTAAACAAGTTATTTTTGTACAGTCCATTTTAAATGATAGTTTTTTCTCTTTTAGTCCCATAGCTGAAGAAAAATCGATTCTGATCTAATCGAGTCAATGCTCAGATTGGTTTATAGAATTTTCGATTTTTTGCATATTGTATAAATAATGGCAGAATATTTTGATTTTGTTTGTATTCATTATTGATTTGAAGTCAGAAGAAGAGGATCTTACATCTATAGCCTCAGTAAATAAGTGTTTAACTCAAATTTTCTCCAAACGAATTAACTGTACTGAGGGAAGAAGAATCGTGTTTTACAAGTTTTTGGCTTGAAATGGAGTTGTAATATAAGAAATAACTCCTTTTCAAGCCAATACCTAACTAAGCCACTTATTGACTACAATAATACGAGTGAATACGCTTACCTAAGTATTATTATATCATTTCGGAGAAAATAAAACTTAAACACTTATTCATAAACCCGAAATCTGAACTAATATGTTTTGGTAACTATATTTTATACATGACAGTTATCAGACCTATTTGGACATACGGAGTTGAGCTTCGGGGCTTTACTAACCCATCCAATTCATCTCGTTTCCAATCCTTACAATCAAAAATCCTTCGTAAAATCCTCAATGCTCCTCATTATGTCACATACAAACTCATCCATCATGATCTTAATATCCCATATGTTGCTGATTTGGCCCAAACTAAATACTTATCCTTCCGTGAAAAGCTCCATACACACTTGAATCCGATAGTCTCTCATCTTGCTTCCCATATAATCACTGATAACCATCCGAGGCGTCGGAAAAGAAGATGGCCTCGAGACCTTCTACTATAGAACTTTATTGGAATGCTATCAACGGATAGTTTCTCCACAACTGTTTTTTTTTTCATGTCCTTTGTTCATACAGCAGATTTATTTGATGTGTTATAATTACAGTTGTAAATATCAATAAATTATTCTATTTATATTATTTTAAATAGGGATATATGTTAGTAGAGAATGAAGCGTTCACGAACTGTACCTGATTGATGGACGCGAAACGGCAAAATAGAACTAAGGGAAGCTGGTTCCGCACCTTCGGTTGCTTCATCTGTCCAACACGTTCGAAACCAATGATATATGAATGAAAGCCGTTGGGTTCCGTGATTTCTGTAGAATAATGATAAAAAATAGTACAGCTGTATTGCAATGGTCCGTGCAGGGCTGTCGTTTTGAGACGCCGGATTTGTTTTCTCTTAATTGCTTCGTAAATTAGAGATTGAAAGGGCGCAGGTAATAAATTTTACACTAATAAGTAGTTTTATTTTATGCCAAGATTTCTACCTAGTTTATAGGTCACCATCAGTGCAGAAGGATGTAAGACTTAAGGACGACTAGGAATATTGTTTGCTTAAGAGAATAATAATAATAATTAGATTTTGGTACGTTTGAATTTATGTGTCTAATCTGAGAGGACTTGTTATAACGTCCGAGGGGTAGGCCGAGGTTTAGGTGGGAGGATTGAGTAAGACTTGATGGATTTGGATTTGGGCGATCCTTGGATGGAGGATTGTAAACAGAGATCGGTAGTATCGGCATCGAGCCTTCCGGTTCGGTTAGCCTTATTGTTTCTCCTTTACTGTGTGCATAAATTAAACTGAAATCAAGATCAATCAAATTCCGTTGTATTGGAGTAACACCCTCATGCCAAACCTAAAGTTTTCCCTCAACTGTTAGTATGAATGGATAGAAAAGCCCATCCTTTAGGACGACATCAACTCCTTGCAAGAGGTTCATGGACCGGAACTGAGATGATTATCTCAATAATCAGTTTCCTTCTTCCTCGTTCGTCTACTTCCGTTCTACCAAGGCCGGCCGGCGCACAGCTTTGATTTTCTTCACTATTTTCTTGTTATGGTATACTTAAGCCCTTGATTGGTATTATTTTATAGATATTTTTTGTCAGACAATAAATTGCATGCTTTCCAGAAAATTTTGTTTCTAATAGTTTATCAATATTTATAATAAATATTGAGAATGCGTTGTGGCTCAGTGTGTAGAGCTTTGAGTTGCTGAGCCTTTGGGTTCCGATTCGAGTCCGGTTGTGACAGATAAATTGTTAATTCAGTTAACATTCGTGGATAAACATTGTGAGATCTGGAGGCATTCAGCCTCTAATATAGCTACCCTCGATTGAGGAAATACTTTTAAGGTTGTTGTTGTTAGTTCTCTTTATGCTGTTATGGCTAATCGGACGACGTTATAGCAGTTGGAGCTCTAAATTTCGCCTATAGGTTTAATAGGATAGAGATTTTTAACGAGTACCTGACATGGTACAGGCTCGGGACCCCCGTTTAACGTCCCTTCCGAAAGACGGCGTAACTAAGAATTTTTTACTCCCTTTGAAAAACCCTAGGGCCACCTGCCGGGCTACGGACCCCCGATCTTGGGCTTAGTAGTTTGTTACGCTAATCACTATACCACAGGTGACCTTAAACTTTTGGGGTTGAACATCATCTTGGCCGACTCGTTACTAAACCCAACCTTCACTGATTGCGGTGGTACAGGTTGTTTATCTTATGATTATTCAATTATTGAATGTTATTGAAAATAACATTGTAATTCGTCTGCAAGAAATAAACCAAAAGTGACAGTCGAGTGATGAATCAAATTTTGTTCCAATAATCGATGTAACTATAAAATTATTTAGTAAATCATTATTGCATTATATATGATATAATAGTTTAATATTAATATTATGAATGATATTCTATTTCATTCATACTTCAAAAATAACTGACCAGAAATTCATTCCATACTTTACCAAAGCATATTACCTTCCGACACATGTTAGTCTTTTGAGAACAATGGTACATATATATATATATATATATATATATATATATATTTTACCACTAACCTATGATTTCAATACTTTTTTTAAGTTCACTTTTAGAAAGTCTGTATATTTAGCTTTAATATTTTGTATTTTTTTTAAAATATAAATCCTACTTAGTCAACCCCACCCACTCCTTTTTTTAATTTGATGTAACAAACTTTTTTTTTAACAATATTAATTATTATACTAAATACACAAGAAGAACTAAAAAAATCTTGAATATTACAAAATTAATCTAATTTACGTATGGTATTCTACAAAACAGTTTCTTGTATTTGTAAAACAAAAGGTTAAGTTGCAGCCTTTTGTTATCGTAAAACACTGTATCTGTAGATAAAGTTCTACGAAAACATAATAAGTATATCGACATATTTACATCAATGCACATGTTACATAGTATAAAATATTATTATTATGTTCGAGACTAAATCACGAATTATATTTCTGAAGAAAATATATTATAATATTATCAATTTATTTCAAATGAATTCATAATAATATATACATTGCATATTGTGTATAATATATAAAGTAATAGCGTAGAAACCGATCTTTTAGAATAGATTTTAGTGTTTAATAGTACATAGTACTACATTTTTACCTTTAAGGACCGTTGGTACATATATGTACCACTTTAAAAACGAGTTTGCAATAATTTTTTTTTTTCAACTTTTAAATACTATTAATGTATGGCTATAGATTATATATTTAATGTGAAAACAAAGATTTTTCCATGGTTGACTTGTGGGCGTCAAAGGGTTAAGGAAAATATTGAATTTGTTTAAAAAATCATCTACCAAGATATTTTTTTGTAATGGTGCTTCTTTTGTTTACTATATCTTCCATCATTTTCAATAATTATAAATATAATTAATAGTAAAATTATTAACATAGTTGTTGTGTGAACTATTTAATTTATTGACACTAAATCTTAGTTAAGTAGCCTCACTCACTCCTAGCGAACCAACGCAAATTGTATCAGCGTTAAATCAGTGAGTTAGAAAATAGCTCATAAAAGGAAATACAATTAAAAACAGAAAAATAAATTGAACAATGTTACGTTGCAAAAATTCTACAATGTCAGCGCTTTTATTAGAGTCCATTATGCCATTCATTATAGTAATCATCAGGCATTTAAAGTATATACTAGCTCAAGAGTTCGCATTATTTTCTTAAAATAAATGTTAACCCGGGCCAAATAATTTATTTTACTTTCGTATATTTAAAAGCGTTATTTTTCATGTGGTGTATGTAACCATATTATTATTTATTAGGAAATATATTACTACAAATATATTTTAAGAAACTAGTTGGTACTGCATTATTGTTTGTGGCGAAATGTTTTATCTTAATTAACGCAGTTAACAACTGAACCTCAGGATAGGAAAAAGACTAAAGAAGGACTATCCGCTGTCAATGACAACCGAGGATCTAATTTAATTATTGCAGATCGGAGTAAAGTCGATAACTCTATCGATAAATAATAAAATTGAATAATAAAAAATCATTAAAAACAAAAATCTCTTCAGTCAGAACATACTATTTCTTCACCCATAGTTGCGCGATATTATTCGGCCAATATCACATTTAAGGATTCCATACAACATTTTAATCCCTATTATAATTATTAAAGGGGGGAACCCTTGGGGGCAGAATTGTCCAAATTCCTTTTTTAGTGCTCATTTAAGCTATAAAGCGAACCTATCTGCGAATTTCAAGATGCTAAGTCAGTGGTTTCTGCTGTGCGTTGACCGCTGGATGTGTTTGCCAATCAGGCTACAGTTATATAAAAACTTCGCCTGTGTGGTGTATTGATAAAAAGTAGCCTACGTCCTTCCCCAGGCTTGAGATTATCCATATCAAATTTCATCACAGAAGGATCAGCACAGCCGTGAAACATACATTGACACTGATTAACAAGCGGGACTTACGTTTACTTTTTTTCGTGTCAGTAAAGGATTAGTATGTAATGTTATTGAATTTATTGAAAAGGATTACTTAGTATAAAGGTTTCACTTGTCGTACTGCAGCAACAAGAAGTGAACTATGTTACTTGATTTATTTTGTTCAGCGAAAATATAGCGAGTAAGAAACACGTGAGCAAGCATACAAACTTTGCCCCTCTTTTTCACCCCCTTAGAGGTAGAATTTCGGAAAATCCTTTCTTATCGGATGCCTACTGTGCTTTGATCCCTCAGTCATTCAGGACAAAGCATTTTATTTGTATGGATGAGGCCTTCCCACTATAATAATTACTTATATATCATATTAAATAATTAAATAAATACAAGGTAATAATTAATAAAATATCTGAGCAGTTCCTCGCTCTGATTACTTCATTTAATTTTATATCTTAAATTATTAGAAATTTAAAACAGATAAATTCAAAATGGTAGAAAAAATAAATAATTGTGAGTGTGAATCGGATTATTCCAAAAATGCATTAAAACTCTAATATTCCAGTAACTATTCAGTGAACGGTTCGCCAATTCAGACATGATCATTAAAAAAAACACATAAATGCTGACAAAATTGGGCACACCTCACATCAACTGGTCTCGAAAGACTTATCTTCTTGAGACAGTACATCTCTGCTCGAATACCAACGTGCTGAGATCACCTCTGGAGTCGCACTAACATCCTATCACAAGATTCCGATGGGATGCTATTTATTCAACTTAATTATATGAGAACATTATTATTAACGTTTTTATTGTACAAACGTATCATCAAGATGGTTCAGGCACCTTTAAACTGCCCATAAGGTCATCTTAAGACAACATTCTGTCTCCAATCTTTACAAGCCTAGAACCAACCTCCAATTCGTATAGCACCTCGAAGAGAATTGCTTTGAGGGCCACGTTAATTGTCACGATATCAAGCGCAAGGTCTAGTACTTAATGAAATTGTAGTATAATCTTCCAATTTAATATTAAATTAAACTGTAGGTTCATAACCGGACTGAAACAATGAGAAACAAGGTGGCAAAGGTCGAGATATAAAAAAATAGTGAAAAATAGAGTAAATATATACTATAAAGAATAGTTTCTATTTTATTCTATTCGAATAAAATAGAAACTATTCTTTATTCTACGACAACGTCCGTTAAGAATAAAAAAGTCGAAGGATTAAAAATAAAAAAACATTTCTGACGAGAAGCATACATATTAAAACTATTATCTGCGATTTTAATAATATGCCAACAATAAAAAAAATATATTGATTATAATTATTAGAGTAGAGTTACTAATAAAAATAACACTGAGAGGCAATCAAATTGTAAAATTTTATAATAAAAGATTAAACAGATAATTAGTCATTAAAATAAAGATATAAATTTCATTACACCCATAGAAAGAAAAATCCTAGACCAAGATAAGAAATTTTATAATTTGGAACTTTGATGAGAAATAAAAAAAATAAAGAGAATACAAAACTACTGACTTTTCTAGCTATTCAGTTGTAAGTGCCTGGATTTTATTAATTTATAAAATATTTATCATCACTTAACAAAATGTAACAAGAATAAAATTATTTCATAAAGTCATAAATTAATTTTTTTTCTTTAATATGGAGTTAAGAAATATTAATGCATGAAAAGGTGTTGCGTAAATTCGAGATTACAAGGTAGTTCGGGCCACGAAGAATTAGTCGCTATAACTTAAAAGTACAATATAATTTTTTTTTGGTATTCAGTAATAAAATTGTATTATTACATACAATACACATTTAGATTAAGATGCTTAGGGAGCCTCAAAACTTTTTTGCTATTGGCCACCAGATCCCAACTTAGCTGCTTGCATTAACGAGATTCATTACAACACTGTAACTTTCGGGCTGTTTATAAAACAAAGAAAGAAAAGAAAAACGTATAAGAATGTCTTATAATTTAAAAAGTGTAAAGCGTTTTAGGCAATTTTAAATATAACCTCTCAAAATTTCCACAATGTAAGTTTTAGAAAAATTAATGAAAGGTGCTAAAAAAAGCTTTATTTAAAATATTCTTCTTAGTCCTTATTTTTCACAAGTCACATAACATGTTTTTCTACTTATCTTTCAGATAATATACAAATCTGAAGGGCCATGGATGGCATACAGAGATATTTCTGCACGAGTCCTTGGGAGACCATCTGCCAATGTACTAGTTTATTTACTATCATAAAAAAAATACGCCGTAAATATTTACAATTATTATTTATATCGTTATCAAAAAATAATCGATAGGAAGCTGGTTACAGTATCCAATACAATGGATTATCTTCACTCATTAAGGATTAAGTCAAGTGGAGTTAAAGAGTGCAATTAAAGAAGGCATCGGATGTTGGCCTTGACTTGAACTTGTTCACTCTCCAAGGATCTAGTTGCGAACTTCTCTAAAGCGCATTCTAGTTTAATTGTATATGTAACTTACTATAATAATATATCATTATTATTACATAATATTATATATCCGGAAATATATATTATACCTTTGATATTTACAGTGAACTTTCTTATTATTGAAAATATTTAAATAAATTCGCTTGTAGAGGTCAGATTGCCACATTTTGTAACCATATAAATAAATTATTCATATTAGTTAAGAATAATATTATTCACATTGTATAAGGCCTAGACTTTATATATAACAATAAAAAACTAAATAAAGTTTAATATGTTTGTAGCACTATATAAACAGACTTAAAATTTTTATAAGGCATACAAATAATTTTTATTTTCTACTAAAAGAATTGTAGTGTTGCACAAATTTAAATTTAAATTTACTATTGATAGTAAAATTGAATAAATATACAATTGGTTTAGTTAAATCTGTAATGCTATGTAACATTAATTCCGCAAAATTTTTGGAGATCACCCATGTGAATCTGATTGTGTCAAGTTGTGTCAAAATGTGGATAAAGGTCTGGTATTTTTACACTTTAAGAAGAATTATAAAATTATATGATTTTCGATATAATTTACATTACCCTCCGAAATAGATTTTCACAGCTGATTTAATTCATCATTCGTGTTTTGTTTTTATTAATTAAACAAAACAATAAATTTTTAGGAAAATATATGATTTATTAAATCAATATATACTTTTAAGAAAAAAAATGATAAGACAACCTTTGATGTTTTTTTAAATATTAACATGTAAGAGATTTAAAACTAAAAAAAAAAGTTTCATTTTTGAGTGACTCATCATCCCCGAACATTTTGCAACATAGTGACAGGATTTTATAGCTATTCATATCAAATGCTGATAATGCAAACTAATCATAAACTAATTAACATACACAAATAAACCCATTAATTCGAGCAGAATTAGGGAAGAGATAAAACTGTCAACATATGTCAAGATATGTCACTTTTATATTATTTTGATCAATACTGAGCTATTGTAAAGCAATATGATGATATTTGGTTAAATTATTAATTGTTAGGTAACTCTTTACATACACCATACTCCTATATCTGGCTCTACAGCCTGAAATAACCATGCACGTTCAAAAGGACCTTATTTTTTCGATTTGTGATTTATGTTAATCTAAATAGGTTTAATGGGTACTATAGTTCACACTGTTGGTTTCACTATTCTTTATCCATCTTTTATTTTTCGCACAAACTAACATTTTTCCACTGGAAATTTCAAGAAGATGCCTGTAGGATCGATGTTTTTTAAGTAAGAGAACATTTCGGTGGATGAAGAATGTTGGAAACATCATTGCGAGTGATAAGAGAAACCTATAGAGACTAGATAAGAGAGCTAGATCCTACCTGAGGAAGAGGGTGCGTCCTTGGCAGCGGTGGTGGACAGTCTGTTGGAGGCCAGGATGTTGAACCTGGAGAGGGGAGTCCCCTCTACCACTTCCTCGGGATAACGGATCCACTCTGCAACGGGGATGGCCCGTCCTCCAGGTCGGGTAGTCTGCAAGGACAGCTCTCGAGGACCGTTCCGTACCATTGTAGGTGACTAGCTAGGAGTCGGAGGGCCCATTGTCATAGCAACTAACGGAGGTTCTATCCAGAGCAAGCATTACTTGCAGCAATACCTTCTCCTCGGGAGGGGCTCCGAGGTACCAGTTCGAAGATATCTCACAGCTGGAAGCGTAAAAGATTGAAATATAGAAAGAATTTTCTTAGGTTCAGCCATCCTCTCGTTCGATGCTGTCCTGGTTTGAACTATTGGAAACCTATGAGGATAGTATTCCCATTGGTTTTTGCTAAGTTGGCTGTTTGGTGTTTCAAAGGACTACACGCCAACGTTATTAGGGCTTGACCTATTTAACGCAAAAGCTATAATTGGAAAAGACAAAACAGAAATAAAGAAAGCATTTCAATAAAAATATAACAAAAACCATTTACAATTCAGCATATGGTTCAGACTGTACTATATCTAGTACAACAGTTATGGAAGTGATTTGTCCTAACATCACGATCAGCCGCTAGGTTTTTCCTCCAAGTGTACCCACTTTAAAGAGAGGTCCTAGAACGGTATGTAAGTCTCTCAGGGTCCAGCCCTGGCTGTTAACAAATCAAATAAGGTATCTGTGCTGGATTCTAATCCTGGATCATCAGCTCAGCAACTCGGTGTTTTACTGTGTGTTAACTTAAAAAGGACGATTTTTGAGTTATTTCGTTGTTCTTTTGAAGGAGCGATACTTATATCGCTTAAAATAGCATTATGTAAAATGCAATATCATTGACCTCAGCGATCTAAAGGAGAATGGTGAAGACTCTTAGTAAAGCGCATGCAAGATTATCAATGATCTCCATTCACTCAACAGTGCATGAAGTTCAAAAACCTTACAATTACAGTCTACTCGATGACTATTCGATTAACGGATATGAATGCAGTTTTTGAACTTTTCATAAACAGTTTTCATAAAAAACTGCAATTAAAAAAATCGTCCACTTTCATTTTTGCAGCAAACAATTAAAAGGGAAACGAATGAAAGTTAAAACTTGTTGTGCCTCAACTCGAAGCGACAACCTGATAAATAATTGCCAAAGATACCGCCTGTTTCTAGTTAAAGCTTTAATTAAAAAAATCTTAATTGCCTTTCTAATGTTATATTTGGCTAAATACTTCCACGATTATGCTTATTCGACCGACGGATCTTAGCCTACCTCAAGTAATAGAGAAGTAAAAATATCTTTATTCTTATTAGAGAGGAAAATAGTTGACTGGATGATATAATGGAGAATGGAAATAGTTGAGGGGTGCAGTCAAAAAACTTTGACTCAAAAAACTCCCAAAACTGCACCCCCCAACTATCTCCATTCTCCATCTTTATTCTTAATTTTTGAACTAACTAATAAGTCTGAAAAGTCGCAAATGAGCTACGCGAGTGACAAATGAATGAATGAAAAAACAAATGATTAAGGCCAGTCCTTAATTGAGAGGGGAGGAGTAACCATGACAACTATAATAATTCATATTCATTTGTTTAAAAATACCTTATTTAACTGATTTACATGTATGCTTCAGGGTTTTCATTTTATTCATTAATGAAGATGCTATGCATTTGTGCATCTTTAATTGCCTGTGTTATTACCTACTCAAGCCTACCTATAATAAGTAACTAATTATTATAAGCTACCTGTAATAACTAGTAATTTTAATTACTTTTCTCAAAACCACTGTTATCTCTTAGGTAATACTGCAGGATAACTCGTCCTGTCTTCCTAAATTGGGGTTCGTAAAGATGTGTAATCCTAAATTAAAACATAATAACTTTACCATGACAGGAGCTAGTATACTATCAGTCAATCTGGTAGCGTGTAATTTTCTTTTCTAAAACGTGTTTTCAACATATTTTCCAGCTATTTTAAATACGCAGTCTAAGGCTTGCGTTGAGTTCAATCAAGCGGAACCATCTAGTTAAGAATAATAACATACAACTAGAATGTATCCTAATGTAATAGAATGTAGATAACTTGGATTGTTCCTTAAAACACCTGTACAGTATTTGTAGGCTTTTTATTCAATAATTCTACGCAATACCTTATTCTTAAACACCTTAAAACTTTGTTCATCCTTCAAAATTACTGATGATTCATATTAGCTATCCTTGAAGGATGAACTACGTGTTAAAATATTCGAAAATAAGGTATTGCTAATAATATTCCATATAAAAAAGGACGAGTCCACTGTAGAATATTGGAGGTTACACAATTAAGAAGTAATAGCATTGCGAAGTATAACATCTTATACTGGGGCTTGTAATGTCGTCGGGCTTCGTAAGGAAAGGATTCCTAATTAAAATAAATGCTGATAAGAGCTGAGCAGATTGCTAAAGGTCGTAGGGATAGACCGAAGTGTGGATGGGAGGATCTTACAAAAGTTATGTTAATATTGATCTTACTGGTTTGTGGTTGGGTAGTGGATGTAAATATGTTATCACGATTGAAGTCGATGACATCGTGCTTTCGGACTTGACAAACCTTTTGTTATTATTATTTTTCCAAAAAATTTTTAATTACTTTTTTTTTGTAAAGCAAAATGGAAATCAGTACTTATCGATTAACGCCTCCACATTTTATATAGTAATATTTTTAGAAATATAATATATATATATATATATATATATATATATATATATAATATATAATACTTTTTAGAAATATAAACTTAAGCAAACATTAAAGAAGACCGACCTCTCTATTATCTCAAAAATAAACAACTCATAATTTTAATATATATATATCTGTTGAAAGTTTTTTAATTTAATTTTATTAATAAAATCTATAATTAATTATAATATAATATAATATTAATAATCTATAATTAATAATAATTTTAGTAATAATATATATATATATATATATGTATATATATCTGTTGAAAGTTTTCTGTATATTTTCTGTATATGTTCAGATAAACATAAACGTTTATATTTGTCCAACTGTTTTTAGTTTGAGACTGGTCTATTTGATACAGCATGTGTTGTTTGTGAATTGTAGAAAATTATATAAGAAATAAATATTTAAAAAAAAGAAAAGATTTATATATATATATATATATATATATATATATATATATATATATATATATATATATATATATGTATATATATATATATATATATATATATATATAAACGTAGTAAGGTCCATAAATTTCCGGCCTGTCCTGCTTCCCCTCCTTCAAAGGTGCCGGGATTTGCAGGCCTATGCAGGTCCATGCCTGCTCACTCCATACCCATCGCCCGCACTTCCTCAGTCCTGTCAGTCAGTGTCCAGTAGACCTGGGTCGATCGATCATTCGTGGTGATCGAATCGATCATGACTCATTCCTATTGGTGATCGAGTCAAAATGATTCGATCATTTCGATCGTTTCGATCCTTTCGGTCATTTCGATCGTTTCGGTCATTTCGATCGTTTCGATCATTTCGATCGTTTCGATCATTTCGATCGTTTCGATCCTTTCGATCGTTTCGGTCATTTCGGTCATTTCGATCGTTTCGATCATTTCGATCGTTTCGGTCATTTCGATCATTTCGATCCTTTCGATCATTTCAATCCTTTCGATCATTTCGATCGTTTCGGTCATTTCGTTCATTTCGATCATTTCGATCGTTTCGATCATTTCGATCGTTTCGATCATTTCGATCCTTTCGGTCATTTCAATCCTCCCCAATTTTTTTTATTTCTTTAAATTCAAATATTTTTCTTTTTTGTTATAACAGCTTATTGTTTAAGGTTTGTAATTAAAAAAATAATAACAAACCTTAAACAAGGTCTCAGATTCAGACCCGATGGGCTGAACTTGAATTTGAACTCAATTTGAAAAAATCGGTGTGGAAGAAAATGGTCCGGGTAGAGGCCAATAAATTTCTCTTAGATATGGAGAAATGTTTATTTATTATTTAGTAGAAACGTTTGGACCTACTTTGCATATCTTCATCTGGGCTAAATTCGCAAAATACAGACAAGTGAAAATTAAAAAATTGTAAAAATTGCTAAGCATGGTGAATATAAAGGTTAAAATGTATGAATGTATAGCATTAACCCATTTACGGCCACTGATGCGTATATGCAATACTAATTTAACAATTTTTTTTTAGTGTTATAAATTCAAATATTTTTCTATTTTGTTACATCAGCTTATTATTTAAGGTTTGTAATTATTAAAAATAATTTTTTAATAAATTTTGTGTTTCGATCATTTCGATCGTTTCGGTCATTTCGTTCATTTCGATCATTTCGATCGTTTCGATCATTTCGATCGTTTCGATCATTTCGATCCTTTCGGTCATTTCAATCCTTTCGATCATTTCGATCGTTTCGGTCATTTCGATCGTTTCGATCATTTCGATCCTTTCGATCATTTCGATCGTTTCGGTCATTTCGATCATTTCGATCCTTTCGATCATTTCGATCATTTCAATCCTTTCGATCATTCGGGTCTCAGACTGAGACCCGTTGGGCTGAGCTGCTACTTTTCAGTAACAGCTCTAACCATTACTGTGATTTTTGTTACTTGTGATTTCTTAACTGCTACTGACTGCGATTCGTGATTCTGTCGAAATGCTACCAACAGTGATTGCGTCGGCGTACTTTTAATAATTACAAACCTTAAATAATAAGCTGATGTAACAAAATAGAAAAATATTTGTATTTATAACACTAAAAAAATTGTTTAATTAACCCGTTTACGGCCACTGATGCGTATACACAACATTAATTCCCCAATTTTTTTTATTTCTTTAAATTCAAATATTTTTCTTTTTTGTTATAACAGCTTATTGTTTAAGGTTTGTAATTAAAAAAATAATAACAAACCTTAAACAAGGTCTCAGATTCAGACCCGATGGGCTGAACTTTCATTTCGATCAATCATTTCGATCCTTTCGGTCATTTCAATCCTTTCGATCATTTCGATCGTTTCGGTCATTTCGATCGTTTCGATCCTTTAGGTCATTTCGATCATATCGATCCTTTCGATCATTCGGGTCTCAGACTGAGACCCGTTGGGCTCAGCTGCTACTTTTCAGTAACAGCTCTAACCGTTACTGTGATTTTTGTTACTTGTGATTTCTTAACTGCTACTGACTGCGATTCGTGATTCTGTCGAAATGCTACCAACAGTGATTGCGTCGGCGTACTTTTAATAATTACAAACCTTAAATAATAAGCTGATGTAACAAAATAGAAAAATATTTGTATTTATAACACTAAAAAAATTGTTTAATTAACCCGTTTACGGCCACTGATGCGTATACACAACATTAATTCAACAATTTTTTTTATTTCTTTAAATTCAAATATTTTTCTATTTTGCTATAACAGCTTATTGTTTAAGGTTTGTAATTATTAAAAATAATAACAAACCTTAAACAAGGTCATAATAAGTTTAAAGTTTTGATTTTTTTCCAAACAAATATTTTTAGGATAGTTTAATTTAAATTAAAATAAAAAAAATATTTTTTTGTACAGCCAAAATGGCGGTAGAAAATATTGCGCTCAATGGGCCAAATAATGCCAAAAACACAACAAAGAAAGTGCAAACAGTTATTTTACAGAATAAAAGGTACACTAAAAAATACTATTTTCATTCTGGGGTTATGGGCAAAGTAAATAGATTCACTATAATTTCATTAACCCATTTACAAGCAAGGCTACATGATTTATAGTATAATACATATTATACCTATATTACGAGACATCTTTTTTGAAGGGAGTAATATGTTGGAGTGGTTGACTGGTGGGGGTTAACCTCCCATGACTCAACTCTAATCACGCCAATGATTATTTATGAATAATATATTGAAGGTATAATAGATGAGTAAATTGGTAAACACAAAAACAGACCTCTGGAAAAGAATTCAATTAAGACTAAGGCATAGAAATAATGATTTGAGTAATCATCCTAAATGATACTCTGACATCCCAAATATCAATCAAATATATTCAAAATATATTTCAGAGAAGAAACATAGCACATGCATGAGCACGTCTTCATTAGACAGGTGCGGAAGATGAAAATGCATGGTCCTGTCTTCTTTGTAAAAACTTCATAGGAATGGCCAATGATTATTAAAGCAAAAATATTAAAGTAAAACGACTATTCTAAAAGCAGTATTTGAATTTAATACAAAAATTTCATCCCAGCAATTAAAATAAACAATGTTTTAAACAAGGAATCTGATAATTTAATTGTAGCAACCCTTATTTGGCTGAATTTAACATTTAAATCTTAGTACTCATTAGTGTTGAAATATAAGCTACTATACTATTATTTTTCAATGGGTTAAAAAAACACAAAATTTGTTAAAAAATTATTTTTAATAATTACAAACCTTAGATAATAAGCTGATGTAACAAAATAGAAAAATATTTGAATTTATAACACAAAAAATTTGTTAAATTAGTGTTGCGTATACGCATCAGTGGCCGTAAATGGGTTAATGCTATACAATCATACATTATAACCTTTATATTCACCATGCTTAGCAAGTTTTACAATTTTTTAATATTCAATTGTCTGTATTTTGCATATTTAGCCCTGATGAAGATATGCAAAGTAGGTCCAAACGTTTCTATTAAATAATAAATAAACATTTCTCCATATCTAAGAGAAATTTATTGGCCTCTACCCGGACCATTTTCTTCCACACCGATTCTTTCAAATTGAAAGTTTCAATCCTTTGTTGACAATTCGAAATTACCAGCTTTAGAGAGAGTGCGACGAGCGCGACAGCGGCCAGACTTTGAACGAAAGGATAGAATCAGTCAAAGGATTCGATCGATCACGATCGTAACAGGTCCGATTGAATCAAGATCGAAACGAGTCCGATTGAATCATGATCGAAACGAGTCCGATTGAGTCATGATCGAAACGAGTCCGATTGAATCATGATCGAAACGAGTCCGAGTGAGTCATGATCGAATCTTTTTAAAACCAGTGATTCGATCACTCGTGTATGTGTTACGATCGAATCAAAAAGATTCGATCAATCACGATCGACTCAGGCCTAGTGTCCAGCCTTGAAGGAAACTCCTCATTTTTACATGTTCAAAAACTGGAGTACCGTGCAGTAATTAAATTCTTTTGTACACAGGGTCTTACTCCTGCACAAATTAAAGAGCGCTTGGATTGTGTATACGGGCAGTCCTCCCCCTCGTACTCCACAGTGAAAGATTGGGCAAAATAATTTAAGTTAGGGAGAGAACGTCTAGAAGATGACCCGCGTCCCCGGTCGCCCATTGGAAGCTGTCACTTCTGAAACAATCCAGCTTGTGAAATCTGAATTACTTCTGACCGGAGACTAACAACCAAGGAAATAGCAGCGAGGTTGGGGCTTTCAAAAACAAGTGTTTTGAGGATCATCAAAAACATTTGGATATGAACAAGGTTAGTGCAAAATGGATTCCAAAAATTCTTTCAGCTGCTCAAAAACAGGAACGAGTTCACTGCTGCAATAAATTTTTTACGCGAGAATAATGCGGACCCAAAGAATTTCGGAAGCTTGGGAAGCTCATGGAAGCTCCAAGCAGCAGTGGAAGAACATTTTTTTAACAAAGAAGACAATTTTTTTCATGGTATAGAAATGTTACCAAAGCGTTGTATTAAATGTGTTAGAGGAGAATATATTGGAAAAACAGTTTGACCATTTTTTTTCTTTCACCATTTCTTCTAGTCCAAGCCGGAAAGTTTTGGACCTTACTACGTATATATATATATATATATATATATATATATATATATATATATATATATATATATATATATTTATTTATTTATTTATTTGTTTATTTTTTTTGGCCATTTTGAAAAACAAACACACTCGAGTGTAGGTAGGAAGTAGAGTAGTCCAGTATGTAGATTTCTGAATGGCTATGCTGAAAGTCCTTAGTTGAATCCGGCTGTTGCAGATAAATTATTTAATATAATTATTATTTAATCTCTTTACAGCCATGGTCTGACCTATCTCGTTTTTAGTTACGGTCGTTTCAAAGTAAAGAAAACAGATGCCAGCAATGAAAATAAATCTATAATTCTATACTACAAGACGTTCTTCTGTTTTTTACTAGTTAATGAAAAATTATATTAAGTTAACGGAAAAATAATGAAAGATAAAAAAAAAAATATGGTTCGTTGATTAAATAAAGTGGATATTCATTGTTTGTTAAGTTGGCCGACGGCCTCCACTGCTCTCTTTCTTCATTGCCATCGCCTTCCATTTTTTCTTTATAGTTAAGTTCCGCTTCCTTTTTAGGCATGTCACTGACCGCTAGAGAATTCATCAGCATTAGCATGAAAATCCTAACCTAACAATGTTCAACCAAGTTTCTTATTTGTATTTATCCATCACTAAAAAGCTTTTTCGTTTTTATGTCGTGTATGTTGTAAAACAGAAATTAAGAAGTGTGGTCAGTAATGTATTTGGACATTTAAAAATTATTGAAAAATATGTTGTACCTTCAAAACCCACGAAGGGTTGAGTAGTGTTTCTATGACAAAGGTTAAGTTGGGAGGTGATTTGGCCCAGATCTCGTTCAACCGTTAAAATTCCCACCTTTAAAGTTCAATGTGGAATTGCTGATTTCCGTGATGTGAAACATAATTTATTATAATGCAATTGGGAAAAACCACAATGCAAAGCCTTATGTTTCAAAAAATACACCTACTTACCAGTCGACGTTTCGCCTATTCAGGCATTATCAAGACACCAAAATCAAAAAGGGGTTATGTGAATCACATCTCGAAGAAAAAGGTGCAATACATCCCAACGATCAATGGTTTTTCCCAATTGCATTATAATAAATAATAGTGTTTCTTTTTGAGTTGTTGGCTCTATTTTAGTGAAACATAATTTATGTTTACAGGTTGTAATGAGCTTTTATCAATCCTCCCTTTGTTATACTATCAAACGAATAGAACGAACGTTATTTAGTATGCCATCAAATATGACCGTGAACCACGCGATTTTCGTGTATTTTTTATGATTTTAAACTTGGACAGTAGGCAGCCCAAGCTGTAAGAAACACTACCACCATATTTGGGGAAAGGTGTTGTAATGAATATTGGAGTTGGTTTGAGACGTTTTCAGCTGGTGACACTGAAAAATCATAAATAATCCAAGGCAAGGATATTGATATAATGCAACAAAAACTTATAAAAAAAACAACCTGCATTGGTTAATTGGAAGTGACCTACACGACAACGCCAGGCCTCATATTCACGACAGACAGTGAAAAAACTAAACGAGCTGGGTTACGAAATCCTGCCGCACCAGATAAGACTTATCTCTGACAGATTTACCTCTGTTCAAAACCGTCGACACTTCCTCAAAGGTATAATTTTTTAAAATGATTCTCAAGGTAACAACGCATTTACAGACTTTATTTCTTTAAAAAACTGATTTCTTCAGTTCTGGGATTGAAAATTTCATAATACATAGGGCAAAATGTATTTATATAAAAATTGAAGGTAATTATTTTGAATAAAAATATTTTGCTTTCATAAAGTTCTCTTGTCTATCCTTTGAAAACGGACTTTTCATATGAAAAGACCCAATACAACATTCCAAATCACTTCGGTCTAAAGTTTGTTGTTTAGTGAGGCTTCTGGTGTTAATGGAAATTTCTCTGGTTTTTCTATAGTTTTTTCCATAGTACACGTTGAGAATAACAATGGCGTTAGGAGAGCACCATGGGGAACACCTCAAGTCAGAATGCTCTTCGCCAAGCGCCACATTCTAATTTGTAACGTTCGATTAGTTTTCTAGTTTTTTCTTAACCCAATCTTATTTGAACACGGTTCCCAGGAGCGACTTTTTTTTTCTCTTTGTACTGTTCATTTTTAATTTAAAAAACATGCTTACTATGGGAATCACCCAAATCGTAAGTGAATTCACATAAATAAGATCATTGCAGACCGAGTATGCAATGTAAGGTAAAATGAAAATACATCATTAAAATTTATTTCAAAAATACATAGTTAGATAATAAAAAATTGTTATTTTGCTTTCAATAATGAAGAACAGAATATAATGCCAAGACAATTTTTAAAAAGTAGTAAAAAGCTTTAAAAAAATAAGTTGAATAATAAAAAAAATAACATAAACGAGAAATAAATGTTTAGAAAAATGTCTAAATATAATAGTGATGTAACTCAGTAATAAAATAGAAAATATAATTTGCAAGCAACGCTGCATACGTATTCATAGTATTTTACATGTAAGAAAGGCTTCAGAGAATTTTTAGATTTTTTTGGTACACAGTAAAGCCAATGGCAAATTTTATTTTCCTGTACTTTACAGATTTTATTAGTTAAAGAAAAATCTTATCTCGACGACTAGTTTACTCAGAATAACTGATAATTAGTCTTATAGCCTCGAAAATCAATTGCACACGGTGTGCAATCGGTCTCGAATGGGTTATAATTCTTAGCGTTTCTTTCAATTAAGAAGTAATTTGTAATGTTTCGATAATTTTGAAGTATTAGGATAGATAATAAACAGCAATAAAATAATACTGTATTTTATCTAAAAAGATATTAATGATTATTATATATTTTACTTAAAAAAGATAAGTTTCAAATTACCACTAAAAGAACTCAGGTAATTAAATGATGGAACGAAGTGGAACATCATTTCTAAACTTACTTAGTCAATTAGCATTAAAGTTAGAAGAGGAACAAATCCGTTATGCAATATCCACTAATATATTATAGCCATCGAGTCTGTTATATAATTACAGCTGCACCCAGAGTCATCAGTATGGCAAGGAGCGCATAAGTTCTTATAATCGTGCACTTGGTCGAATCCTAAGGGGCTGATGAATTGTAATGCAGTTTATCTTCTGCTAAGGTTAGATATTCATCAAATACATATTTCATAATGTAATTAATATTTATTTATGCTTGCAGAAAACATAGCTTTTATTTGGAGCAGAATAGCTCCGTCACAAAGATTAAATTTCCTGTAACAAAAAAAAATATTATTAGGTCTCGAGATTACTTAGCTCGCGTCTATTGTCGATTTACAAAAAAAAAAGGTAATATAACAATACAACAAGGGAATATAATGAACGAAACGTAATGGCTTGATATGTAGGCAAGTAGAGAAACTGCTCAGCAGTAGTACTCAAATAACAATTCAACTTACAAGGTCATGAGGCCATCTTCTTTTCAGACGCCTCGGAGGATTATCGAGAATCTAAGTGAAAGCTAGGTTTGAAACTAGAGGGTTTGAATAAAGTTAGTCATGAAAGGATTGACATCAGGCTCTGGCCAAATCAGCAACAAATTGTACATTAAGGCCATTATGCTAACTTATTCGTTACAAAGTATGGAGTATCTTATGGATTTCTGTTTGGGTAATCTTCCTTGGATGGAGATTTCTTCGGTGTTGTTGGCAGCCAAAAAGGTTCAATCCTCCAACACCAACTTAATTCACCTACAGATCCTGGAACCTCAAACACCATTAGTAGAAGCCAAGAACTTCATATAATCATAAACACTACAAAAAAAAAATAGTCGACCTTAAAAAGGTATTTAACGGGTGTACATACTCAAATCAGAGAATTATTTTCAACCCACTGACCAAATTTGAAGGCGCTATAATGGAGAACAAATAATAAAAAATGGTTAAAATCGTTATTGACTTGTACTCAACTATAATTTTATGGCAATATTCTATGTAGAAATCTACCATACATGTCGGATTTCCGTTTATTCGATTCAACAGAAGTATATGTTTTAGACATATTTCCAAAACCATTTATGAAATAGATGAAATTAGATTACTGCCCTCCTCCTGTGACCTATTTTATATAAGAAATAATTATAAATCCATGGCATGACGTAGGATATTTTGGAAACCTATTTTTTTTTTATCTAATCAAGGCGTGAATAAGCTGGTAACTTTTTTTTGTTTGCCTCCCGAAGAAGAGGTTAAGAGAATGGAACAATTGGTTAAATCTGAATGACAGGGCTCAATATATCCCACCAATAAGATTCCCCCAACCAATGGCAGGGCTCAATATATCCCACCAATAAGATTCACCCAACCATGACAGACCCATCGGTGTTCGGGCAATTACGAGTAAAAACCAGCAATGGGCCCTTACTATAGAAGTACACAGTATTTAGAATATGTTAATCATAATGAATGAATATCGATATATTGTTCGAATGTATTGCGTAAGATGTTAATACACAAATGGTATTTACAAATTTATGACAAATAGATATTAATATATTAATCAGTCAAATACCTTTCTAATACTTACATGAATATGTAAATTATTTAGATATACATGAAATATACTGCAATAAACAATGATAAACTAGAATTTGTCTAAGTCGGAATGGGGATAGAGGTGGAGTGGTAGATGGGATTGCGAAAGATAGCGGCGGACAGAACCAGGCAGGGAGGACCGTTCTAACGGTAGGTACTCTACTTGTAGGATTCATATTGAGGGGAATCTTTCTAGTATCTTTTATTCTTGTATTATTATTGCTGTCCCCTTTTGTGTAGCATGGACCTTCTTGTATTGTATCGCCGTGGTCTATGTAGATCAGTCCACTCTGCTGTATCCACTTTCTTCTTACAGACCTCAGTCCTTACGATCCCGAATGGAAAATTAGAAAAAATTGAAACGAGGAACTATTTGGTACTTGTTTATTAGCCGGACTCCAAGGGCTGTTATCCACCATTGATTATAACCTGAACACTGATAACCCCTACCTCCTATATACTAAATGTTAATTCTATATCTCTCTAGCAGCGTTCTTCTTCTTATATAAATGCTTCCCTACAGTTTCATCTCCATTTCTAACCTTGTCAAAATCTCAATTTAATTTATACCCTTCATACAAAACTGAAAAGACAAGAAACTGCGAGACGTTTTCGCCTACTTCAACATTTACTGGACAAGCGTTAAAACCTCCCAATTAACTACCAAAGACTCATTTACATGACAGTTATCAGACCTATTTGGACATACGGAGTTGAGCTTTGGGGCTCTACTAAACCATCCAATTCATCTCGTATCCAATCCTTACAATCCAAAATCCTTCGTAAAACCCTCAATGCTCCTTATTATGTCTCAAACAAACTCATCCATCATGATCTTAATATCCCATATGTTGCTGATTTGGCCCGAACTAGATACTTATCCTTCCTTGAAAAGTTCCATACACACTTGAATCCGCTAGTCTATCAACTTGCTTCCATAATATTCCTGATAACCCTCCGAGGCGTCTGAAAAGAAGATCCACAAGTTTTTTTTTTTTCATGTCCTTTGCTCATACAGCAGATTTACTTGATATAATATAATTACAGTTGTAAATATCAATAAATTTCCTCTTATACGGGCGCCACTGATAAGATTGTTTAACCTAACATTCCGACCCTAGCGCCTAAGTTTAGGAGATTTGACGTAAGAAAATGTATCGCGAAGATAATACTTATACATATGTTTAAATAGTAATAATTATATATTTATTTATAAGCATTTATATATTATTTATAGGCCAATCTAATACTTCCTTAAATATGTCTTTATCTTTGTTGTTTATCGTTGTTGTCTGGAAACATAAATTGGACAATGATAAGTTCCCCAATTTTCCTCCCTCAAACACTTTTTTTGACATGTTCAGTTCATCTGAATTTACTCACACCAAAAATAGACGAATCTAAAGGCATTGACAATTAATAATTTTGTCGAATCAAGTCAGATTTAAACTCTAAGATATTATTTTAAAACATGATTTCATATTGTGACATTAACAATACTTCTTCCGAAGCAATATTCTTTCTTTTTTGGATATTTTTTTTCGATTTGGTTTCGATCTCTGTTTTCGGAAGATCCCCTCCTACTTGCATTATGTATTATAAATAAAAAAACAGCTAACAGAAAACACTAACAAACATTTAATGATAACTATACCTTCTCCCCTTATCAGTGATGGCGTCAGTATGAGGAAATTAATTTTTGGTTCTACATAACATGAAAAGAAGATACTTAGGAAGTATTGCTATCAGAAACTGGGGAAAGCCATTTCAAGTCGGCAACTGGAAACATCTAAAGAATATGAATAAGAGATGCAACAATTTATTAAAATTTTCAGTCTTACCTCCAGCACAATGATTAGTTATACTAGGCAAACATAAGGAAATTGAGGGGAAGCAAATATTATGAGCAGAAAATCAGAAATAAGTTTTTAGAATTACAGATATTTCAGGACAGGTGATGGTCGAAAATTACTCAAAGATTTCTTATAGTTATAAACAGAGGTAGAGTATGTGATATATTAAAGAAAGGAATTATTTGTATGACATCATCTTATCCAAGTTTAATTAGGACAGGGATTTCAAGAGTACCTGGCATCATTAAGAGGGGTCCATCCCTTTTGAAGGAGGGCATAACCAAGGATTTTTTACCTTTAAACAATCCTGGAGCCACCTGCTGGGCTATGAACTCCTCATCTTGAGCTTAGTAGGTTGTTATGCTATAGACAAGGAGGACCTTAGTTTTCTTCATATTCAGTCTCGATTCAGTTTTCTGCCCATACGTTACATGTTTATGTCTTCTCTCTGAGCTAGATAGGATAAGAGGATATATATAGCATATAAAGTCATCAGCATATCACCATAGTGGTATAATGAGTGGTGAATCAGGAAATAAATTATCTCCTCTCTCCTATGGTATAATATTACAGAGTTACTTAAAGCATAATGGTATAAATAGTCCGATTCATTTTCCATTATAATAGTCTGATGCCATGCACCCTTAACCAGCTTCCATTGGAGTTTAACTCATTTAGCGCCATGTGCAGCACCGGTGCGCACGACCTGAGTACTCGTTTGGGCCGCGTGTTCACATATCCACAGGCAACCTTAATTAAAAATTACTTACTGGGGCCGCGTGATCACCGGTGCACACACGGAAAATTGATAATTGAAAAAAAAAAAAATATTTTGGCCCGAATGAGTAAATCGCGATTTTGGCGCTTGGCGCGAGATGTGTTAATGCCAGTGATATGGCTGGGAAAAGGTGCAGGAGCCTCCAGGACTCCTGCTTTGCCATTCCTGGAAATGAAGCTTAGTTCGGGGACCCCAGGTGAATTGTAAATAATGCAATGATGGTATGAATATGAGCAATTGTTTTATTTTTTAGACTTTCTCTTAATTATTATTTTACTAAGCACTTACTTTATTTTTATTATCCGCAGGTATATATTTTTAAATATTATAGTTTTGAAATAATTTTCAGGAATATGGAGTATCTCAAGTAGCCCGAAATAATAAAAATTAAAAACAATACAACTTTTTTTTTAGTAAATAATAAAAATTAGTTAACTTCTGCAAGGAACGAGGATTATGAAAATAAATTAAAAAATAAACAACTCAACACTATTAAAAAGGTTTATTATAATTCCTACAATTGAAATCATTAAGTGAAAAAAATTATTGTAAAGTATTACAATATCAAACTATTAGAAGTAAAAAAAAAAAA
The DNA here is from genome assembly GCA_037127475.1 of Arma custos. Lineage (NCBI taxonomy): Eukaryota > Metazoa > Arthropoda > Insecta > Hemiptera > Pentatomidae > Arma > Arma custos. The sequence continues at coordinate 15,720,219 of CM073762.1, read as the reverse complement.
ATTGTCTAAATCTTATCTATTATATAAAATCTTAGGAAATCAATAAAGTATATAATATTAACAAAATCAGTTACATGTACCTATGTAATAGAATAGATTTCGGTTCACATACCACTACAAAAGCTAGTCAAAGAAATAATAAAAATCTTCAAAATATAATTACAACATAAAGTTTAATTAATACATATAATATACATAAATTTCACATAAATAACTTAATTGTATATATCAATCTAATTTGCACTTGAAACAACTAAAATTTTCATTTTGTTAGCGACGAGTGTCAAAGTTATAAAAGGAAACAAAGGATATTAAGACGTTTGTTCACATAAGATTATCATAATTCAAACAATAAATGAACAGTCACATCAAAAAAGGTAAATATCAATATATCATGTCTTAATATAATGAGTTCCATGGCAAAAGGATCTGGAACAATCAAAGGGGGCATGAACATGGATAAGCTGACTACGGCTGACAGAAAAACACCTTAAAATAATCAAATCCGACAGGTTAATTGAGAAAACATTAATTAATACATACAGATATATATATTAATTAATACAGAAAATATGAATTAATACAGATTAAAGATGGGTGATAAGTTGAATGTCAGAAGAGGGGGCGGCGGCTACTGAGCTAGTAGTTGCCGCGCCTGGGTCTCCAATTGGAAGAGTTATTGGATGGCCTATTGTAGGTTATAACTTGTCGGATTGAATCAGTCCATTCCGGCGGCTCTGCAAGGTACCTTCGCCTTTCGTAGTCGGACATTGATGTGTTGTGTTCTCCCCACGCTTGATTAGTAAGGCTCCCGTCTCCCCGCTTTCCTCCACCAGTTATTTCTTCTCTTACAAAAACACAATTTTATAAAAATTAACTATATAATTCGTAATTATAAAATGTATAAATCAAAGATAACTCTAATTAAATTTAGATTTAGATGGATAAAATGTTACAGAAATTTTCTTTTTAATTTAAGAAGAGGCCTAGTTAATTTCCTCAAAATTATCATGAACTATGATGTTTCATTGTTAGCTATAAAAAAATTAAATATATAATATAAATCTCAAAATGAGTTAGTCTGCCATTTCAGACATCTCAGTTAACTAAGCCAGAAACAGAAAATTCTGTATAATGCCAGAAGAAAAAAAAAATGATCATAATCACCTGTTCCCTGGGCCGTCTTTCCTTCTCTTGCTAGGTCCTCCCCACTGGCGATCATAGTTATCGTTATCATAGTCATCATACCTCCTGTAAAAAATTAATTAAAAAAAGTTTATTAATTATATTTTACTAACAATCAATAGTTTGTAATTGACAGGCATGGATAAAAAAAAAAAAAATGCAAGTACGTCACAACAAAAATGGTAACACTTATAATCATAAACATAACTTTTAATTTGATACTTAAAATTTAAGAATAAATGATTTTTATACAACCGGAATGTTAGAAAAAATAAATAAAAATGAAACCATGACGATACCTCTTATTTCCCCATGAACCACCAGAATGGTTCGGAGGGCTGACCATTTGGGATTGCATAAGCGAAGGCAGAACAGCCTGCATCTGCTGCGAAACCGCCTGCAGGTTCTGCATTACTCCTGAAGCTACCTGGTCCAGCTGAAAAATCAAATAATTTTATACATAATTGCATCACTCCTTATAGTAAAACTGTGCAATACGTTTTGATTTCTAAAAAAGTTCTATAATTTGTGATTTTAATTATCAATATGAAATAGCAGTATGAAGTAAAAGAGGAAAAATAAAATACCAAATGAACTAAGAACCAAATTTTGAATGGGACGTAAGCCATTCAGAAAGAGGGTACAAATGATGAAGACCCCTCAACAGAATTGAATGAAGACTCAATGATTTGAGTTGGCAGTACTTGCAAATTTAAGCAATACTACTTGAAGACTCAAGAAACAATATGTAAATGGGTAAAAGAAAAAGTTAAGATAATCTAAAGGGAGAACCTTGATCAGGTAAATTGATGGGAATGTTAGTGAAGATAAAGAGATACGGAAAGATACAGATCCAAGAGAAAAGTCTCGAGCAATGGAGAGGTTGCCAGATATCAAAACGATGAAACTAGCTGCCAAAATAATCCAAAGAAGAACACTAAATGAAAGATGATAAGGATCAGTCATTAAGAAGATATTTCATTAACAACAGATGATGTCAACACCACAGCCGGATGTTGTGTCTGCTTATATCAAGCTATTGTATTGAAAGTCGGTAGGGGCAATTGTGCATCATTCGTTTTAAACTACCTTCAATTTTCCATTTATTCAAGAACTGTAACTTATTTAATGAATGTGGCTGATAATTGTAATAATTACTTGGTAATGATAATTGTCACCATTTTTAGGTATGAAGAATAAGGAAAATTGCGGAACAGAAAAAGAAGGTATGTTGCATAAGAGTATTTAATCTCACTGTAGCAAAAATAAAGCACAACAGATGACTTTTTTTAAAAGGAAATTAGAAAAATCCCAGATAGTTTATCGGTTGGAAGCAAAATTAATTGAGTTGATTTTATTTCTGCATACCTCACAACTAATAACGATAATGTTCAAAGGAAATGTCACCAGGGTAGAATGTCATCCCTTAAGCCTCAACTGCCTTAAGTTATTGAAAAAGATTGTTTAAAACTACCAAATAATTCAAGTAACACGTTTAAATACAAGTAATACATTTCTTTACTGTTCATATAGAGCCTCATTCTACAAGAGAAACTTTACAAGGGCTACCTACCTCCCTCCAAAATAAAAAATTTAATAAAAGGTGTAGAAATATAATAAAAGCTAAATGAGTTATTAATATATCTGCAGCCCCGGTAAATAAGTCTTTTCTTGTCCAAAATGAGTTAACTGTACAGAGGGAAGCAGAATCGTGTCATTCTCGTAGCCTTTGGCTATGTCGGAGTTGCTTTATATGCAACAACTCAATTCCAAGCAAAGGCCTGAATTAGCCAATAATATATTAAAAAACAAAACGATTCAGCTATCGCCAGCACAAGTAACTTACTTTGGAAAAAAAGGACTTAATCACTTATTCACCGAAGCTGTAGATATATGATAACAGTAACTAAAAGGTGCACTAGTCGATAATGAAAGGTAAGTACCTGAGCTAGGGTGCTGTCCACTCCAGGCTAAAAGAAAAAAAAAGAAACAATAAGAAAAAGGATATACTAAATTATTATAACTTAACTTAATCATTTTGAGTTAAAAATCTTTAAAATGATCCACGCAGTCAGAATGGGGTGAGGGAGGCTATTAACAATAAATGAAAATGGTCTTCAGAGAAACAGTAACTTGAACTACATAAATATGTAGTCACACAATTCTTTCCAAGAGTTAAAAACGTTATAAAGTATAAAGGGATAACCTACAAAGTGGGAAATAAAAAAAAAAAAAAGAATTTTAGAAGAAGTGATAAGTAGGACATTTTTTTTTTACATCACTAACAAATAATTACAAATTTGAAATTAAGGTTTTTAAAAAAAATGTATTTGTTTAATTTTGAAACTGTTTATAATAAAACAAGTAAATAGAACAAATGATACTTATTGACAGAGTATAAAAGCAAGCAGAGAAACTATTTACTTATAGTACTGAAAGAAATGAAAATAGAAAATGGTTTTCATCAAAAACAAATATTTCTAAAAATATATAAATGATAGGAAAAAATAATAAAGATTTGACTTAAAAAAAACAAACAGATATACGTTTAGTAATAACAAAACATAAACTGCTGCAGAATATATTAAAGTGCCTTAAGAATAGGTCTCCTATTATCAAATGGCACGATGGTAGATGTTTTGTAGAAGTGTAAGGAAAGGGATCAATAATTTGTGTTATCCCAAGTTAACTTAATTGCTTTCCACTAATTTTTTAGTATCATTTATATAAAAACGATTAACAAATGAGGGGAGTCGTGAGAGACAGGGACAAACTTATCATGCCAGGAATCAAAACTTAAGGGGACTATTTATTTGTCCTAAACTAAGGAAATATATGGAAGTTGTAAAATAAATACTTCATGAGATTTCGCTGAGGGAAACAAAAATTCAACATACCATCAAAAGTGAAGGAATCAAAAATTCAACATACCATATCAAAGTTGAAGGAAACAAAAATTTAACTTACCATCAAAGGGGGAGGAAACAAAAAATTCAATGTATCATAATGGGTAAATCCTGGCTATCAATATGGTATAAAAAATAATATCCTTAGCCACTTCCATCAATATACCTTTTGGTACAAAAACAAAGGACAAAACATTCTACTAAATACTGCTATTATTATCAATCAGAAGTTTAATATTTTGTCAAAGGACTAAATCCCTTGATTGAAGTCCAACTATGTTAACAGTGTTCGCTTGAAAGTTATTTAGTCACAATTTAATTCAAATTTAGTCACAATACGATGGAGTATTTAATTACTGAAATCAGCAGACAACATTAAAAATTATAAACTATATTCTACATAACTGACTCCAGTGTAGGATAGATTTTTTTGCTTTGATTTTGATGCTATTGAAGTTCAATTTTTAATGTTTATAATTGGTTAAGTTGTATAGAATTGGTTCAGTTTATTAAAATCTTGCCATTTTTATTCGGCCAGCTAAACCAAACTAGGGCTAAATTTAGGTTATATTTTCTAAATCAATTTACTCATGTTGCATTTACGTGTTATTATTTAGTTAAAACTGAAAGAAGATAGATAAGAACAGCACATCACCTGCATATCTTGAGAGCCACCCGCCCAAGGGTCAGGGCCCCACGATCCACCAGACCTGCCTCTGTCCATCCTGTCAGTAAGGGCCCTCGGAGGGATACGCTTGTTCATAAGGCTCGGGGGTTTTCCTCCCTTCGGGCCGGACTTGCCGCCGCCGCCAATCAGTGCTGGAGGTCTGTTGGGATAACCAAGCCTATTGGCTATTCCGCTGCCTGCTGGGGCTGTTCCACTACGTCCGTTAAAGAAGACTACCATGCCGTATCTGAATGATTAAATAAAATTGATTAAAACAAAAAATAATTTTGGGCACTTTCCTCTGTATACAGGTGTCATCACTCAAGAGTGGAGAGGAAATAGCAATCAACCTTTTGACATTCATTAGTTTTTGTGTATTTTTTCTGTTTGCTGACATTTTTGTTTATCATTAATAAAACATTTTGCACATTAAGTAATAAAATTATTGAATATTTGAGGGATGGTTTGTGAATGTTTCTGTTGGCTATCTTTATGCTTTTTATTTATAAATTTTTTTCACACTAAGTAATAAAATAGTTAAACACTCATACAATTTTTTTAACCCAAAAAACGGTGTAATTACGAATTATAAATGAATTTTAAATAATAAGGGGAAACTGCTAAGTGGCGCAATAAGAAAAAGGAACCAACAGAGACTATTAAGAACTGTACTTAATCAAATTTATGTTTCGAAAAAAGGAATAATATATATTATAGCTATAACTGGCCTCTAAATAATATATAGAATTGGTATTATTAATACATAAATGTTATAACTTCCTGAAATATTTTCTTACACCTAAACTCCTAAACAGAGGCGCTAGCGTCAGAATGAAAGGTTAAGTGGCGCCTAAACAAGAGGAATGTACCTAATTTTGCAATATAAAGCATAAACAGAACAGTCAGTAATTACTTCAACTAATATTTATTAAGAATAAAATAAATTACCTTTCAGTGTAAGGAGCGATATCAACTGGATATAAATACGAAATTCTCAACTTATTTAAAACTGTTTCAAATTGTTTTTCGTGCTGTTTCACATAAGAATGGGTCGGATCCTTGATCCAGTAAGAGACGAAAATGAAATTAGTTATGCCAGAAACCAAGAAGCGGTGAACAAGAGATGGTTCTGAAATAAAAAATGCTCGTTAGTTGCACAATAGAAATATATACATTGAATAATTTAAACATTAATATAGATATTTACGTACTCGTGGATTGCCAAACAATGGTGACAGCATTGTCAGGAGGGAACATCCTCTTTGGCTGAAGCTTAGCATTGATGAATTCAATATTGTTAACTCCAACGGATTTTGCCCAAGATTGGAGCTCATTCATGTTATCTCTACTCCAATAGTAGACCATAGTAACATGAGCACATTTCTACCAATAAAAACAAGTTTATTAATAACAGATAACAAAATTGTAAATAATAGTAACTAGTGATATCTACCTATATTATATTACCAATAGACGACAAATCAAAGTCTGTTTACACATCATTACAATGTACCAGCTGTCAATAGGTAAAGCAGTGAATACAATAAAAATCATTAACATCATAATAAATTAATGTTTGAATTATCAGATTTTAACAATTTGGGGTTGTTTTATGAAAAATGCCTAAGTAGCTAAAAATCCAGTTTGGTTTAAATTTATTTTATTATGGGCTATTAGCTTTCCCTTTTACGAATTATAACATCCCCGTTTGTTTAATATGTACATATTAAAGTAAATAGATATGGTCTAAAAAACTACTAATAATGACATAACCACAGAATACTACTAACTCTTTTGGCTAACAACATATTTTTATTACATACTTTAAGATAACAATAACTTTTTTGTTGGAAGTTTTAAAGATATATTGTAAATATAAAAATTGTTACTCAGTAATAAATTGATAATGTACCCAATAAATAATAAAAATACAACCCCAAATTTTGTTAAATCTGTAAAATATTAACTTAATATACTTGAACAATTTTTAAAAAAATATTTATCTGAAACATTGGCATATTGGAACAACTTATTTCTTTATATTGATACAGTAAAACCTCTATTAACGGATACCCTAAATAGCGGTCACTCCCCAATACCGGACGATTTTTTTTGCACCAACATTTTAATACAATTTTTAAGGCATTTGAACCTCTATTTAACGAAACCTCTCATTAACGGTCACGGACAGGCTGTGTTGGTTAGAAATCGATTAAAAAAACCTCTAAAAGACGGACAGTAAGACTTTATCCCTTTCCCGTTTCTCGGAAACAATTAGTTGTTTCCGGTCTAAGAAAACAGGGACAGCTGTGTTTACTTTTGAGTAAAGGTTTTCCACATAAATACTTTTTTTTTTATTCTCGAACTTGCTTTATTAAAATTTAGTTCTGTTCTAACCCTCGTGGTAGGCGGCTGAAAATGTCTCCCTCACGTAAGAGACTCACTTTAGAACAAAAAATAAATGTAATCGACGTTAATGACTGTGAAAAGTTAAGTGTACGTGCGCAAGCGGAAAGACTCAATATCGGTAGGACACAAGTTTCGGAAACACTCAAAAACCGTGCGGTGTTTTTTTAATTTTATTCTACTTACCTTTTAAACACATGGGAAATTGAATAAGAGAGAATTAATTTGTACAAATACATATTTATGAAAAAATAAAACCTCCCTTTAAAGGACACCTTTAAATAACGGACAAAAATATTTGCACCAGGGCTGTCCGTTAATTCGAGGTTTTACTGTATACAATAATTTTCTTTTCATTTCTTTTTCGAGTTTGTTAAATTGAAAAAATAAAAATAATGAAATAAATTATAACCTTTAGGCAATCAACTTCGAGAAGAATCTAAAAGGGCAGAGGTTAAACCCAGTTATAAATAAAGGTTTGCCCGTCACATAAAATCACCCTTCTTTTATAAAGTGCCTTGTCAAGTACATCTTAATTTTTTTTTCTTTTAAATAAGTATTTTAAATGCTTAAAATCATTTAAAATTATGTTTATTCTACACAAAAATTGTAATTTGATGTTTATTTCAATAAAACTGAAGGATATTGCAAAACACAAACCCATTAAAAGATTCTTTAAACAAAAACACTTCGAATTTTGCCTAACAAAACAATTACACCTATGGAATGCAAAAAACTTTATGGCATCATTAAAAGAAACCAGCATAACAATTTAAACGATTAGTGCTGAACAAATATTCAGAGGAACTCTGTAAAAATGGTCCAAATTTGGATTGATTGCAGTCCCATCTTCATTTACAATCCACGAATAAACATTTTATATTCCTTAGCAGTTCCAAAAATTTATTTAATAGCTATAAATCATGCATATATTCCGTTTAATGAAAACAGAATACCGAAGTGATGTTTATTTAAATTATCTCATTAGGTTTTATTAATTTCTTATTGGTATTGTTATTGATTTTTTTTTTTACTTTTGTAACCTTTTATTAACCTATTAAATATATAAAAATTAAAAAAATAACCTAAAATGTAACCTCCACCATATGGTATTTTTATTTATATAACAGGTATTAAAATAAAATGATGAAATAAATATCTTATATAAAAATAAAATAAATATTAACCAATACGTGAAATCCTAAACTAATTTCTAAAGAGTTGTTCTTACCAAGCTCTCTTCACAACTTCTTTCTTTGACTGAAACTGGCTCATATTAAAACTAATCTTAATTTTACTTATATACAGGCCATCCACCAACTCACAAACTTATACAGTAAGGTATACCTTCAATTACAATCTAACCATACTTCAGCTAATGTTAGAAAACTAGTCTTAAAACTAAATATTAAAAATCTCGCCTTACATATATATGAATATATCAATGGCATTCTTATATAATTACTATGGCGTTGAGCTTGATTGAAAAGTAAATAGAACTGAAAATGAAAATCTTCAGAAAGTTTATCATGTCCTATTATTTTTCTATATTTTTTGTTGTAATTATAGCATAATTTTAGGCAAATAATCCTCCCATGGATGAGAATTTTAATTAAGTAATTTGGTTGAATTAGGTTTTCTTTTTTGTAAATATCAAATATTAATACAATACTGACGTTTAGTGTACGTGTCACTACCACTAGAACATGTTTCTTGTCAATAAAAAAATTTTTTTTTTGTTTTTGTTTTTCGAGGTTTTCTCCCACCAAATTCAATTTAGTCATATAGTTGAAATCAATGATACAACCATAACATCTTTATTCACGAATTAACAACGGATTTCTTTCTCAATTTAGATGAGAAAAAAAATTGTTTCTATATCAATGAACTCTTATAACAGCATGGCTGAGCTATTAATAACATAAATTCAGATATAGGACCACCGTCCAGTCTAGTTCGGGTCCTTAACCCTAATTAGTCTAAAAATAAAATGGGGATATTAATTACCCAACTGTTTTATCAAGTAAATTATGTATTTCGTAGTATAAAACTGTTAATATACATTTTATCAATGAAGGAAAAGGTTATATGAACACATATAAGTGTTTATGTAAGAAACTTATCCAATTTGATTAAATCAAATTATTATTAGGTATATAGTTTTTTCTTTGAGGTTTCCCATCAGCTTATATTTTTTCAATTATTATTATTAAATAATTGTGGAACGATTCACTTTAAATTATTTAAAAAAACCTAAACCTGTACAACCCGTGAATGGGTCTAGAGCTTGGTACAGGGTAGAGACTACTGCTTCAAGGACAACGGTTGTTTAGGGAGGTGATTTGTCCAAGATCACGCTCAACCGCCAGATTTCCCCCCTTATTTTGGGTACCCACTATATAAAGGCTGGGTGAGCCCCAGAAGGGTCCTAGATCCTATATGATCCATCTCCGGCTGTTAACAGACTAAATAAAAGTCATGCCTGCAGCGGGATTTGAACCAGAATTTTCAGCTTGGCAACTTTACCACTGAGCCACGCCGCTAAATTATTTTAACAAATCACAAATACTCAATATTATAATTAAAATATGTTAGTCCAATATGCTCATCACTTTCAAAGAAAAAAATATTTATTCTAGTGGTAGTGAAATGAAAAGACAATTGTTTTTCTTTGACAAATATGCTTGTTGATTCACATAGCGCATCCCTTAAAATAATTATTATGTTTTAATATAATAAATTATTAAACAAATTTAGCTTTGAGTTATTTTACATAATTTCTTATTTTGCACTGAGTAAATATGACTCATATTTATTAGAGAGGAATGTACTCGCTGCCTGTCCAAACGCACTAATAGGAATAGTAGTTATGCAAAATATGCATTAATATATACATTTAATGGAGAAACAGACATCTAAAACCATAGTTTCTGTATTTCTTTTTTAATTTGATCACACCACAATCTGTTAATATTACAAAGAGCCTTTCAGCTACAATTACAGACATTTTTAAGATACATTGTTTGTGAGCGAAATGGAATGTAAATATTAACACTTCAGTTTCAAGGCAATGATGAGTTGACGCTTCATCTATTTCTGTCGACTATAAGATAGAACAGACAACAGGCAGGCCAACTCATGCTACCCAGAAAATCTAACTCCAGAGATGCGACGAAACTTCTCAAATCGATGTAAATAACAAAAGATGTGATATTTTGTGAATGTCTGTAGGCATCATATATTTCTGAGAAGGTTAGAGTTCACGCAGGGTCCTGAGTACCCCAAAATAAAACCTTTTAAACAATAAATAGGGATAGGAAACAAATTGAAATTCATATTTCAATTCAAATTGACTTCACATTCTTTTCTGAAATTCGATCAGTGCATAAATCGAATGAATGAAGTAGGTATGTATATAATAATAATGATTGTAATGATTTCCAGTCAATCAAATAAAGGCAAGAGAGCTAGACACTTCTTAACTCAATAAATATTAGTAATTTAACCAATATAGTAAACATGCTATTAGCGCAAAGTCGTGGCAATATAAATATCTTGACAACAATTTATCAATTAATAAATAATTTATATGCCATTTGAACAACTTTGTGCAGCAAAACTACAATAAAATAATTACAACAAAAGATAAATAATTTTTTTTTTTTAAATCCACTGGCCCAGATGATGAGCTTGCAGAAAAAAATCTGTACTAATGTTTATTTCAACAGTCGAACAATTGACTGGATTTCATAAATACTTATTAACAGAAAGGAAATTAAATAAAAATGTAAACAATTCTTTTAAAATATATATATCATTAAGATATATATAAATATATCTACAAGGATAATTGAGAATATATCAGCAAATATTTAATAGTTAATATAGGCTTTTTTTACGTACTAGTTTGGTTCTAGTACGTAATGGTCAACATATATCAACATTATAGAATGAACACGAAAACGGTCAGATTATCAGTTCATTTATAAAAATGAATCTGACCGCCGTGAGAAGTAAGTGAACAACTAAATGGTCCAATTTGATCACGACATGGAATGTAGCGATCGAGGAGACCTTTGTAGTTAGTACCTTCGCTAAGTAGAGGCCAACAAGCCTGTATGGAGAGATGAGGTAGACTCTTGAAGACGAACTAATCTTCCCCTGCGCTTCGATAAGACCGAGGATTGATCGGAGGGACTTTACATAGGAGTCCCTTTCCCAAGTTACCCGAAGGATAAGGCCGTTATAGTTGTCTGGGACATAGGCCAGACCAAGTATGTGATTTGCAGCGGGCGAGGTGTCATCCTTACCAGTCAGCATGCTGTGATTCAAGCAATAAGAGAATATATATAATGCTATCAATTTTAAAAAATAAGAAAGAGAAAACAAAAAATTAAAATTTCAACATTAAAACAAGGCAACTAAAATGAGTTTGTAAACAAATGATTAGGCTTAAACAAATATGAAATGATAATATTCATAATTTAGTAAATTTATTAAGGGCAATTGGATAAAAAAAATGTTACTTTTATAATCAATCAATAAATAATAGTTAGATTTTCTTTTCATTTCATCCTTGTTTAAGCCACAAGAGACTAAGAAGTTGATTTCCATCGAGCAAATGAGATATTCACATATATTTCATATGTCATCATGTAAAAAAAAAATTTACACAATAAGAAAACAACTGTTTTATTAACAGAACTAAGAAATAATAATACCCTTGATTTAATATTATTACAATATTTTTAATAAAAAATATAGATATTAATTTGTTAGAAGTTTAAAAACCAGATTAAATAAGTAAAAAGAAAGTTAACTATACTAATCATCATACATCTCTGATTCACATAACACTATTTTTATCAAATGTTTTCTTATTTGTCAATACTAATAATTTGAGGTAATTGATAATGAACGAACAAATATTTCCACGAAAAATCCGAGTAAGGAATAAAAGAATTGAGGAAGATAAATTGGAAGCAAAAAACAACATTCTGATGAATTTAATAATAAATATCTTAAGTAATTAATAAAATCTCAACATGTTGAAAATGGTTTCATAAGTAGTAAAGAAGCAAAAAAAAAAATATATGTTTACCAAGAAAAGAGAGAAAATAGCATCGCAGATTGATATGAAATTCTTTAGTTACGTAATATTTTTTGTCTGATTTGTAGAGTAACGTTATATTTTTCTGATTTTTGTAATCAATTTATCTTGGATATCCAAAATTACCCCAAGACAAAATAGAAAAATAAATATTTATATTTTGCAGTTGTTATGATTTTATGACTGTATTCATTCTTAATTAAAGCTTAAAATACTTAAACTTCATTATAGTTTATTAATGATGTGCCACTAAAACCCATGGAAGGTCTTGGTAGAGATTTAACTGTGCATATATTGCTTTTCCAGGATGGACCCTTTGATATTGGTGTTGTTACCAAACTTTCGCTCATCGTATAATGAGCTTCTTAGGGCTAGTCAGTAAATGAAGAGCAGTAGGGGCGTGGTCGCAGACCTCCCATTGGCTCACTTATGCCGAGTCCGTAGGTCTGATTTAACTGTTTCTAAGACAATGGTAGTGCAGGAAGATGACTTATCAAAGATAGGGTTCAACTACTGGTGAGCCCCAGGATGGTTTGCAGATACCTCAGTGTCCATATATGGCAGTAAACAGATTAACTTATTTATCTGTCAAAGCGGGATTAGAGCCTGGTATCTTCAGGACAACTACTATACACTGGACTACCCTGCTCTCACGCAGCCCTTATACTGGGCAGCAGTTAGTATCTTAACTTTAAGTAGGTCAAATGATAAGAGTTATCAATCAAAAGGATTAACGAATATCAGATCTTGGATTTTAATATAACTTCAACTGATTGAGGGAAGTATAGGTGAAAAGTTTCTATTAAATTAAAAAAAAGTGTAATAGTTTTTTAAAACAAAATAAGAACAAAGTGAAAAAAATTGTGTTATGAGAATCAACAATAAAAGAATAAAATGATTGCACGAGGAATTTGAAAAAAAAAAGTTGTTATAATTGAAATTAAATATTAATTCAAACTCACATCTCACATCATCCTCTTGACGTATCATTGTCATTTAAACCAATCAACTACATATACTAAATAATTTATATTATTGATTTTTTTTTTACCTTGACAGATAGCCAGCATAAACCATGCTCAAGTAAACAGAGTCGATGCTCAGTTCCTTTCCATTCTTATCAAAATATTTTTCAATTTTCTCTTTTGCTTCCTCCATCTTCTTCTTAGTCATGTATGAATAAGTTTCTTCGATCCTAAACACCTGAGAATTGGCATTATTCTCAGTTGTTACTTCGTTAGTAGCATTATCTTCGCTACTTTTGGCTTCTTCGCCTTCTTCTTTAATGGTCTCTTCAACTTTTTTAGTTTCTTCTTCAGCAGATTTTTTTTCATCAGGTTTAATTTCAGTCGATTCCTTTTCAGTTTTATTTTCGACCTCTGCATCAGTGGGATTTTCAGCTTTGACTTCTACTTCCATTGTTAAAGCTTCCTCTCCCTCTTCTCTTTCGACACCATCTATAATAAGTGATTAGTATAAGAGACAGCTATAAACCAGTACTTAATTACATAAAAAAAAAGTAAAACTTGAGTTGTGAGTAATGTTTTAAGCGACTTATTATGAAAAAAGAATCATCAAAATATACTCTGTTGAACAAATTAAAGAATCATAAATATTTTCTTGATGATAAATTTGAAATAAATTTTAATATAGATATAAATTAAGAATTAAAACAATCTTTTATAAAGTATTCAGTTGAATTTCAATAAATATCATAATGATGATAGATACCATAATCTCAATTCATCACAAAATAATAAATTTCTCAAGACATGAAAAATGTTATAAATAATTATTTCAGATTGGCTCATTTTACTTCAGTATCACACTTCATTATCCAAAAGACTTAAACATTTAACTCTGTACCCCCAGGTTAAGGATGCCATATCAGGCAGGAGTTACTGTCAATCATCTGAAACTTTAAACTTATTTAATTTCGTTCTTTCTTTTAGAAACAGCTATAAGATAACTGTTCAGATTACTATTGACATCGAATTGGAAATATTGATTATAGTATTTATTTATAATAATTTACCTAAAATAATACCTATTTTGTGGACATGGCATCATTTACTTCCGGGGCATAGAATTGTTTTAAATAAGCTCTTAAGTTTAAGTGCATCTACGTTTTTTAGATTTATTTTAATACCTAATATGTTTAAGAGTATTAAGAGTATTAGAGTATTTACTGAAATACAAAATTCAGATGTCTATTGATCCTGGAAAATACTGACGGTTCTATAGCTTACGATAAGTATACACAGTAAAACCTCTATTAACCGTCATCTCAGTTTTGAAAAAGAAAAAAAAAAATGTATAAATATTGTTTGGTTGCTAAAGTCATAGGCGCCGGCCAAGAATCAATCGGTGTGTCTTGACAACTTTGATTCTTAGAATCTGTTGTTTACTCAAAACCTAGGCTTACTCCCACACATTTCTCAGAAATTAAAATTATCTCCTCATCTCTACCTAATATACCTTCCACAGTTGAACTACTTTCAGTCTTCATTCTTGTCTTATGGGTACTTATCGTTTTCTTAAAAATACGTATAATAATGTCGGAAAAAAAGACAAAGGAAGAGTTTAGATCTCGCTACTAAGTTTGAAATTGTAACGTTTACGAAAAAATGAAAGTGCTTCAATTTTAGCAAAAATCTATGATATTCCTCTGACGACAGTTAATGATATAAAACGTGCGGAGGGCCCCTAGAGTATGTCCCTTCTATATAATCATTTAATGATTATTAAGAAAGAGCATGCTACGTTTGTGCACAAGGAAAGAGCTAAACTCCACTTTTAAATTGAAATTAATTTCTCAAGAGTGAAAAAAATGGACATACAATGATTGTGCTTTTAGCCATCAATATACGTAATTATCATTAATTTTTAAAAATATTTTTACAACATATGTATACCTTATGAGTACATATATAATGTCAAATGTTTGAAATATATTGTTCAATTTATGTGTATATATACAGGACATACTTGTACATATGGGGCATACTTGTATGACTCACTCCCATATCCGCCTATTTCTCAAATCCGTCTGTCACCATCCTGGTCCCATACCCTGACGGATAATTGAGGTTCTACTGTATTATATAAAATATATAGTATATATTAAAATATAAATTAAAAAAAAAAATGATATTAATATCATGCCACTGCCTAACCTAACAAACTATACGTCATTTGGACCTAAATGTTCGATATTCTGTTAGACATAGTTATAAAAGGGATAAATTGGATGTAACCATACCTTCCGTAAGTTGCTTAAAATGCAGTGTTTCAAGTTTGGGTATGATGACAGTCAAGATAAAACGTCCAGACAATGTCATTTTCAACGTAATACCCAGGATGTCTCCTTCTCTGGTCTTAGGATTGTAAGGGTGAAAGCCTATTTCAGGCAAGCTTTCCACAAAACTCTAAAAAAATAAATTAAAAATTTTTTTTAAAGATAAATAACATATATTAAATTATTATTGAAGCAAGCTAAAATTGTAAAGGGGGTTGTGTTTTGCTGTGTTACGGTCTAATCTTTAGCATCATAAACATTAGTATCGCTCCCATATGTTTTTACATATTTTTCATGTGCTATTACATTTTTAATTATTTTTTCATAAAAAAAAAAAAAAAAAAAAATCAACAAGAGAAATTAACAACCAACTAAGGTTTCAATAGTGGATAGGTTAGTTCACTAACCTCCTTTGTATCTAAGCTTATGTGCTTGGTGTGTGTGACTTGTCTGGCCTAACGAATGGACCAAACAAATGTAACGTTAAGGACTTTTTCAAAAATATAAATTTTAAACCATAAATATACTTACCGCCTTGCAGAAATTCATAGAATAGCAACGTGTATTCACACAATTAGCTAATCGCTAAATTAGTTGATTTTCCATTAAGTTAAAAAAAAAAAACATTTCATCAAAAAAAAAACATCTTCAACTTGTAGCAGTATCAAAACCAATAAACAGTTTACACATTTAAAGATCAACAAATGCACAAGTCAATATATTGCTCATCCAAAATTAAAATGGCACAACTCAAAAAATGTGTTCTATTAGAACCAAAAAATTTAACACAGGAAGTGTTTCCTCTAGCATATCTATGCTTGATTGCTAACATTTATTGATTTGGCCTGATACTTGAGGGCCCAAGAGCTTGTTCTTTGGTAAACTAAAAGATCTTAACTGTAGAAAGTTCTGATTTAAGAATGTAGTGCGATTTTCACCTCTTTGATTCTTGATGAACAATTTCAATAGACATGGATCTTGTCTATTCTATTTTATTAGATCGGCTAATTAGTAAAGACTTTATAATGAGAAAAAGCATGCTTGCTTGCTTGCATTGATGATACTTTTAAATAGAAGTTGATAAATGACATTTAGAAAAATAAATAAACAAAATACAAGCACTACAAATAATAGAGATATTTTAAGTAAGGTTACAACTTAACACATTGACGCCCGGGAACGAGAAACCTTGTTTTATGATAACTCCGGTCACATAGTAAATTGATATTATAATATATATGATAAAAATTATATTGATACAAGATAAAATCACCGGCCTTATAGTAAATTTCAGAAAAACATTAGTGAACGGCAATGTGTTCATAAATGTTACCAAATGCTGCTATATATTTTTTTTACTACTGATATATATACATTTTTTAAAATAATTTCAATGCAATGAAATACCTTTACAACGATAGCCATCTGGCGAGGAATACTGAGGCATAAATCCAATGGGACGATGGTGGTCCTATCCCTGTCTTCAGACATAGCTCTTAAACCAACAAGAATTTCTTTGGTATCTGGATCTTCCTCTATAATATATTAGACAAGTTAACAACATTTTAATAAAAATATGGAATAGTTAGCAATAACGTAACAACAGAACTGACCGATACTGAAAGAGGCATAATAATCATAACCCTCTACGGGAATCATTGGCACAATTTCTCTGATCCTGAAGCTCCTCATGTTCTTTTTGGTTTTCAAGGACTTACTCAGGCTTTCTTTCGGTAAGACAAGATCAGCAGCATTTTTAGCAATGGCACTCTTTTGCTTCAGCTGTAAAAAACATTAAATAGAGTAATAATGCATCTTAATTAAATTCAGAGAAGAGGGTGGTCAAGTAAATTTAAAGATCACAAAACTCTAAATCATTACTATGAATGTTCTAATAAATAATGCACTTTTTAGAATTCTGAAGTTAAACTAAAGCCTGTAGCTGAGATTTAATTAAAAGAGAAGTTGAATAAATTTTAATTAAAAAAGAAAATGGTTAATAGATGATGGATACATTTACATAATTAATAATTAGTTAAAATTATCAGTAGAAGGAGCATAATTATAGATAACTTAACATTATTTTCAATTTGTTCATAGACAGGGGGGTATATCAGAACAAACTTCCATTTAAAATAAAGCTAATCATTTTACCTCTACACTGAAATCTATTCAATACACACTAATCATTAACAATAATAATAAAATTACCTGCTGAGAATAAGGAATGTCCTTGAAAGGATAAAGAATTTTGATAGCTTCATCTAGTGGTAATTTTCCAAATTCTTTCTTGTCGCTTAAGGACTTCAAAACAACTCTCTAAAAACCAAATCGCCAAATAAAATATATTGTATATAATATTGTAATAAAAGGTTTAACACTCCTTAACTCTAATACTGCTTGTTTTTTCACACCAGATCAAATCATAAACAAGCCAAAGATATAGGAGTGAAAGAAATTTTAAGAAGAGAACCTGCAGATAACAACAAACTTATTTAGCACTAAAACTGAACATTTCTTTTGGTACACTTTCTAAAAAATTGAGAGAATGGAGATAAGTAGTGTTATAACTTCTACGACAGTATTTATAAAAATCTTTTAGTGAATAATAAGAGAATAAAAGACAAACTGACAAAGCTAACCTTGATTCCAAGTTTATACTCCTTCCACATATACACCTTTCCTTTCATTTGAGAAAATACCTTCTGTCGATCTTCAACTGATTTTAATTGGAAGAAAACGGAAACATCGTCTGGGCCGGGAATCTGAACCAATGGAGGACTTACACCAAGTGTTTCAACAAAAAATTTATAGTACAATTTCAATTCATCAGCCTGAAATTTCGAAACAGCATTTAGTACAACTGGTCTATGTTAATATCATAATTTGTTCAGTAGTTAATTAAGTTTAATGGATACCATCGAAGGGAGCCTCTTAAATCCCATAATTTTGATGTACAAGCTAGATTTGAAGGACATCTTGTATCCTTTAGAATCCTCGCCAAGTTCATCATCTTCATCATCTTGCTCGTCGTCATCAGCATTCTGTTTATCCCCATCAACGGTTTCATCTGCTCCCTCTTTGGTTGCAGTTTCGCCACCAGCTTCTTCCTCGTTTTTTTCAGTGGACTCTTTTACTTCATTATCTTAAATAAAAAAGATCATCATTACTATTAGAATAGTCAATAAAAGGACTGACAATCGTATGATGAATGAAAGGGAAGCAAAAGACAAAAATACCAACCAAGTTATATTTTTGAATGTATACTTGTGGTCCTTCTTAAGTTTAACAACTTGTTTTTAGGCAACAGTTGTTAAAGCTACAAAAATTTCATAAATGCTCCAGGGTAACATTGTGGATACAATAAATAATTAGGACGAAATTAAAAGTAGAAGTAACAATAGTATATAGTAGATGAAAAAATAGGTATGATACAGTGATATAATACTGGGACTGGCTACCTAGGTTATGTTAGAATAGCAACATTGAATTATATTTATTTTAGAGATTTATTACTTAGAGTTTTCATAAAAGAAAGGAAAAAACCATCAACTAGTACAAATGAATTCTTCATTTATTGATACTTGAGATGTTTCGACTAACAAGAGTCATTTTCAATCACAAAAATAATTATTGGTTTTATGCATCCAAAAACCATATTTGTACATAAATACATAAGTTAAAATCAGAATTTCTTGATAAAGTTTTTTTCATTTTTATGTCATTTTTTAGAAAATGTTTACTTAGTTTTAATTAATAACTAAGTACTTAGTAATAATTAAAATGTAGGGTATATCTATGTCCTATAGACCAAACATTCCTGCTGTCTTCATGTACGAATTCGTATTCGTTCCACAAACCATTCCAAAAACCGTTTTTTGGATGCATAAAACCAATAATTATTTATGTGATTGAAAATGACTTTTGTTAGTCGAAACGTCTCATGAATCAGTAAATGAAGAATTCAATTGTACTAGATGAGGGTTTTTTCCTTTCTTTTATGAAAACTCAAAGTGATTTTAGTCCAGAGATACGTCAAATTTTAAAAAGATTTATCCCTTAATAACAATGTGCTAAATTTAGTTATAAGTATTTTTAATTTACATTTGTTTTCTCAAAAAATGATCTATAAAATTAAGGAAATTGTCTAATTATCAGTAGAAACAAAAAAGAGTAAGTCATAATTAATAAACAATGCTATTACATTTCACCCAAAAATTGCAAATTTAAATAATGTTGTATATGAAAACTATCACATAAATTTATACATTTTAATAAATAAATTTCACCCAAAAATAAAAATTATAATAAGACAAGGTTCAGCTCTATTAAGCCATCTTCAAGCATCAAAATATATTACATTTTGTTACAAAATATTTTAAAAGTCCAAACTGAAAGTACAAAAACTAGTACAGGTCATTAACATTGATGTTTAGGCTTAGATGGCTCCCTGATTTTGCAAAATATATTTTGACTTTTATATAACAAATAATACAACACTATTATATGACAAGTACAAATTAGCTGCCATTATTACATGTCTATAGTAATTTCATAATCCATAGTAGCAAAAACAAACAAGGCCTCTCGATTATAAACAATTAAAGAGAAAAGGGTAACCTCCTAAATGTTAAAACCCTCAATAGGATTTTTAATAAATCTTTAACAAATGACTAAAATATATTCATTTCAACTAATAAGTAAAAAATATAAACACATACCTTTCTCTTCGCAAACTGCTTCTTCCACCTCTGACTTGACCTCGGTCTTGTCATTAGTAGTTTCTGTTTTGGTGTCACCATTAACTGAAACAATAATAATTAAGAAGTGTTAAATGTTAACAATCTTTTTTAAATACATTTTAGTGCAAAGGCTGTTAACCCAATATTTTATGTACTCAGCAGAGGGTAGAGTCAAATGAATGTATTGAAAAATCACAAAAGCTGTTTTGATATTATAACATAAGAGAAAACAGAGGTGCTCTATAATTTAAATGAATTAATTATTTTAACAAAAACTATCAGGATACAATGTAGGCAATCAAGATCCTGTACTCAATCAATACATACAGATCTTGCTGTAAGGATTGATAATTTAATGTATATGAGAAGCAATGACTTATGATAGTAAGTAAAAATGTTAAATAAATAAAGATTTTATTTCCAATTGTACAAAAGAATAACAAACACATTGATTTTTAATGCCATGCTGGTACTATTAGAAAAAGCCCAATGTTTATTCGCTAGCACTTAAGCCTATTCCAATCATTTGACAATTACAGTTGACAACTTTTGAGCACGAGAAATTTTGAAATCGTTTGGATCCTAATTTTTGATTGATTGTGTTTTGGTAAAAACATAAATGGTGAGTGCCTAAAACCACATAGTTCAGATGCCAGCATGGAATCATTAATCTCTCTCTGTTCCATCAGAATATAGTTGTTTAAAGGCACAAATATTAAAGAAAATAAATAAATTAATAAATGCATTTTTTAATTGTTAAATTTAGTCTACCTCATAAAAACCATTTTTTTTTTGGCAGTAACCCTGCTTAGACAATGACACAAACATTTGAAATTTAATATCTTTTGTTTCAAAATGGGAATAGAGCCATTTCTAACACATGTATCTATTTAAAAACAGCTTATTTTCTCAAATCACAACACAAAGAGATTGGTTAAATTAAAGTTCTGGAAGTGCCTAAGGCTCACATCTACATTTGTATACTATATATTGAAGAATGAAGACTCATTTGAATTAATAACTACAAACAATATAATAACACACCTTAGACATTAAAATTAGGCAAAACACCCCAATAACAAGTTCCACTACAAGAGACCCTGATTTTAAAAAAAAATATTCACTAACAGAAAACACATACATTTCTTAGATACTAATAATATCTAAGGGTCTTCTTTAAATGGGACAAAATAATCTGAAATTTATGGGCTTCAATAAACAATTATTCCAAAAAATTAATTTAGACCGGGTTCAACAACTTCTTATAAATACTAATGTAGGGCAATTAACTTACGTCCCATTAATATAGAGAAGGATTAATTTAAAACTATTAGTACAGAACAGAAGCCAGTAAACATTGGAGAAGTAAACACACGCTAACAAATTCGGGCTAGCTGTTCAGATACAGCTAAGAGCAATAATTCTGAATATAACGTAAAGTAAACTTATTCATGGTTCTTACCTGTGTTTTCACCCATTGCTGAAATTAAATAGAACTATTCTGCACTCAACTAGGAAAGAAAAACAACCTTAACTCACTAATGCCGGCGAACAATTGTGAGATATGCCAAAGCGAAAGAAAGATGTCCGCAATGCCAAAGCCAGTGCAGGGCCTCAAGCAACAAAAAGAATATTCACAGCAGTAATTGGTATTATTGTAATTATCATCCTACAAGTATAGATTTATTAATTTTACAATTAATAAATAAAATATATTAATATACAAAATATATTAATAAATAATTATTATGGAGTATAAATTCTTTTTATATTGAGTTGTACATAGAAACATGTGAATCTAGACGGCTATGACTAAAAGGATAAACAATCCTCTATCTTTATCGCGCCAAAGGTTACAAAGTAATTTATCTACGTTAAAGATTCTCAATATTTAAAATGTCAGAATTAGAATTAAAAGACCAACCACTCTTTAAAAAGAGAAAGATTAATGTGAAAAATAAAGGTAGAAGGAGGAGAAATAGTGAATCCGACAAATGTTAGTATTTAAATACTTTGTTGGTGTTAGTGTATTGAAGTACTTATGACCTTTTTATATTTTAATAAACAATATTTATTTCCATTGATGTCGAATTTCCTTCTCATTATGGTTTAAATTTGTTTTATTGCTACCTCATGTACATCTTCATATTTCTGGTTTTATTTATATTATTAGGTTATTAGTTTCAATGGTATCAGTTTAGCAGGTTGTTTTTTCGAACTGAGTTTCAACTTTTTATTCTTTTCTTTTAAATATTCTCTATATCCTAAGTATTGGCGTGGAAAATAGAAAGTAATTATGAGAAATGTGTATATTTCGGGAATCAATTTGTAAAGAAATGAACATTTCAACAAACATATAACATACATACTATGAAATGCTAGTTAAAACATTTATTTCCTGATCAAATAGTCATCAAAATCCACACATTTACCTTATATACATTATTTTTTCCATACTAAACCTAATGATCATTAGTATTTTTGGAGAATAAAAATATTAAAAAAGAAACAAATAAGCATATGAAACTTGTAACTCAACTAGAGGCAATAACCTGCAGAACCAGAACCGTTTCTACCTTCATAAAAGTTAATTTTTTTAATTACAGTCTTTGCCTTTTTGAACATGATATGTAATTCCAGTCAATACTTGAGTTACATATCGTTTCAAGAGAAGTATATTATTATTTATTCTAAAACAATATAATAAATTTTCATTGCAACTAATCATAATGCTATCATTAACCCCTGTTCTGTACTAAAAATTGGTTATCAATATTTGTATCTTATGTAGCAGCTATTTTCAATTTAACAAAAATAATTCTGTCTGACAAAATGTAATATTTTATGTTTTATGCTATATTAAAATCAGCCTTGAAGAAAATTATAACACACTCCCTTTATTTTCTAGCCAGTGAAGATGAAACTCAGGTTGTCCGTAAACAAAAGCAAGTGATTAGTAATAACCCACTGGTTCAATCTGTAAGTAAATTGTTTTCTCTTTTTTTGGTATCTGTTACGCAGGTTGTCCTTTCGAGTTGCGTCACAAGAAGTTTTATCTTTTTAATATTTTCCAAAAATACTAATTATCATGAGCTTAGGTATGGAAAATTGAATGTAATTATGGGTAATGATTAGATTTCGGTAATAATTTCGTCAATAAATTAAAATTTCAACTAACATTTTGAAGTATAGATGATGGTATACCCTAAACAGTATGTGTAATACGGTTATATAGTCGTATTTTTCTTTTCAAGAATATTATTAAATAGGAAACAAATTAAAAGGTTGTAACTTGACTCACAGCAACAACCTGCTGAACTGATACCTAATTAATTTAAATTTTGAAACTGGTGGTATGTCTACCATTAAAAAATTCTTAGTATTAAATATTGAATACTCTGATTGGATGTTTGTTGGTAGATTAGAGTACTTAAATGTTTAAAATATGAATAACTACTATTTTATAGATTAAAAATCTATTTCTAAACTGTAATTCTTCATTTCTTGGCAATCTTTAGTCTTATAATGTTATTTTCATGCTTGTATTGTACTTTTATTTATTATTTTAGACAGTACGCTCGAAAAAGAAAGTTATACTAGATGCTGGATCGGGTAACAGTAGCTCTGAAGATGAACTTACAGTGAGATATAAATCGAGAAAAACAACTTCATCTGAAGCTCCCGCCGATCAAGGTGCCACAGCTACTGTCGAAATCGACACTCCTATTGATAGAGATGCTCAAGCTGTCTATGAGAAATCTTTAATAATTAATAAGGTCTGTTGAATGTATTTTAATTTTTTATGTTTAAGCAATTATATCAAATGGTACTGTATCGTTGCTCAGTGTTTGTCGGTTAATCTATTGCAGTTATTATTATTTTCTATAAATTATGGAATCTGTTTTTGCAGGAATTAAAAGGTAAAGCAGATGATAAAGTATATCGAGGTTTAGCTAATTACACTCAATATTATGAAAAAAAAGATACTGCTCAAGGTAACGCAGCTAGTGGAATGGTAAGCATTTTTCTTAAAGCATTGTATTACATTTTTACTGTAAAATAGGGGAAAAAATATTCATCTGACATTTACATAATATCATCGTTTTGGTTCTTAATGTCATATTTTATTATTTAGTAGTTATATTTATTGAAAATCATACCTAATAATTATGGATAGTCGATTTTCACCTTTGGTGTAATACCAGTATTAAACTTAATTATTTAATTTTAAACTGTTGGTTTAATGAATTGTATATTGGTTTCTGATTATTCATATTTTTCTGATTATAAGTAATAAAATTATCTATGCTTAGAACTGCAATGAAACAGCTGGTGCTGTAGTGGTCACAAGTTTGAGTGTGTGGGCGATTTTTCTATTCCCTTTACCCCCATTCTTGTGACTAATAAGTCCTGAAGAAGACCTGCTACGTGGGTGGAAACTTCTCTTTCTAATATATAGTTTCGTTATTTAAGGAATTATTTTTTTTCCTTCCACCCAGACCATTTTCTTTTCCATTTTATATGGTCAACTATTAATTATTCAAGATTAAATATTGTAATTACACATTACTTACTAAAAAATGATATTGATATTTAAATATGTCCGAAGTGACCAGGAAAG
Organism: Arma custos; assembly: GCA_037127475.1. Classification (NCBI taxonomy): domain Eukaryota; kingdom Metazoa; phylum Arthropoda; class Insecta; order Hemiptera; family Pentatomidae; genus Arma; species Arma custos. The sequence continues at coordinate 15,695,284 of CM073762.1, read as the reverse complement.
ACTAAATTAGAGTAACATTTTCAGGTACGAAAAGGACCCATACGTGCACCCGCTAATCTAAGAGCTACCGTGAGATGGGATTACCAACCAGATATTTGCAAAGATTTTAAAGAAACTGGTTATTGTGGTTTCGGAGGTAACATTTTTTTTATCAATAGTCCATTCTCATTAGAGAATAAGCTATAATTACTTACTTCAATTTTATCCTTTTGAAAATCATATTATCAATTTTACTAAAAATGATAACGATTCTGTAATTTTAGTTTAATTTGTTTAGTTATAATATATTCATTCTAATCAATTATTTTTATTTAGTAATTTTATGTTTTAGACAGTTGCAAATTTCTTCATGATAGAAGTGATTATAAACACGGTTGGCAATTAGAACAAGAAGCTTCTCAACAGAAGAATGACGATTCTGATTCTGACAATTACGAAATAAATTCTGACGAAGATAATCTTCCATTTAAGTGTTTTATCTGTCGAGGATCTTTTACCAAACCTATTGTTACAAAGTAAGTTAACATAAGTTATCTACAGCCTAAATAATTACTGAGCTCAACTTTTTTACACGAATCCGCCTAAGCTACCAACAACTATCCCTTCAGCAACTATCACTATCAAAGTATCTGGGTGTAAAGCTTGACTCCAAGCTATCTTTCAGCGCACACATCACAGATGCAGCCATAAAGAGTCAGAAGCACATTAATCTTCTCAAGAGACTAACTGCTACAAAATGGGGAGCTACCCAGGACATACTGTCCACGCCCTACAAGACATATATCCGTCCGGTACTCGAGTACGGCAGTGAATTAGTTTCATTAGCAAGCATGACCAACCTTTCTAAGTTCGATGTCGTTCAAAACAACACTCTCCGGCTGATCACAGATGGTGCAAAATCCACACCAATAACAGCCCAGCCATGCATCTCCAAACTGGTATCGAACTCCTAGATAGTCAAAGAGACAAGTGTACACTCAAGTTCTGGAAAAGGGCTAAAAGAGCCAGCAGGAATTACTGGAACGGATTTAAAAATGCAACCTAACGGCTGAAAACTCAGGTTTCAACATTAATTAATAGTGACCTCCTGATAAACAAGTACCAACTATCGTTGGATCACCCAGCGCCTGTTCGTAACTACACCACAGTCGTATCAGCTTCTCCTTCCAAACCGCTTGTCTTAATTGGCCTTGCAGCTAACAAAGCTGGACCCAACCCCTCAGAGCTTAAAGTATACACTTTGGAAACCATTAACACTAGATACCAGCTGAATGAACGGCTCCACATTTATACAGACGGCTCGTACCTGCCTGAAACAAGAGGAACAGGGGCAGGATGGCATTGTCGCCTGAATGCCAGTAATTATGATGGTGAGGTGTGCGCAATCCACGAAGCTTCTGGGCAACTAATAGACCCAGGAAGAGTGGTCTTCCTCATCGACTCCCAAGCAGGAGTGTTTGCACTTGCTAACAATACATCTACTGACTGCTTCAGAACCATTCAATGTCGCATCTGACTGGCTAAATTCATCTTATCTGGATGGACAGTAACCCTACAATGAGTGCCCAGCCACGTAGGAATTACTGGCAACGAAAGAGCTGATATTAAGGCCAAGCAGGGAGTTGAGTCAGCCCAACCTGACATTCCTCTCACTCTTAACAGAGCCAAGAGCTTGATAGATACCACCGTCACCTGCACCACAAATGCAACTCTTATGACCCTGAGCACTAGCAAAAAGTGGGAGAGTCTTGCCACCGATGGACCAATCCCAATGGAGCTAGAAAGAAGAGAATCTGTGGCACGGTTCCGTTTGGCTTGATTACTTGCAGGCCCATCTCCACCGTATTGGCCTCGCCGCCGATGAAACCTGCCCATTGTGCAATCTTGCAAGAATTGACAATGAACACCTACCGAACTGTAGGGCTCTGTCGTGCCAGGCTTATGACATCATAAATCGCTACTGGGAGGCTCGGCGTTGAATTGTTAACAAACCACTTATAGGCGTTGGATAAAGAAAGAAAGATTTTTTTTTTAATTTTAATTAGCTTATTTCTACTCTTAGGGTTTGTTGCATATTCGGGTCAATCCATATGAAGTGGTCCAATGATAGTTGCTTGAATGTTTTAAAAAAGATTGATATTTGAAATATGTTTTTACCAAACATAACAGAAGTTCAAAACAGTAAAAAAAATTTTTTTATCTCACATCGTTTATGTGTGGCGGCCATTTTTGTTCTGGAGCGCGCAACGTTTTTTGGCTTTGAAAGCATTAGCGATAAATTGATTATCTCAGGCTGGGTTAGTGCTACAACATTGCAAATTGTACCATTTTTTTCAGAATTTTCTGCTCTACAACATTGGTTCCTACACATTAAACCATATATTCATTATTTATACCTCAAAATATTCTTCAAAGTATAGTGATTAGAATTCAGAAATTCCAATTTTTAAGACTACAAAAAACCATGAAGGAATGATTTATCAGAGTTACAATTTTTTTTGTAGCTAGATAACATAAAGTACTTACTGAGAATTGAGTTTGAGCTTCAGCAATGTTGTCCTTATTTTTTTATGAATTTTTAAAATTTCATTTTTTTTAAATTTTTGAGGTTCAATATCTTTGGTGGGACTGGATGAAAAGTCCCCATTTTTGCACATTATGTAGACCTATGTGATGCCAAAGTGGGGTAAAAATTTTAACTTTGATATCTTACTATTAAGCAAGTTATGAATTTTTATATTTAAGGAAAAATGACGCGAATTATACTGAAATGTTTGGTACAATAGGTGATCTAGAATGTGTTTTTACCCATTAAAATGTTGGTTTTTTTATTTTAAAGGGTATATTGGCAATTTTACAAATCACCCACACTATTGAAATGTCCTATATAAAAATAAAAATTTTTTGAAAATTAAAAAATGTTCACTTTTGCTACAAATTGATTTAATTTCTGCGTTAAACTTAATCAAATGTGTCATTGTTAAAGTTTAATAGGCTTTGAGTTATTAAGGCATTTGAAACATTTTTAAACATACTATATTGTAAACTTTGCAGGTTTTTTATTTAATATTTGTTTTGTAAAATCTACAATTGTCACATATACAAGTGTATTTACAGGACATTTTGCTTCACGTTTTTTATTTCTTAATCCAAGTGATTAGTAAGAAGCACACTTATTTCTTCAGAAAGATTTTGGGGAATGGAATAAGATCTTCCTGTTGCAGTAGTAAGCTCTAGAACAGAGAGTTTTCTGAGCACATTCTTCAAAGATATCCAATCTCGGTCATTGTTCGATTTCTTGAATGATGTTCTCAGTCCAGCAGGGTGATAAAAGTGCACAAATACATCTGCATTTTCTAAACTTATACTTTCAACTTCTGCAAGCCACCATTGGATTATCGTACACACAAGCTACTATGTCCCTCACATTCAATGTCAAAGATGTAATTTTATTAACACAGTGATCTTCAAAAATGTTGGTTTCTGATGTTGTGTAGCACCGAATTAAGTTTTCTGTGATCCCATGGAACTTGTGAAACTGCCTTGTTCCTTTTACTGGTACAGAGTTTTCAAATCTACTTTTGAGTGTTTCAATATGTTCAATAATTTCTTCTTTCTTAATGAGAAAATAGGTAATACCTTTAATGTTGTCTTTGCAAAAAGTGTACATATCCTCTACTGTAAGAATTTGGTTTGTAATTGTTCTTTGTAGACTAGCTTTGCTTACTTCACACTTTGTAGTGCCACCTACTCCATCACATGCATTTTTGCCATGACAAGAGGCAAAAAAATGCCATTCAGCTTCTAAATCAAAATCTGTTTTGTGGTTACAAAGGTTTGAGAAATTTTTTCTATTCTTGTATTGACTTCCACTTGTGAAATGAAACTGAGCTTGTGAAATAGGCCAAGAATATGTTATAAAAATAATGTTTTAGTTAATTAAAACTAATTGATTATTAAATGATAAAATTTTAGTACTGAATCTACATGTACTTTTAATTATTGTTTTTATTTCTCAGGTTTATATATAAATATATATATATATATAGGGCATGTTAATAGTGGAGGTGTTTTTAAAATGTACATTATACATTTTAAAACTAAAGAAACCAACATTTTAATGGGTAAAAACACATTCTAGATCACCTATTGTACCAAACATTTCAGTATAATTCGCGTCATTTTTCCTTAAATATAAAAATTCATAACTTGCTTAATAGTAAGATATCAAAGTTAAAATTTTTACCCCACTTTGGTATCACATAGGTCTACATAATGTGTGGGGACTTTTCATCCAGTCCCACCAAAGATATTGAACCTCAAAAATTTCAAAAAAATGAAATTTTAAAAATTCATAAAAAAATAAGGACAACATTGCTGAAGCTCAAACTCAATTCTCAGTAAGTACTTTAGGTTATCTAGCTACAAAAAAAATTGTAACTCTGATAAATCATTCCTTCATGGTTTTTTGTAGTCTTAAAAATTGGAATTTCTGAATTCTAATCACTATACTTTAAAGAATATTTTGAGGTATAAATAATGAATATATGGTTTAATGTGTAGGAACCAATGTTGTAGAGCAGAAAATTCTGAAAAAAATGGTACAATTTGCAATGTTGTAGCACTAACCCAGCCTGAGATAATCAATTTATCGCTAATGCTTTCAAAGCCAAAAAACGTTGCGCGCTCCAGAACAAAAATGGCCGCCACACATAAACGATGTGAGATAAAAATTTTTTTTTTACTGTTTTGAACTTCTGTTATGTTTGGTAAAAACATATAAAAATGTTAATCTTTTTTAAAACATTCAAGCAACCAACTTATTTTTTTTTGGATCACTTCATATGGATTGACCCATTCAGTTCTAAATTTTCAGAACCCATAATTACTTGGTTCTAAAATGGTTGGAATGTAATGGGTTATCTGAAATATAACAATTAGTACTTAGCTACTAAAAATTTGAGAATCTCTATTTTTTTAATATTAGGCTTTTGAAAAATCAGTGTTTGATTCTGACTTATAATAAGTAAATTTAAACATTTTAGTTTACTGAAATAAATTTATAATAATTATAACAAATGAGTCATTCTCAAATAAACTGTCACTTTTAAAATGTAGGGTATAATTTCACATACACAAAAGTACCCATTTATTATTTATAAATGTTTTTCTGTCCTACAATTTCTTGTATTCTAGAAACTTCAAAATTGAAAACCATTTGATGTCATGGGAGTTTTGCATTAAAAAAAAAATTGTTTTGGTTTTTCTCAAAAACTTTTATATGTGATTTTTTTTTTTTTAAATAAAGTAAATCTGCTGTATGAACAAAGTACATGAAAAAAAATACTTGTGGAGAAACTATCCATTGATAGTACTCCAATAAAGTTCTATAGTAGAAGGCCTCGAGGCCATTTTCTTTTCAGACACCTCGGAGGGTTATCAGGAATATTATGGGAAGCAAGTTGAGAGACTAGCGGATTCAAGTGTGTATGGAGCTTTTCATGGAAGGATAGGTATCTAGTTTGGGCCAAATCAGCAACATATGGGATATTAAGATCATGATGGATGAGTTTGTTTGTGACATTATAAGGAGCATTGAGGATTTTACGAAGGATTTTGGATTATAAGGATTGGATATGAGATGAATTGGATGGTTTAGTAGAGCCCCAAAGCTCAACTCCATATGTCCAAATAGGTCTGATAACTGTCATGTAAATGAGTCTTTTGTAATTAATTGGGAGCTTGGAGTGTTTGTCCAGTAAATGTTGAAGTAGGCGAAAACGCCGAGCAGTTTCTTGTCTTTTTAGTCTTGTATGAGGATTCCGAGTGAGACGTTTGTCCAGATGGAGTCTTAGGTATATATGATGATATAAAACTTATCAAAATATACTTTTTATGATTTATAATAATTAGTGATAATATTGAAATATGAATGTTGAGTAACTTTTATTTTCAAAGATTAAATCTCAAAATATAGTCCGATTTTTAGCAAACTGAATTTAATTGGGGGGGGAAAAAAAAAGAGGAAAAATACCAATGTTTGAGAAATCTTAGGTCCAGCCCAAGCGACAGTTTATTGGGGAATAAGATGTATGCATTAACATATTATTAATTCATCTAATATTAATTAATGTATATTTTTTTTTTTTAGGTGCAAGCACTATTTTTGCGAGAAATGTGCGTTAGACAATTTTAAAAAATCAACCAGGTGTTATATTTGTAACGCACAGACTCAGGGTATATTTAATCCTGCGAAAGAAATAATAGATAAATTGAAATTGGAAAATCAAGGGAATAGAAACAGCAGCGATGAAGATTCTGACTGATGAAGTAATGAAATTATAATAATCAATTACAACAGTTTTATATTTTATTTTATGGCCATTGCTCCATTTTTTATCTGTACAGAGGTTGGACCAGATTCGGTCAATATAAATAAGTAATAAAAAAATATCATTTATTTTTTACAACTAATTACTTGTGTAGTTGGAATAAATGTAATTAGGTGTAATTCATTAAAAAAATCCATTATTGCTAAACAAATGACTTGTGCCTTTTTATCCAACACCACTGAATTTTTTATTGTCGTACTAAAAATAATTATAAAAATTATTTTTAATTATTTTTTTATTTATATAATAAAAAAAAGTCATTTTGCCAAAGATTGAGGTACATTTTTAAAATTTAAATTTTTCAGGGTTAAGGGGGGAGAATAATTAAAATCATTTATTTGATTAAATATATCTGATTGTATATTTTTTAAATTAGTTCATGTATGCACATGATTATGATATGAGTATTTAAAAAAAATTGTATTAACTGACATGAAAGTTAATTTATTTTGTAAAAAAGTCCTTTACTTTTAGAAATAGTGGAACTTTTCGTTTCATATATTAAAATTTCTATATTGGTTTACAGAATATTTCTGTCTAATAAATATTCTTTATGGCTCTTAAAAAAGTTTGATTTAGAGTGTTCTTATTTTTAATATTTTTTACTTTGTAATAAATCTGCAAAGTGCTTTTGTTTTTATACATATTATTAGGTATAGATGGAGAATCATTTATATTGGTATGAATACTATATATTATTCTAATTTAATTATTTATTGTATAATAACCACTCTGTAAAATTATTTATTTATTAAACCTAGATAAGTAAGCCTTTCAATATTTGTTCATAATTTTGTTAATTTTTATGTAAATAAATTTTATTACTGTTTTTTTTTTCAATTAAAGCATTTAAATTTTGTTTTCAGGGTAAAATAAATAAAAACCATTTTCCAGTCAATGTTTATTCTCGACTTTCACTCTATTCGAGACGTTTCGACACTATGGTGTCATTTTCAATCTTTTTTTTCTGCATCTTTTAAAAAATTCCTTTAAAATTTTTTTACATAGTCAACAAGTCTAAAAAAATTGTGTAAAATAATAAATTAACAATAATTACATTACTATACATAATTTGAGCATTCAAATACTTAATATAGAGTGCTTTAGATTTCACCTAATAATAACAGATTTCATGAATAAGATATTATAATGAAAATATTTTTGTTTTTTAAATGCTGATATACGCTTGTTGAAATATATTTTGTAATAGATGCACTTTGACTCCCTTTTCATAAAAACTTGGAGTTTAAGATGAACCTGTTCTGAAGATATGGATAGCAATTGCTGTTGTACATAAATTAGGAAGAAAATACAATAATCTAATGAACAAAAGTAGTTAAAAAGACATGCATAAAAATTATTGTCAAAAATTTATTGAAAATAAAAGAACAAAATTTTATGCCTGTTATTACTAAATGAGAATATATGCAAAGAACTAAACCTCTTAAAAAGGTAAATTGATAGCAACTAACTGAAAATGTGTAATTCTATGGAAAATATATTGACCTGTTGGTTTTTTTTAATCAAATTTTATTGATAATATTATAATTTATTTTATCTTTATATTATATAATTTTTATATAAAGATATATAATATAAAGATAAAATAAATTATAATAATATTAACGACTTCATAAAATAATGTTAAATTAGCATTCTCCCCATGTATACATCGCAAAGTGCGAGAACACGGAGATTTAGGATCAATTGAAAAGAGGGGATATGGCTGGCTGTGGAGCGAAGCCAGGATAGCCGAGATGGATAAGGCATCACCATGTAGAGGGGAAGGTCCCGGGTTCGAGTCCCGGTCCTGGCCATATCTTTTCTTTTCAAATAAAATATTTATTGATAATAATTTGTATAGATATATTTGAAGATATAAATTCTATTAAGCATTGTTTAAAAATATTTACAGCCCTATTTTAATGTCACAAGTGTTTGAAATAATAACCAGTTTAGTAAAACATAAGCTGAGGAGTGGTTCTTTTCAGTATTAATTTCAATCAATTTATCCAAAATCCCAGCATCGTCTTAGAATTAATCAGTAATACTAAGTGATGTAACAATTTTTTAATATTTACATAAAGTTTAATGATGGTCAATTTACAAAATAAAAAAATTAGAATCAGTTGTTACTGCTTAAAAATTCTCCTTTGTAGATGTTCCTATAAGTTAAATTCCGAAACAGTATTTTATTTAATTTCCTTAAAATCAAAACTTTATTAAACAAATATATTCCAACACTGTATCACTCAAGTTTTCATTATTGATTAAATCAATCCATTTAAGATTCCATTGAACTTTTTTATGTTTTTCCCCATTAAATTAAAATATTCTTTTTCTTTATTTACATTAAAAAGTTATACTTTTTAAATAAGTTTTTAGTTCTGTTCATGGCTGATTTTAGTTAAGAATCGAGTCAGTATTATTTACCATTAAGAAATCAACAATTTTCTAGATAATAACATTTGTTATTGTTCTTCGTTGAGTTGGTTTTAGTTCATTGGACTTTTTTTATACTTGTGCATGAATTATAATCTAGATGAAAATTAAATTATAGTAATGACCTGACCATAAGAGTGGAGTAGCTCAAGTGTGTAAAGTGCTAAGTTGCTATGCTGTGGTAGATAAATTCTGAAATATGTTAACAGCCACAAATGTAACCTATGAAAGCTATAACCCTCCTATGGCCCACTCAGCCGCTATAAAATAAGTACCATAACTGGGGAAGAAAACCTAGTAGTTGAGTGTGATCTAGTACAAAGCACCTCACCTTCCTGTACTAATGTCCTCAAAACGGTATAGTATCTTCCATGTGCTAAACCCAAGGCACTTCATGGATTGTAATGGTACAGGCTTTTTTAATAACGTGACCATCATATGATGATAAACAGGAAACAAATAATCTTCAAAAAACATATAAACTACAACCAAAAATAATTATTAATAAGCAGTATGCATTTATTGCATTTAGCAATACAAAACACGTACTATATCAGTACAAATGGCTGTATGTAAAATAATTACTATAAAATTGTTGTATTAATGTTGTGAAAAGATATAAAAATAAAACTAATCCACTAAGAATAATACTCTTGATGTTATAATTGAAAAGTTTGTAGTAACTGATAATTAGTACTAATTTTATTAAATTGAAGGTTGTTATTAATGATTGTTTAAATATTACAAGTAATTGTGTACAAATAAAAAATGAGAAACCATCAATGAAATCACTCAGTTAGTTTGGTAGCCCTGTTTGGGAAAATCAATAGCATGCTCATGTAAAATGTCTTCTTCCAACAATACTAGGCAGCCATTACAAATAAACAACACATATTCTGTTAATAAGTGTTAATCAATAACATTACACAGGCTAAAATATTTTCATAAAACAAAGTAAGTATAATTGCAAAATCTAAACTGAGAAATGCTTTTAATATTTTTTTTTATTTTGTCTTAAATTTAAACTTTTTCTTCGAACGCTTGTTCTTTATTAGTTTCAACAAATATATTATAACTTCCAACAAGTAGCTCTTAGGTGAATCAGCCCCTTCCCTTCCTAAAAAAAAAATTATTTTCTTTAAAATAGAGTAAAAAATCTGTACTTTAATGGTAGATCTAGTGAAAAGTTTCAGAACATTACATGAATAAATCTGTGGCACCTGTGCATAGTGGGCTAAGTCGAATTTTGTGAATTTCAAGCTATCTACTTAGAATCCTAATTTTTTTCTCTTTCCTTGTGTCTAACACGCTAAGTGTTCCGTCCATTGCAATGAAGGATATTCCTTTGTGAATCGTGGGCTGATACTCCAATCTTGAACTTAAAATAAGTTCAGAAAAATTACGATTCTAAGTAGATAGCTTGAAATTCACAAAATTCGACTTAGCCCACTTTGCACAGGTGCCACAGAAATAACAAAATAATTATTGGTTTCTCCTCAAGATGTTATTTGTAATCTCAACACAGAGCATATGAACTACAATAAAATACCATAGTGATATAGTTAGTACATCATCACCTTCTGTTGTAAAACATATACTAATAATATAGTATTACTAATTCATCTTTATTCTTTTATAATCTGGATCTTTTATTATATTATATCCATTTTATAATATGTAGAATTTTAATCCATTAATAATATGCCTTAACCCAATCAAATTAAGTATATAAATTGTGATTTCAATGTTGTAGAATATAAATGCATGTACAAAAACTTTGTGGTTTTTGTAATAATGTAATATTTGGAAATGGCGATTTATACATGTTCTTCCTAGACATAAAAACCAAAGGGATTACAATTACATTTTTAAATTTAAGTATAAAAACAATTTTTAAGGTTAAAGAAAAGAAAAAGAGCAAGCAAAATCAAGTATTTGAAAAATAGCTCCAATTACATGCAGATTTCTTGCACATGCGCACATAAATATAATGCTTGTATTTAATAAGTACATTTATTTTAAAAAATCTTTGTTTTTATGTTTGTAATTGTTATTATTTATTTTTTTGTTTTACAACTTATCACTATGGTTATACTTAGAGGCAATGTTCCTAACAAGAAAGACAAATATCAATTAAATTTCTTCCTTTTTTCTCTTCTCCTTATATTTGTATCCACACCATTCAAGTACAAACAATTGACAATCAGCAGATTGTCTGCCAGTAAAATAAAACAAAATGACATAAGAGGCATGAAGAAGAGCAGTAGCCAACTACTACCCGTGGCTTGATTTAACATTCTTATGATAACAGATCCCTCATCTACTTTCTATTTTAGTCTCCTCCTTATGTCCTTATGTGCCATGAGAGTCATGGCAATTTGTCCTATCAATGAGTTTAGGTATCCATGTAGTTTTTCTTGAAAGCATTTGTAGTATGTTTGTATGTGCTCATCAATCATTAGTATTTCTAACTTAGTATTCATAGTTTTGTTATTGACATACCATGGTGCTATTGCGATAAGTATTTTTGATTCAGAAGTTTGTAGTCACTTCCTGTAAGTCTGTTTAGGTGTGCTGTAAAATTGTAGCATATATGTCCAAAGTGGTTGTAACAAGAAAGTGTAAGTGCTAAATTTTCGCCTTGATTCTAGTTTCTCAATACAGAAAATATATTAAATTGTGTTTAACATTTAGTGACTGGCGGTTCTTATTTATAAAAGTGATCCTGAGAATTTCACTGTATTTTGTTTTAATGTTTCCATTTTTTTATTTAAAATTTTTAAAGTTATTTATTTCTAAAATCCTTATAAATAAATGGTTCTGTAGTGCTGATTAATCTTCTTCTTGTGTTGCCTTGTATTACAATTTATTACATTTTAAGGCATTCCATGAGTTATGTTAAAGCTGACTTTAATTACTATTTCTATTAAATTACTAATAGCTTTTTAAATTATTGTAGATGGGTACTGATGGAGAGAGGGCAGCTCTTGTCAGTGGACATAATCTTTATACGGAAGAAGGAGGAAGAGGCGATGAAATCTCCCCACCTCCTGCTGAAGAGATTTCAGAGCCGGAGAATATTCTGGGGCAATTCCATCAGGATGCCTTGACTCAGGTTTCTAATTGACAAAAATAATCTTAAATAATTTTTTAGCTTATTTACTTTTTTTTTATATTCGAAATATTGTGTTCATCATAATAGTTGTAGGATTAAATTGACCTAAATTTGGTAGGGTTGCTACATATTTGTGACCAATGAAAGTTTTTCCTATAACATAAAAAAAATTTATTGGTTGCTAGTTATGAAATGACAGACTGAAAATGCAGAAGGACAGCAAATAATTATTCAATAATAAAACAACCCTTTTGATTATAGAGGATTAAAACTGATTATTAAATTAAATTAAACTAATACACTTTAAATAGTGTCTCTTCTTTTTCAAACAAAAATGGATCAATTTAATAAAGTGGATTATAACATTAATAAAATAATTATAACATTAATAAAAATTATGATTATTATTATTAATAAAAATGGAGTACGTTCCAGCCGTTATATGTAACGGCCACGCTTTCCTACATTCGCCCTGAAGATGACCTACACTATAGGTCGAAACGTCGGCACATAATATAAGTACTTCACTTATTCTGTGTTCTTATTGACTGCACCCCCCAACTATCTCCTTTACATTAGATCATCCAGTCAACTATTTTCATCTCATACATGCAAAAATAAAAAATTATTTATTAGATACTTAATTTATAGTCTTCTTGACTCCCGATTGGTGCTCTTCTTTTTTTTTGATAATCAAAATTAACGATCTTTCCTAATGAGGTAGTGTTGCAGCTCTTTACTTACTGTCCAGTGTTTATTGTTTCGTAATCGATACTGTAACTTTTAGATTTTAAGTTCATACACTATCATAACTTGATTACATCAAGACATTTAGAATGACTCATGATTAAAAAAAGATCTTCATCCTAGCATGATGATACCTCTTGACAGTATCGTCATGCTAGAATAATATCCCATATCATCAATAGCTTATAATGTACACCAACCATGACTTCTTATTTTCTTACTCTTTTCTTCTTAACTTCCATATTTATATTTAACAATCTAGTTTAAATAAAATATATTTTCATGGTTAAAAATTGGTTCTTGGTTTCCTGAATCTTCCTGATATTTCATTCCTCAGCTTTTTCCTTCCAGTTTGTTACTCCCTGCTGTTTGAGGTCGTCCTTCATATCATCCATCCATCTTCTTGTAGGTCTTCCTCTCTTCTGGTCCCATAAATTTTGCTCTGAAGCATCTTTTTTGGTATTCGATCAGCCAGCATTTTAAGAATGTCATAAAGATATTTGTTATTACAAATGTAATTCTCGTTTTACTATCAGTTAAATGACCACTTGTTCCTCTGATCATTAATAGGTTTTATTTTTAAAACAAATTTGTTTAAAGTCCATTTCTTTTATATATAATTATTATATTTAATGAGGGTTGTTTGAGCAACCTCGAAATAGTTATTGGACCTTTCGATAAGAGCCCCGAAATATGTGTGGGAAAATAACACATTCAAAACACCAGATCGCATGTCATATTAAATGTAACCATTTATTAAAAAAAAGAAACATAAATCACTTTTATAAACTAAACAACTAATAATTTTGATAATAGAAAATAATCCAAAGAATGATTAATACAAGAAAACAATTTAATCGTTTTTATAGTGAGAAAAATGAAGTTACAAATACTAACCAAATTATAAACAAGTAATTAATATCAAAAGAAAACAATTATTATTCAATCCTACGATAATAAATTTAAGTCCATTAATAACAAATAAAAAAATGTGCAAACAAAGTCTATTACAAAAAAATAAAGGTTTATCACGTTTTGTAGCTGAAACGATATAAATAAAAAACTCTTATCTGTTTGTCGCAGTAGATTCCCGTAGATAGTAGATTCTCAGCTAGGCGAGCTGGGTGTTTGAGATGACAGAGGATTTTCATCGCGGGGGGACGAAAAATGTCCATGAATTTTCCTCAGCAGGGCGAGAGAAAATGTCCATAAAATTCCTTGCTCCAACAGGGCGAGCGAGGATCAAAATATCGGGTCGGTTCGAAGAGGTCGAACTGACTGACAGACCAATACTGTGCTTGAACTTGAACTAATTCCCAACTGCAGAGGGGCAGCGAATTAGACCAGTTCAAGTCCACCAAAACATATAATGTGCACTCTCTCGGGCTAACACTGTCTAGCTTGATATAGACGAAGTAAACAATAGCTGATCGAATCCATCCTCGGCATGTGTCTTTTTTTTCCTTAAACTTATAAATAAATAGAAAACTATTTCCTACTGCCTGCTACAATAAATAAAATATGAAAATAAATATTTATATTACTATATTTACAAAAGATGAAAATTAAAATATAAGGAAACTGTTCTTTTTCAAAATATTTATTGTTTTATTTTACGATTAAAATAAATACTCTTTTAGTAAAACAAATAAACTATCTGGCCTTAACGGTTTTATTAAAATTTTACTCTAAGTAATTTTATAATTATAATAAATTTAGTAAAATAATTTTTTGAACTGTTATTTATTTTTTGTAATATTTAGGTCGGAATGGGAAAATATCAGTGGCTTCTTGGTCTCATAGCTGGCTTCTGCTTCATGGCCGATGGTGTACAAGTATTCATTCTTCCGTACATTACTCCAAGCATTCAAGCTGAGATGTGCCTTGAAGATGCAAAAATACCATGGTTCAGTACGTTGTATATTTGCTATTTATATTCTTAAATTAATGAAGATAGTTTTTTAATTAATATTATTATTTTCGCAGGCGGTGTGACCATGATTGGATTGACAATAGGTGCTCTTCTCTGCTCACTCGGGGACCATATTGGGCGAAAATCGATGCTTCTCCATGGGCTGATTATACATTTTCTTTTTAATATTGGCACAGCTTTAGCAACAACATTTGATTTTCTGTTGGCTTTGAGGCTTGGAAGCTCAATCGGGTAAAGTCAATAAATGATTTATAAGTAATAATATTAGTCTAAATTTTTCCGACTTCTTGAGCTGAATAGTTTCATTTTATTTTATAGTTATCTTCTAAAATTATATTTTATTCTACTGTTTTTTTATTTGATTGTATTGGTACTGTGAATACACTAGAATTAACTTTTTAGTTTTATTATTAAAAAAATGTTTGATCAATATAGAAAATAGTGTGGTCAATATATTTTATAGGAATAATTCAAACTTACAGGGCAAAGGGATGTAGAGTCTGGGTAGAACTAATCAATTTTTTTTTTTAATTTAAATATTTTATTGTAATACTTTTTCATAATTATATTGTGATTTTTTACTTTGTTTAATATAGTAATAAAGAGCATTTGTAGGTTATTTTATCTTCAAGATCTGCTAGTGCATATTGTTTATAAACAAAAAAAATTTATTAATAAGCCTCTGAAATCGTTTCACTAAAAATTGTCTTTAAATTTCAATAAAAGTAATTCTATCCTAAAATGATCAAGCAAACAGTGTTGCCCCAGCAAAACTAGCATGATAGCATTCCTAATATGTTTTTCATTGCAACTGATTGAAATAATATTCTTTAAAAACAAATTTGTTCAATTATATTTCATATATATATTTTTTCTTACATCTAATGTTGTAAAATGTGAATTACAGGTTTTTATTTTTAATATATATATATATATATATATATATATATATATATATTTTTTTTTTTTTTTTTACCACATCAGTAAAATTATTGTCTGTAAACAAAATGTTTTGTACTTGCTATATATCTGTTATTGCTGGAATAATGGATCTACAACATGGGCACTTCCACCTTAAGGTGAGAGTTAGTACTAGGTTCTAAAAAATTGTTTTATCAATCTCATATTAATGGATATGGATGGGATATAGACTTGAATGTAATATTTACAATAAATATCTAAGAAACCTTTTTTAAATATAGGAAAAATGATAAAAATATAATTTTAAAAATTAAAGAATAATCGGGAAAAAAGTACAACAAGCATTAAATTATTCAAGTGAAGGAAAATGGTCCGGATGGAGGTCAATAAATTTCTCTAAGGTAGGGAGAAATTTATTGCATAATAATAAAAGATCAACTGTTATCATTCAAGATTAAATTATTCAAATTCAAAATTTTAATACAATATAATTGAAGAAATTATTTCACTAGGTTAGGAATATGCTACCCTGCTGCTTGCATTTACTTGGCTGAATTCTTGTCACAAAATTCTCGAGGAAAGTTGTCCGTTCTACTCCTGTTTTGGGCATTAGGAGGTTTTTATGTTTTATTTCTCGCATATAGCCTTCTTCCAGATTCAGGTTTGTTACAAATAAATATGGCATACAATAAAAATGAGAAATTAATTTATAATACTCTTTGTTATTTTATTGCAGGAGAACAAGTAATTTATCAATCCAAAGATCACACAAGTAACTGGCATAATCTTTTTCTTCTATCTTCACTTCCGACTGTATTCGCAATCATATCAATATTTTTCGCTTCGGAATCCATTCGTTTTCTTCTTTTTAAAGGGAAAGATGTCAATGCCATCATGATGTATCAGGTAAAGAATTTATATATTATATTACACAATTTATGCTCAGTTGAACTCTTCAAAAATCTTAATTTATTTTTAATCTTTAAATTAGAAAATGTATAAGTGGAGCGCTTCACGCAGCGCACAGTACCAGCTAACTGAGCTTGAACTTCCTAGAAAAGTTATTTCTTCAAAGCCACCTCCGCCTAAATCTGTCTGGAATCAAATTATCTACAATATTACTGAGGTAAATTTAGGTAACTAAAAGAGATTAGTACATGTATGTGTTTGAAAAATATTAAATGCTCTCTATTACATTATACCACACTATTTTAGTTTAACTATGAGGAAGTTCACACACTAAGTCTGAGCTTACAATATATTATTTAACATTGAGTTATTGCATATTGCATTTAATTTACAAACAAGATACAATTACTGTATAAAATTAGAAAACAACTTTTTTTTTTGCATGTCATCATGTGAGAATGAAATGAAAAGTTATCTAGTCCATTTTTTTTATTTATTGACATATAGCATCCTCTCTTAATCTTACAAATGGGAGTGGGGCTGCTCAGGAGTAGAGCACTGAGTTGCTGTGCCAAGTTCAAGTGCCAGGTTCAAAACTGGTTGTAGCAAATAAATTATTTAATCTGTTACAACCGGTATAGACCATTTGGAATCTTAAGACACTCCTTGGACTCACCCAGCCTCTATAAAATGGGTACCCAAAATAAGGGTAAAAAACCTGCAGCTCTAGCATGACCTCGGACAAATCACCTCCCTTCACAACCTTCCTTTCCTAGAAACAGTGCAGTCTCTGCCATGTACTGAACAAAAGATTCTTCATGAGCCGTTGTGGTAAAGATATTTTTTTAATTTTTACAAAAGCAAATAGGTATTGGTAATTTCTAAAAGTTACCAATCTAGGCTATTTAAAGTTTGGAAGCTCGAGATTCATTCTGTGTAGGATTTCCACAAAATAAATTCCAACCCTCTTGGGCTGTATAATAATTTGTGCTGCAGCAGGCTCGAAGATTCTATGGTGGTGCTTATCATTCGCACAACAGAGCCACAAAATAATGTGTCTTATATTAGTTCAGGGTTCTCAAGTCTATGAAAATAATTAAACTGTAATAGAGTAAATTTTCATATTAACTTGACTTTGCTTCCACCGTGCCAAGAGATATGGGAAATTTCCTAAAAAATATTTTCTATACTTATGACCTCTATACCCTTATATTACTTTATATATACCAACTTCATCCTTCCTCTTGGACTAGTGTTCTGCAACATCTTCTTGAATGATTCATAATGCTTATACCTGTTTTCTTCAATCCTAATTCAAACATGTGATATAGTAAGAAATTTGTTTTTCCAAATTATCTTGTTTTAAAATCATAAGTAACTTTTTTTTTTTATTCTGAATTTCAGTATTTTGGCGCCATAAAACAGCTGGGAATTAGACAAAATACCATTCCATTAGTACTTCTCTCCTTGACATGGGCAGCCTTAGGATTTAGGTTGGTATTTGTTTATTTTATTTTTTATACTTTAACTTAAAAAAGTGCTACTGAAGTAGGATTATATTATTATAGATTATTAAGTCATTGTAATATATAACATATCCACTATAATTTATTTAGTTACTATGGCATGAGTACGTGGGTACCTCAACGTTTACACAATTTAAAGGATATAAACTATTTTGCTCAGGTGAGCTTAATATTAATAATTGATAATATTTAAAATCCATTTTAAGTGCTTTATGAAACAATTTATTCAACTTTAAAACATTGATCATTAATAGTATCAATACTTTAATTTTTTTCTTTCTATTCAAAGTAATTACTTACTTTAAATATTGATTTTAGATGAGAGTGATCAGAGACAAACAGGAAGTGAGAAAGACCTATAATTACGGCTTAGAAAATCAGTTATTCGAAAATGTAACATTTGAATCTTGCGTATTTTCTTCAATAATATCACATGTTATCTTTAAAAATTGTGTTTTCAATAACTCTGACTTCACTGGAATACATTCCAGTAAAACCTACTTCATAGATTCGTTTATAGAAAACTCGAGGTAAATAAGTTTTATATTGTTATCTTTTAATTTATGATAAATTTGTGATATAAATCCAAATTATAATTTCTTTATCTTAAGACCGTGGAAAAAATTCCAACGAAAAGCCCTTAAGTCTCCAAACTAAAACAGAAATTGAAATTATTCAAACCAGATTTATTGGACAGATAATTTCAATTTCTGTTTTAGTTTGGAGACTTTAGGGCTTTTCGTTGGAATTTTTTCCACGGTCTTAACATTTATATAAGGTCTCTTTTAATTTTTCAATATTTATAATTTCTCTATGTTATAAATAATTTTTTTTTTTTTTTTTAAGGATTTATGACACAGATTTTACTGAAGATCGTTTCATTAATACTGAGCTTATTAAGGTTTCATTCTTTTCAACAAGAACTCCTTGCCGTAATGATTTAGACTTCCGAATCAGACTGAAAGATAAACTTACTGAAAACATGCTTCGTCTGATTTCTCCTTTATTGGCCTTGACTATTCACAATCTCTGCTTATATAAATTTTCTAGAAACAAAGTTGGAGGTAATTTGTTAATATAAATTTTTAACTGTTTAAATTTATAAGCCAAAAGGCTTAAGAACGCTTTTTAAAAAGAAAAAAGAAAGTCAGTGATTTAGCTTTTATTCGTTAACCATTTTGAAATTTATGGAAATAAAACAAAAGAAATTGCTTATCTATCAGCCCTAATGTACCATGTTAAAACTATTGATAGTGTTTCATAAGAGACAGGTTAAAGCAGTTAATGTGGATACAGCTATAATTACAAATAAAATCAAACAGTGTGTAATGAAAGGCATGTAGCAATAACTCAAAAAGATAGGAAATAATTTCGTGCTACCTTGGAATCAATCATTTTGAATTTTTTTGTGTCTACCTCCTCTACAGTTTAAAAACTCTTATTTGTGTCTGATTGGTGTGATGCACCTAGGATAGTCAACCCTCTTGGACAAATCACCTACCTTCACAACCTTTGTTCTAGAAACAAAAAAGTCTCTGCCATGTACTGAGCTCAAGATTCTTCATGAATCGTAGTGGTGAAGGTTTTTTCTTTATTCTCACTAAAGCAAAAAGGGATGGGTAATTCCTACAGGTTACCAACCTAGGCTATTTAGAGTTTGGAAGCTCGAGATTCATTCTCTAGGATTGCCATGAAATAAATTCAAACCCTCTCGGCCCGCATAATAATTGGTGCTGTAAAGTGGAGACCCAAAATAGGGGAAAAATCTTGCGGTCGAGCGTGATCTAGGACGTATTATCTCCCTGCTCAACCGTTGTCCAAGAAACAGTACGGTCTTTATTATATACTGAATACAATATCCTTCACGGGTTGTAGTGGTACAGATCTTTTTTTTATCTTTAAGGAAAGTATAGGACTTAGGACTAATTTGTTATAGATTATCGTATACTGAACCGAATATCTTTTTTGGAATTGACTTTCAGAAGTAAAAAAATAATTTATCCATATTTTAAGACCTATTTGTATTTTTGTATATTTTTAAGGTTATTAAATGATTATTATTATGAAAGAAATATTTTTTCAGGAGCATCGATGCTGATTTGTAGCTTGATGTCAATAGCTTGTTGGTTCCTTAATGACGAAATCGCAGTTTTGGTGTTTGATTTTATCTATTCAATCATATTTCTGTTTTCTTTTAACGCTGTTAACATAATCACAGTTGAAGCTTTTCCCGTCCACTTAAGGTATTATTTAAAAAAAAAAGTTAAATAATGTTTTTTTAATAATTGTAAGTTTTAGTTTTATCCTTGTTTTTGTTTATTTATTTCAGAGCTACTGGTTTCGGTATCTGCTTTGCTTGGTTCAGGCTGTTTGGACTCCTTTCAACTCATATCGTTTTGTTAATACCGCTAACAATCACTCTCCTTCTGGTTGGAGGAGTATCATTATTCAGGTTGCAAGATACATCCTTTAACCTAATGTAAATTAAGTAGGTTAAACAAAGGTTTATAGATTGTTTTTGTTTTTATTTATATTAATGTATTATAAGGTTTAAATACACAAATAATTGAATCATTATTCTATTATAATAAATGAGCGATTCCTTCCAAAAAGGCAAAAAGGAAGATAATAATATTTTATTATTACATTAATCATATCATAATATATTACAAATCATATCAGAATGTATAATATTTTGAGCTGTACGCTACTTTGAAATTTGACATATTTAGATAATAATGTCATTTATTTTTCCTTTTACTTTTACCGTATTATCTTATATATCTTTATATGTCATATATTCCAGTGCTATAATGTGATTAATTCACTTAATATAATGTAATGCATAAAATCCATAAAAATGACAATTTTATTACCTTGTTAGCAACATAATTTTTATTGTTATAATTAAAATCAATTTTGAAAGCTCACTAAGTTTAAGATTGAAATAATTATTATACAGAGAAAGTATGTTTGGGGTCAGGTAGGGTTATTGTGAAAAAGTGATGACAGCGCTCTCTATATTGCTAATGAAAAATTACTAAAAAACAATGTGATGGTGCTCATGAGCTTGACACTCCACAATAGCTTACAATAAAGCAAGCTATGACTGAAAGTGCTATTATGTTCTGAATTACCTTGTTTTTAGTGAGTAATTTTGAACTGATTCATCGAATAGCAAATGTGCGTAATATTGAAAAGTTAGGTGTGGAATAAATAGTTCCAAATGAAGAAATAAGTGATTTGTAATATTCTGTTTTTTTAATCTAATTTATTTTTAAGTTTAAGTTAAAAAAAAAAATTTCACTGTCATCTCTTCTGACCCTATCAAATAAGGGTCTTTAAATCTTTTCAGTTCATGTTATTTTTGTGAAAGTTATAATATTGTATGAAGTATATACACATATGTATAATATATAATGCCTTAATAATATTAATGACTAAATGTATATTATTTGTACCTTGGATGAATCTGCATTCTTGGTTTAAATAATAATTTCTGATTGTGAGGTGAGCTTTGTCCATTTGAGAAAGTAATGTTAACACGAAAACAATAATTGTTGGTATACTTGGGAATAGGGTTGCCAGGTCGCCAAACCTAATAGCCGAACAGACCAGCCAGTTTGGCCGGACGTTTGGGTAAAAAAGCCGAACACCTTACATTATTGAGGGTTTTTTTCTTAGTTGTACAGGTACGACAAAACTTTTTATGTAGAATCAAGCTTTTTTTATTATTACCATAAATCTTGTTGAATTCTAATGAAAAATAAATAAAAAAATAACACAAGCCAGACACGGAATCAAAAAGCCTAACTATGTCCTGCTTTATCCGGACGCCTGGCAACCCTACTTGGGAAGGGTGCTTAGAAATATTTCTGGAGAACTGTAACTAAGAGAATGTAATTTTTTTTTTATATTGTAACATATCTTTTATAATGTAAATAGTTTATTGCCTTTTTATTCAATCATTTTATTTATGTCATTATTAAATCAAGGGCAGCAAATGTTTTCTATTATATGTTTACATTTAACATTGTTATAATATGCCAGGGAAATATTCTCCATCCTCAAAACAATTTTTTCCTTTTTGATATGATTATCTTTTTTTTTCATCTCTATTTAAAATCTAGTATCAATGTTTTTTTGGTCTATTGTGATCTATTTAATTGAATACATAACCAGGATACAGTCAAGTACTGCTTACTGCACCCTACTATATACATGTATGCAAGTATAATATCAAGCATATGCATGTTTATTGGTAATTTATTTATACATTTCAAGTTAAGTAATTTTCAATGCTTAAAATACAAAAGATCCATAAAACTATTTATATATTATATGTGTTAATATACGACTATACCGTTATATATTACTTCCTATAATATAAATATAAGAAACAGTAACCAGCTGATTTAATTATACAATCAGCTGTTTACTGATTGTGTGTGTGTGTCTGTGTAATACTTGTTAAAAGTTGATGTTTTAACAAAGAAAAAATTGTTCTGATGCGTAAAGTTTCCTTGAGGCATTAATAATGTTGAAATATAAAGAAATTTTAATAGAAGGCATTTATTGATCCTAATTTAACTTATTATAATGTTATCAGCTGTTTTGGTAATCATTTAAAGTCTGTTGTTTGTTGTCAATATTCAATATCAATAAATATTTTTTAACTTTATTGACTTGGTAGTTTAGTAAATTTTACTAATAAGTTGTGTATATTATAATTTCATTTTTAGACCAACTAATTATTATATTATTATTGTTACTCACTTTGAACTTTGAACAACTCAGAAAGTAGACTGGTATAAAAAAAAAAATAATAAAAGAAAACTAACATCTGTTTGTGGATTTATTTTATTATTTATGTAATAACATATCATTTGAATATAAAAAATTAACAATAAAGATTGAAATTACAGTCATCCCGTATGTATACTTATAAAAGACTGACCTATTCTTAACCGTCAGCCTAATTGTTCTATTTTATGCCTAAGATTTAGTTTAATTATGTGATTGTTTAATAAGAAGTTAAGTTAATCAGTAAAATAAAGGTGCTTATTTGATGTCTCAAGTAATTTAATGCATTCTGTATCATAGTTTTATAATAATATTATTGTATAATAAAGAAATATTATCGAATTGAAAAATAAACCATGGTTAGAGGTTATTTATAATTTATACCGATATTTATAAGCTAATAAAAATGTATTGGTTTATTAAACGTTAAGATATTTTAATATTATTTTTTGGAAAGTAAATTATTTTGAAATAAAGTTTTCATACTTATTTATTAGAATGCACATTTCGTTTTGGAAGAAATGTCGCCCAGGAGCTTATATTTAAATAATGTCATTGTTAGCTGTTACTTATTGTTCCATTATAGAATATTATTTATGGTATATTAGCACTTTATATACAATACTTTACTAATATACATTTGTTAATTATTTAGAAATTATTAAAATTTGTTATTCATAGGGTTGCAAATTTATAGTTTGTAACCTGATAAATGAATATAACTTAAGGCATGGTCTAGTGATCAAATTTACAATGAATTATGTTTAATTGATAAAAATAATAATATGGTAATAAATAATATTTTTAAAGTTTAATTGTTTTTCATTTAGCCTTTTAGTTTTTTTCTTATTTATGCATTAAAAATCTACCATCATCATTAAGAAATTTGTTTTTTATTATGCAATAAATATTTGAAAAATCCAGCAAGGCCTCAAAGCTGTTGGATTCGAGGTAGGAGATGCAGAGAACAAAAATAAAATTAATACCTCTCTCAAGACTTGAAATTTTTGGCAGAAATTACTCATTGAAGGCACATAGTGATTTCAGATGAATCGAGAAAATTGTGATCCGAACGAATGAAAAAGTATTGGGGAGATCACAAAAAAAATAACAGGACAACCTTCAAAGAGAAAGTGAATGTAGATCGACTATGATTCTGACTCAAGTGGTCCAATATGGCCAATAAAGTTTTTAAAAAAATTATATACAATGATTAATGTCCACAATAAGGTACTATTAAAAAAAAATAAATTGTGAATCTTTTGTAGGAAGGGCTTGCAAAGTTATAAACCATAGCAATAATAACTGAGGATAATGGTAATTGTTTGAGGGGTAGACTGAGATGTAGATGAGAGGATTGCACTAGGATGATCTTGAGGGTTTGGTTTTGGGCAGCAATTTAGAGATGGAAGTTTGTAAAAAGTTATATCCTTTATGAACATCAACCCTTCCGATTCTCCTAGCATTTTATTATTATTTACTAAAAATGTAGTTTATAAGAACATATTCCTTCTGATACTTGTATACATATTACATATTTCCCTGTAAGCAACTCATGCACTCTAATGACTAAACACTAAAGTCAGATCTATTTAATAGAAATGATGAGTCCTTATGAAGCTCTAAAGAAAAACAATGATATATTGAATCAGAAGTAACACTAAGGTTGAAATGAGTCTCAATATTTGATCTATTGAGCAAAGATGTGTATGTGGCTTAAAATTCAGTAAATTGTATATGCAGAATTACTTAGAAGGCTGAAGAACTAAAAAAGACTTAAAACCATCTTTTATGGATTAAGCACTATCAAAAGATACCTCATACTATGCAACAGATGAGGAATGATCAAGAAAAAAAAGGAACAACTTGTTTAATTAGGTTACAATTTCAAATCATTTATTTATTTTTATTTTGAAGAGAAAAGATTTGCCCTAGGCGGGATTCGAACCCAGGTCGTCCGACTCTTTGTCCTTACTGTGAGGCGATTTGCGAGAAGATTTGTCCTGACTGTGAGGAGACCCCTAGTAGCTCAAATGGTAAGAACGCTGTCATGGAGAGGCAACCCCGAGTTTGAATCCCGGTCAGGGCAAACCTTTTCTCTTCAAAATAAAAATATTTAAAAAAATTAAAACAATTAATAAAATATTACAAATAATACAATGACGCAAGTCAACAAGATCCTAATTAAAGTAATTTTCAATTAACATTCTTCCTCGTGTATACATCACAAAAATTGCGAGAACATGGGGATATGGGATCGGTGAAGAAAACGATTTGTCCTGACTGTGAGGTGACCCCTGGTACCTCAAATGGTAAGAACGCTGCCACGGAAAGGCGGACGAACCGAGAATTCGGGTTTGAATTCTGGCTAAGGCAAATCTTTTCTCTTCCAAATAAAAATATTAAAAAAAAAATTAAACAATTATTAAAAAATAATATAAAACATTTATTTATATATTTGGCAGAGATATATTATATTGCTATATAAGTTTTAGTAATAAATATAAATATATAGCAATATAAATAAATATATATATATATATATATATATATATATATATATATATATATATATATATATATAAATAAATATATAATGAAAATTAGGCAGCATTTTATTGGCTGCCAATTTTTTCTACATATTGTTTTTATATAATTTCAACTTAAAAAATTAAACTTTTCTTCCAGTATTCAAATTAAATTAATATTATCACATTGACAATGGTACTTCTCTTAAAGGAGAAATTTAATATAGTAATGTAAAGATAAATGAAATATAAAAACATTTTAGACTAACTTTAAAAAAAAAAAAAGAGTTCGTTTATTTAAAATTAAACCAGGCATTGTTCCTGAAATTATTTCATAGTATTATTATTTTATATAAACATTATTTATAGATAATTATTGAACGGAATACAACGATGAAAGTAATTATTAAGAAGGAATAAATAAAAAAAAGATCAAAATAACACCTCCAGGTGGAAAGGTAGTTCACAAATCATACAACAGGTTTCGCTAGAGGTACCAAATCGCCAAGGATGAGCAGTTGTTAAACATAAGAATTATCAATTTTACAATTTTATTTATGAAATAGTAAAACTGTTATGTACTTGAGTTTTCAAATTATATAAAATAAATTGTCTGATTTAATGAGGAATGGCTAAAGTGTGAACTGAACCAATTCTCATATAGTTAATATACTTTCATAGTAAGTAATATTTTTTGTTATTTTATTGTGTTTTTTTTTAAAGCAATATACAACAAGAAATAGAACAAGGTAATTGTAATGATTAATCAAATTTTGCATTGTAAAGCCCAAGTACTTTATGTTTGTTTGGGTGATGGGTTAGAGTAATGTGCTATTTGTGGGGGGATATCTGCCCCTTCTTATTCTAAAAGCCTATCATCTTTGAATTTTGGCGATTATAACGACCCATCTTATTTTACAGACTGCTGCCCAAAACAAGTCTATTGATATTAATCCTGTTCATTGCCTCAGGTTTTTCAACCAGGAGTGATGCCATGTCCTGGACCTCTCTTTCCTTTAATCTTGCCCAGTATGATTAACTTCAGTCAATGGTACTTTTCATTTTGCTTCATATGACCAAAATATACCAATTTATATCTTTGGATGCTATCCACTATTTTGAGGGGCTTCTACCTTTGTTGTAGTATGCTTTCGTTGCAGATCTTGTGCACCCATGAACTCTTTCAACAACTCTGAACATTCGCCGATAACTCAACATGTGGAATAATTGTATACATTCACTTGAAGTACCTGTAAGTGTCTATGCCTCTGATGCTTGATAACACTGAGAACATGTAACATCTGAGTGCTCTGCTTTGAGACTGCATGTTAAAGCATAGAGTATAAGTAATAAGTAATCTATCGGTTTTTTTTAGAAGGTAATTATTTAAATGGAATTCAACATCATTTGTTGCTTTTTACTGAAAATCCTTATTTGTGCTTTCTTATGATTTATTTTCATCCTATGATTATTGCACACTACCAGCACGTTATATATTAGATGCTGAAGACCTTCAGCACTGTCCGGTAGAAGCACCATCTCATCCTCATATCTTTCTTTCTTTCGTGGTTCTGCATCCCATCAATGAGTCTTGGCCTCCTCGATACGTTTCCGCCTGTCCTCCCTGTCCAATAGTCTTCTAGTTCCGAACGTATAATAGATTCTTGGAGCCCTCAATGACCCCTTCCAGCCATCCAAGCTTGGTTCGACCAACTCTTTCTGTGCCATGTACCTTTTCTTTAACTATTCTTTGCCAGCCCAGCGCAATCCACGCTTTATTACTTTTACCTTACCCACGCTCCTCCCTCTCCCTCTCTAATAGCTCTACATATTATACGCATAATAAACTTTTCATCGGCTTTCTTCTTGACGAAGGGATCGTCCTCATGTCTCGGATTATTTATTCTTTCGTCATTTAAGGTTATCCCATCTTCAGATTCATTTATAATTTCCTACACATCAATTAGATTTTCGATTAGACACTAAATAATGTGGGTGACAGGTTCATATGTTTTGTGATAATTGGCCATTGGACCCCATCTGATTTTTGTACAGATTTTATACTAGTATAATGTGTTGGTATTTTCTTATTACAGTGTTTCTATGAGTTATCATAGTGTATATGCTGTAGAATGGAAAATTTAGTAGTTTTGTCATGATTCAGTTTTACTTTTTATAGTGGCTTTCATCTTTTTCTCTAATTAAAGTACTAACGCTATTAAAGGGAGAAAGGGGTAGAAGAAGAGGAAAGAGGGAAAGAGAGATGGGGGAGGCAGGGAAAGAGAGAGAGAGCGCGAGAGATAACTGGGGAGTTATTGTGAATAATCCGACGCTGGGAGGAAATTAAACGGGTTGAGAGGCGGAGGCTAATGAGGAGGTTATTAGAGGCAACTCAACCCCTTCAATAATTAACCAACGGCGCCATCTATAATTCAAAACTCGGGCTCTGCATTAAGGCAATTATGACGCCAATTTTCCTCCCTACTTCAACTATCATATATCTTCCTCCCTCTCGGCTACTTCTCCATCTTCCATATCGTCGGCCATCCACCTTTTTAAAATCCAACAAAGGATAAAATGGCCAATCACCACCTCGGCACGTCCGTTAAGTGTGACTTGCTAGGCGGTATGGTATAACTGAAGCGCCTTCATGATAAACTTAAAATATGTTTTAAAGGTCTATTTTTTCATGCACTTCTTCAACCTAGAAAAATTATTGAACTGTTATTACAAGCTTCTAAAACAAAGCCTTGAGTCTTTATTTATAAAAAAAACATTAAAACCTATAAAGGGATATGAATCCAGTTGATGCTAGCTAGTCTTTACTGTTTCCATGATAACGGCTGTACTGGGACATGATTTTTCGAGATTATGCTCAACTACCATGTCCCCCCCCAATTAAGAGAAGCTAGTGTATAGAGGCTGAGTGAACCCCAGGAGGTTCTGCAGATCCCATATAGTCCATCAGTGAATGAAAGGAGCGATTTATTCTCTTGCAGTTTGTACCCAGGACTAATCTCGGACGGTTTGCAGCCAAAAAACTTTCTGTATCTCTTCAATCTCCTAATTCTATTTTTACGCTGAAAATCAGTTTTCCTATAACAACTTCCCAATATCATTTGGCCCAGATAGGACATTTTCCTGTAATTAATATTTATTTTATTGGCCTACTAAGGACCACGTCATTTCACCTGTCTTTTTATTATTATTATTTATTATTTATTACAGTCATTAATATTTATTTATTACTAGCTTTTGCACGCGGCTTCGCTCATACTCGAACAATGATCAAGTAACATAGTTCACTTTTGCAGATAAGGAAATAAATAAATTAGAACCTTCCATTTTCTCACCCTCCTCTTCAAATGTACACCGTACAGTACAAGAAGTCCTCTCCATCCTATCCTGATCCTACTTACAAACCTTCAAACCCAAAGGGTAATAACTTTCTGTTATTTTATTTATATATTTTAACAGCTATAATCATATAATTTGCCTATAAGTATGTACTGTAATGGATTCTCCACAGTATACAAAAACCGCCTGGGGGGGACGTGCCCCCGTGCACCCCCCTAAATCCGCCCTTGATTTTAGGCCAGGTATAGTGATAACAAAAAATAGCCACGTTGTCGAAAATGAAATCCATGACTGGGACTGTAGGTATTGCATAAGAATGAGAACATAATAAAATCGAGAGTTCTCTGCTTCATCATAATAGCCGTTTTTGAGTTACAGAGGTCTAAATGTGAGTTTAGCGTAGTTTTAAGTCAAAATAGTAAAATTAACTCACCGATTATGAACAAACCGTAGCACGAAATTTAATGGTTAAGGGAACACTTCGAAGAAAAATGTCATGTTTTTTTTTTAATTTTAGTAAGAATTAACTTTCTGTGCGATGCTCTAATGTTACAAAAAAAAATTATAATAGTTATTTATGCTCTTGTCTAATAAAGTCTTTACTCGTTAGTTGGCATTTGATCTTGACCCCCCAACCCGTCTCAAATTATGAGAAAAAAAAATCGAAACATTCAACTCAAAATTTTTAATCAGACATATTATTAAACAAATGCTTTTGAGAGAAATGTATTATTTAACAAAGAATAGATCGTTTAGACTCTTTGAAATACGTGTTAAGAAATAGTAGGAATGGCATGCTCCCTTACTAACTTTAGTAGATTTTTACATGTGCACTTTTGTTTTTACAAGGTTGGTAGTAGTGCCCTTTTCTGGCTCATAATCGGGATTTTTTTTCTCTGAGATGGACTAGCCGTTTTAAAATTATTTATTCTTGCCTGGTAAGCATCTTATTAACATTAATATTCATAAGAATTATTAACATTTAAATATCTCCATTTAGGAAGTATATATGTAACTTAAGGATTAAATCGGAATGAAATAAAGCACTTAACACTTAGAACAGAATTACTTAATACAATTTATACTCAGTGCTTGATTTTTCATAATCTTTGGATCATTCATTTTCTCCCAAATAATTTTCACAAGTCTCTAGAATTGCTAAGTTAGTTAAAAGTATAACTAATAACCAGTCATTTAACAAATGATTATATGCATATTGTGTTCCTTCGCTGGTATTATTCATTAAGATCAAACATTAATTTTTAAAACTAAAAACTGTCTTTTGATATGGTAAGTCAAAAGTTCTATTAATATTGACCTATGTAAATTAATAATACCCCTACATATACTATTTATTGGAACTTGCAACGTTGATTTTTTAAGTTAAACTTTCGCTTTAAGTTGTCCCTTCGAGTTGAGTTACAAATTTTAACTGTTTATTCATTTCTTTTATAGTATTATCCAAAAATACAAATTATATTGAGCTTCAGTTTGGAAAAAATAATGTAATTATTGGAAATGTGTAGATTTTGGTAAACACTTCATCAAGGAATAAACATTTCAACTAACACTTCAAAGTATAGATGATATATTTTTGATGAAACATTCATTTCTTGATGAAATGATCACCAAAGTATACACATTTCCCATAGTTACTTTATTTTTTCCATACTAAAGCTCACAATAATTTATATTTTTGAAGAATATAAAAAAGGAAACAAATGAACAGTTAAAACTTGCTGTAACTCAACTTGAAGCGACAACCTGTGGAATAATTACCAAATAGATGAAATGGTGCTATGGACAGTGATAATTTCTCCTGCAACTCACAATAAAAAAGGTGAATCAAGACTGGCATTTCACCATGATTAAATCTACATTTATCAAAGTTAAAAGCTTCAATATATAATGATAAGAATTGAATAACTGAAATGAGAGGAGTGATAAAAATAGGTTACATGAGATAAGGAGCTAGGATTCATGTAGACCAGCTAATTCACAAGTACCTCTTTTCAATATAGCATAAAACGGAAAAAAAATCAAATCTATATCCCAGTATTTTAATTTGTTCTTCAATTTAGAATCTCTTTAAAAACAATTTACATTTCCACTAAATTTCATTGAATGTTTTTTTTTTATTTCAATTAAAGTGAATTTAAGTTTTAAATTTGCAGTCTTGTCTAGGCTTTGAGTTTTTGATTCTATGCCTACTTTTTTTTTTTAACTAAGGAGGATGGAAGTTTTCAAGGATTCTGTTCTGTAACAATTTCTGTGTTTATTACACTTTTTTCCTTTGTTCTTTTTTTCGCAAAAGTATTTTTCATCAGTTAAACTTAATTTTTTTTCTAACCGGTTTTTATTATTTTATCTTATAGATAAAATAAAATATTATACAGGTATCACTAAAACTTGTTTATATAAGAGTGTTTAAAAATTATGATAATGTTTTATTATTTCAGGTGTGAACATTTTAATCATTCAAGCTTGATGCCTGTCTACAGAAAAACATCTCATGCTTTGATGCAAGCGAAATATAATAATGCTCGACAGATATTGTACTTGTAAGTCATAATCTTATATAGTTAAAGTATGGCATGAAACATATCATTGTCAGGAGAATGTATCTTACATATCATAAAATATCTCTGTGATTTTTATAATTTACGGGTCAAATTAATTTATAATAAATAAATTAATGAACTTCTTTGCCAACTTTGTTAAACTAAATGTAGGCTCCTAGCAATATGCTTTATTTCATTTTGGAGTTCCTATCCTGTTTAAAGTTTAACATAAAACAAGACAAAATATTAAGCGATCCACAATCTTGACTCTGGATTATTTCAATTCAGACTTAATAACAAGAAATATAACTTATTAGATTGTATATTATCTGACACTACATCATCTTGTCTAAACTTATTTTTATTGTTTTCTCAAAGAATATTTCTAATCAAGCTAAATTTTCAAATACTACAAAAATTTTATGATATGATAGTTGGTGGTAGCAGTCATTGAACAAGTGAATTAAAATTCAATACAAGAATTTTCAGTATGTTCAATCACAAGTCACAAATCAGTCCTTTAGTGAATTTCTATGAAATAATTACTTCTGCCTGCTGAAATAAACTGATCAATTAAATTTAAGGGAATAGAGGATTGAATCATTTCCCATTTATAACTATTTATGTGGTATAACTACATGGTTGATTTGCTACATATTCGTATTAAGCATATGAACCAAATATTTGGATGGATTGATTTTCAATTTTTCCCCACTATGTGAGAGGCATTACATTATTTCAAACAGCCAGAAATAAATAGTTTAAATTTTATTTAATAAAATTAAAATATTCAGTACATCCTATCCCTTTGTTGCTACTGCTATTATTTAATATATTGCTTTATCTGTATATTTTTGCTGATAGCTTTAAAATAGTTATGAATGTTTCCTGTTGTCTGCTAATTGTAATGTATTACAATAAATAATATTCTCGTTCATATCTAAATCTCTAAATATTGTTTCTCTTTGTTTTATTTATACTGGGCATTCAAGTATAATATGCTTAAGGGTCTCGTTGAGCTTTTAGTTATGCCTACCTTGTGGAGAATCTATTGCAAATTCTATTATTTGTTTGTGCCTATATGTGAAGTAGTTTTAAAAGACTTTAATAAATCGTATGTCTGTTAAATTAACTATTTATTATTTTACGTTGATTTTACTTCATGAAATAAATTTTTGAGGCGTTTATATAACTCTAAAAGAATAAATAAATTTAATTCTTTTCCTAGCCCCTCTACTCCGTGAACATTGAACCTGTACTTCGTACCCTATCGTCTCAGTGAAGATCCGGCTGCCTAACAGCGCACATTGCTGCAATTTATAATTTAACTTTTAAGACCAAAGTTAAACAATATATTCAGAAAAAATGAAGTATTCTAATATAAGAAAAGGTAATGAACGAGTTTTTAATAATGAAAATTAGAAATGAATTAGTTTAAAAACTTTATTAAATCTTATGTCTGTTAAATTAACTATTTATTATTTTACTTCATGAAATACATTTTTAAGGCGTTTATATAACTCTAAAAGAATAAATAAATTTAATTATTTTCCTAGCCCCTCTACTCCGTGAACATTGAACCTGTACTTCGTTCCCTTAGCCCCTCAGTGAAGGTCTTGCTGCCTAACTGCGTACATTGCTGCAATTTATAATTTAACCTTTAAAACTAAAGTTAAACAATATATTCAGATAAAATGAAGTATCCTACTATTAAAATAAGGTAATAATCGAATTTTTAAAATTGCAAATTAGAACGAAATAGTTTAAAAACTTTAATAAATCTTATGTCTGTTAAATTAGACATTCATTAATTTAGGTTGATTTTACTTCATGAAATACATTTTTAAGGCGTTTATATAACTATAACTCTAAATGAATATATAAATTTAATTATTTTCCTAGCCCCTCTACTCCGTGAACATTGAACCTGTACTTCGTACCCTATCGTCTCAGTGGAATCTCATCTGCCTAACTGCGAACATTGCTGCGATTTATAATTTAACTTTTAAGACCAAAGTTAAACAATATATTCAGATAAAATGAAGTATCCTACTATTAAAATAAGGTAATGAACGAATTTTTAATATTGCAAATTAGAAATGGAGTAGTTTAAAAACTTTAATAAATCTTATGTCTTTTAAATTAAACATTCATTAATTTACGTAGATTTTACTACATGAAATACATTTTTAAGGCGTTTATATAAGTATAACTCTAAATCAATATATAAATTTAATTATTTTCCTAGCCCCTCAGTGAAGGTCTTGCTGCCTAACTGCGCACATTGCTGCAATTTATAATTTAACCATTAAAACTAAAGTTAAACAATATATTCAGTTAAAATGAAGTATCTTACTATTAAAATAAGGTAATGAACGAATTTTAATATTGAAAATTAGAATGAAGTAGTTTAAAAACTTTAATAAATCTTATGTCTGTTAAATTAAACATTCTTTAATTTACGTAGATTTTACTTCATGAAATACATTTTTGAGGCGTTTATATAACTCTAAAAGAATAAATAAATTTAATTATTTTCCTAGCCCCTCTACTCCGTGAACATTGAACCTGTACTTCGTACCCTATCGTCTCAGTGAAGATCCGGCTGCCTAACAGCGCACATTGCTGCAATTTATAATTTAACTTTTAAGACCAAAGTTAAACAATATATTCAGAAAAAATGAAGTATTCTAATATAAGAAAAGGTAATGAACGAGTTTTTAATAATGAAAATTAGAAATGAATTAGTTTAAAAACTTTATTAAATCTTATGTCTGTTAAATTAACTATTTATTATTTTACTTCATGAAATACATTTTTAAGGCGTTTATATAACTCTAAAAGAATAAATAAATTTAATTATTTTCCTAGCCCCTCTACTCCGTGAACATTGAACCTGTACTTCGTTCCCTTAGCCCCTCAGTGAAGGTCTTGCTGCCTAACTGCGTACATTGCTGCAATTTATAATTTAACCTTTAAAACTAAAGTTAAACAATATATTCAGATAAAATGAAGTATCCTACTATTAAAATAAGGTAATAATCGAATTTTTAAAATTGCAAATTAGAACGAAATAGTTTAAAAACTTTAATAAATCTTATGTCTGTTAAATTAGACATTCATTAATTTAGGTTGATTTTACTTCATGAAATACATTTTTAAGGCGTTTATATAACTATAACTCTAAATGAATATATAAATTTAATTATTTTCCTAGCCCCTCTACTCCGTGAACATTGAACCTGTACTTCGTACCCTATCGTCTCAGTGGAATCTCATCTGCCTAACTGCGAACATTGCTGCGATTTATAATTTAACTTTTAAGACCAAAGTTAAACAATATATTCAGATAAAATGAAGTATCCTACTATTAAAATAAGGTAATGAACGAATTTTTAATATTGCAAATTAGAAATGGAGTAGTTTAAAAACTTTAATAAATCTTATGTCTTTTAAATTAAACATTCATTAATTTACGTAGATTTTACTACATGAAATACATTTTTAAGGCGTTTATATAAGTATAACTCTAAATCAATATATAAATTTAATTATTTTCCTAGCCCCTCAGTGAAGGTCTTGCTGCCTAACTGCGCACATTGCTGCAATTTATAATTTAACCATTAAAACTAAAGTTAAACAATATATTCAGTTAAAATGAAGTATCTTACTATTAAAATAAGGTAATGAACGAATTTTTAATATTGCAAATTAGAAATGGAGTAGTTTAAAAACTTTAATAAATCTTATGTCTTTTCAATTAAACATTCATTAATTTACGTAGATTTTACTACATGAAATACATTTTTAAGGCGTTTATATAAGTATAACTCTAAATCAATATATAAATTTAATTATTTTCCTAGCCCCTCAGTGAAGGTCTTGCTGCCTAACTGCGCACATTGCTGCAATTTATAATTTAACCATTAAAACTAAAGTTAAACAATATATTCAGTTAAAATGAAGTATCTTACTATTAAAATAAGGTAATGAACGAATTTTAATATTGAAAATTAGAATGAAGTAGTTTAAAAACTTTAATAAATATAATGTCTGTTAAATTAAACATTCATTAATTTACGTAGATTTTACTTCATGAAATACATTTTTGAGGCGTTTAACTAACTCTAAAAGAATAAATAAATTTAATTCTTTTCCTAGCCCCTCTACTCCGTGAACATTGAACCTGTACTTCGTACCCTATCGTCTCAGTGGAATCTCATCTGCCTAACTGCGAACATTGCTGCGATTTATAATTTAACCATTAAAACTAAAGTTAAACAATATATTCAGTTAAAATGAAGTATCTTACTATTAAAATAAGGTAATGAACGAATTTTAATATTGAAAATTAGAATGAAGTAGTTTAAAAACTTTAATAAATATAATGTCTGTTAAATTAAACATTCATTAATTTACGTAGATTTTACTTCATGAAATACATTTTTGAGGCGTTTAACTAACTCTAAAAGAATAAATAAATTTAATTCTTTTCCTAGCCCCTCTACTCCGTGAACATTGAACCTGTACTTCGTACCCTATCGTCTCAGTGGAATCTCATCTGCCTAACTGCGAACATTGCTGCGATTTATAATTTAACCATTAAAACTAAAGTTAAACAATATATTCAGTTAAAATGAAGTATCTTACTATTAAAATAAGGTAATGAACGAATTTTAATATTGAAAATTAGAATGAAGTAGTTTAAAAACTTTAATAAATATAATGTCTGTTAAATTAAACATTCATTAATTTACGTAGATTTTACTTCATGAAATACATTTTTGAGGCGTTTAACTAACTCTAAAAGAATAAATAAATTTAATTCTTTTCCTAGCCCCTCTACTCCGTGAACATTGAACCTGTACTTCGTACCCTATCGTCTCAGTGGAATCTCATCTGCCTAACTGCGAACATTGCTGCAATTTATAATTTAACCATTAAAACTAAAGTTAAACAATATATTCAGTTAAAATGAAGTATCTTACTATTAAAATAAGGTAATGAACGAATTTTAATATTGAAAATTAGAATGAAGTAGTTTAAAAACTTTAATAAATATAATGTCTGTTAAATTAAACATTCATTAATTTACGTAGATTTTACTTCATGAAATACATTTTTGAGGCGTTTAACTAACTCTAAAAGAATAAATAAATTTAATTCTTTTCCTAGCCCCTCTACTCCGTGAACATTGAACCTGTACTTCGTACCCTATCGTCTCAGTGGAATCTCATCTGCCTAACTGCGAACATTGCTGCGATTTATAATTTAACCATTAAAACTAAAGTTAAACAATATATTCAGTTAAAATGAAGTATCTTACTATTAAAATAAGGTAATGAACGAATTTTAATATTGAAAATTAGAATGAAGTAGTTTAAAAACTTTAATAAATATAATGTCTGTTAAATTAAACATTCATTAATTTACGTAGATTTTACTTCATGAAATACATTTTTGAGGCGTTTAACTAACTCTAAAAGAATAAATAAATTTAATTATTTTCCTAGCCCCTCTACTCCGTGAACATTGAACCTGTACTTCGTACCCTACTAGCCCCTCAGTGAAGGTCTTGCTGCCTAACTGCGCACATTGCTGCAATTTATAATTTAACCATTAAAACCAAAGTTAAATAATATATTCAGATATAATGGAGTATCCTACTATTAAAATAAGTTAATGAACGAATTTTTAATATTGCAAATTAGAAATAAGGTACTTTTAAAATTATTTAATAATTAGAATGTCTGTTAAATTAATTATTTATTAATTTATATAGGTTATCTTCATAAAGTACGTTTTTACAAGGTTGATAATTCACTATATAAAGAATATACAAAATTAATAAATATTTTATTGCATTTATACTCTGTGAACATTGAAACTTCACTTCGTAACCTAGATTCCAGTCAAGTCTTAGCTTCTAAACTGTGCAGTTATCATGATTTTTATAGTTTTTCATTATACTCCAGGTTAAGAACGAAGATGATTTTTATTTTTTATTTCTTTTTGCCTTATAAAAGTAGCGATGTTCGCAGTTATAATGGTTCTCGTTAGATAGTCTTATGCGCCCATTGATCATTTTTTGGTTTCCTTTCAATAGAATTTCTTTGTGAAATATATAATTTATAATAGGAATAATATATTGTCTTTATATTTCAATTACATATTATTGAATATAATTTTGATTTTAATTAATATTATTATAATTTTTTTTTTTATTATAATTTCGGAAATTTATTTTTCAGGCTCAAAATCTGAAGAATCTACTGCAGAGGTACTTGAAGGAAGTACAACGCTGATGAAGTAACACATGAAGCAGCTATAAGAATTAGCTTGATGTTTGGCATTACTATGTTATCGAGAAGAAGTTGATGATGATGATGACCAAGCCAAGTAAGTGAGTATACTTTTTACTTATAAATATACTTTATAAAGTTGATAATTATAAAATTCTAATTATAAATTAAAAAAATAAAGTCAATATAGAATTAGCATTATGATCATATTATTTAGTTTAGTTTTATTCAGTTCAATAAAAAATGTATTTATATTTCATTTTAAATTAATTATGTTTTATTTCATTAATTTTTTACAGAAATCCGGCTTGCTATTCCGGAATGGATGGAAGACACAAGTCAAGTTCAGAAGCTTATCCTTGGAATCTAGAAGACTGCAGTAAGCTTGTACTATAGAGGGCTTGGTATTCTGCAGAAGAACTGCGAAGTGAATCTACGATTCAATCGACGACTCAATCGACGACAGGAGACTCCTCTCTGGAGGCGGAACGATTCGCTCTCTCGAGGACCCGGCAGGCCACCTTCTGAAACTCGGCTCTTTCCCCCGCTAGTTAGTGAGGCGTTCTTGGTCTTGCAGGGCAGTCGAAAGGATGCGAGCCCGGAACTTCTGGGTTCGGCTCAGCTCGGAACAGATCCACGGCCATCGTGATCCTCCAAGTCCTCAACTTCGAGCGGACTCTTCCCCTCCGGCTCTTTTCTTCTTCTTCCAGATTTTCCTGTCTTCTAACTGAACCTATCTGTCGAGGTTACGTTTACTCGTTGAGATGTCGCGTCATAACGGAAGATTCGAAGGAAGGGGAGATCGAAGTATTCCACGGTTCGTCGTGTTTGGAAACTCGAATCGCGTCATTGAAGAGATGTCGCAACTGAGCAGTCTTCTTGTCACAGTCGTGCAGGAAGAAGAGCATCGCATAACTTGCCGAAGTTGGTAACAGGAATTACTGTTTTG
This sequence comes from Arma custos, assembly GCA_037127475.1. Taxonomy (NCBI): domain Eukaryota; kingdom Metazoa; phylum Arthropoda; class Insecta; order Hemiptera; family Pentatomidae; genus Arma; species Arma custos. The sequence continues at coordinate 15,656,799 of CM073762.1, read as the reverse complement.
GTGGTTGAATTTTTTCATATTATTATTTTAGGAAACTATAATTTTAGACCTAATTATATTTCAGATAGCCCTGTCTGGGTCTATCGTAACCTGTATGCCCCCCAGTATTTTGACATTTTTAACATAAAAATTCTCACCAACCATCATTTTAAATTCAGTCTAAATTTAGCTCCATCTGCCCGGTTTTTATTTAAAATATTTTTAAATTAGCAGATGCTTTTATAAAATCCATATTATGGAAAACAATTCATATATATTTTTAAACCCCAAAAATTTTAGAGCTGTTCGAAGCTCTGTACCCAGCCCAACATTGGCTTTTATTAGTTGCGGTTCAACGCCTCATTTTTTCAGGAGCTAAAGGAAATCAAACCAAGTTAGATATAGTAGAGAGATATTAAATTTGAGGGATAATTTGGTTTGATTTTTGCTGGCACCTGAGGATGGGGTTTTGTCCTATACACTAATAGTTAAAAAGCCAATGATTCCGATCATTTACATAAATAATTATGTAAGTAAACTTTCAAGTTTTCACTTTTATTGGCTATCTTTATTCATTCATTAAATTTTAAAATCGCGATCAAAAAACGAGTTTCGTTTTTAAATAAGTTCTGAACTTTGCAGAGAACTTTATTTGGATTCTTTAATTCCTGTTAACAACTTTGGCAAGTTGTGCGATGTTGTTCATCCTGCACGACTATGACACGAAGACTGCTCAGTTACGACATCGCTTCGATGACGCGATTCGAGTTCCCAAACACGACGAACCGTGGAATACTTCGATCTCCCCTTCATTCGAATCTTCCGTTGTAACGCGACATCCCAACGAGTAAACGTAACCTCGACAGATAGGTTCAGTTAGAAGACAGGAAAATCTGGGAAAAGAAGAAAAGAGCCGGGGGGAAGAGTCCGCTCGAAGTTGAGGACTTGGAGGATCCCGATTGCCATGGATCTGTTCCGATCTGAGCCGAACCCAGAAGATCTGGGCTCGCATCCTTTCGACTGCCCTGCAAGACCAAGAACGCCTCACTAACTAGCGAGGGATGAGACGGGCTTCAGGAGATGGCTCACCAGGTCCTCAGGAGTGCGGATCGTTTCGTCTCAAGAGAAGAGTCTTCTGCTGCCGAGTGAATCGTGGAATCGCTTCGAGTAACCTCCACAGAGCATCAGGTCCTTTGTAGTACAATGAACAGGGTGGAAACTACATATTGGGTGGAAGAAGACATTCGTCACGATGAAAACCAATGGAGCCTTCATGTTGAGCTAACACCCTTGAAGACCTATGCTGCTCAAATAAGGTAAGCTATTTACTACACAATTATAACGAATTTAATTATTTTAAAATATTTGTTATATGCTGCAGTAAACTTTTGATGGTTTCTTTACTAAGCATTAAATCTTAAACGAAAAATTTTATTATTAGCTCAGACTGTTGATATGAAAGAGGCACAGTATGTATAGAAGAATACTCTGTATTCGTACTGTGGAATGGATATGAAGTATTGGAATCAGTTCCGCTAATTGTCTTTTCGAGTTACTAGTTTTAACTGTCATTCATTGCCGTTTAAAGATTCTTCAAAAATACAAATTATCATGAGTCTTTAGTTTGGAAAAATTGACGTAATTATGGGAAAATGTATAGATTTCGGTAACCATTTATCAAGAAATGAACGTTTCAATGAAATTTTCGAAGTATAGATAGTCTTATGTTTGTTGAAAAGTTCATTTCCTGATGGAATGGTTAACGAAATATTAAAAAAAAAATCATAATTACTTTTTTTCCCATGATAAAGCTCACGATAATTTGTATTTTTGGAGAATATAAAAAAGGAAACGAATGAACAGTTAAAACTTGTATCTCAACTCGAATCGACAACCTGCGGAATACACCGATGTATATTCACCGCAACATTATTTTAAAAATCTTAAAACACCTGAATAATCTACAACATTTTGAACATTAACAATTTTTTTAATTTTTAAATCTTTTTAATTCCAAAAAAAATATTGATTTTATACTGCAACATATAATTATGTGTTTACTATACCTTCCTTTCATGAGCGTCTTAAAATAAATGGAAGACAACTTTTTTATTTTATTTGTCTTCTTTCATTCTCTCTGTTTTTCTTCTTGTAATACTTCATTGTTATATTATATATGTTCATGATTGGATGTGTAAATTAAGTAATAACAAAAAATTGTCTTGAATTCAAAATTATGGAGGGAATTCAAGAAAGTATGGAGCAAAGATGAGTAAACTTTAAACTTGTACCAATACAACCTATGAAGGATCTATTGGAGTAAACCAGATATAAAAATACGGATGTTTTAAATTATAAAATTAAGGTATTAATTAAGATATTTGAACGATGGGATATGTGTTACTAAAAATAAAGATGAGAAACAATGTATGTAAAATTAAAATAAAATAATAAAAAACAAAAAAAAAACCTATACCACTACAACTGATGAACGTTACTGGGTTCAGTACATGGTTGAGACTGTACTATTTCTAGGACAGCGGTTGTGGAGGTAGGTAGTTTGTCAGAGACTCTCATTCGCCGGAGTTTTTTCCAATTGATGTTACCCACTTTATAGAGGTTCTTGTATAGCTTTCAGGGTCCATCCGCGGTTATTAAAAGGCTAAAGAATTTATCTGTCACAGCTGGACTTCAGCTTAGCAACTCAGCACTTCACACTCCCCTCTCCCTCTCATGCAAAAAGTTGTATCAACTACAAAAAACAATTTTTTTTTCTTTCTGCAACTGTTGAAATTTGTTAGATAAGCAATCTCTTTAACCTAAATCAGCTTCAAATTTGGCTGAAAACTTAAAAAAAAAATCTTAATATTTTTGTTTTGAAGAGAAAAGATTTGTCAAGGCCGGGGTTCGAACCCGGGTCCTCAACATCTCTACCGCGGCACTCTCCCAACTGAGCTTCCAGGGCTCGTGACCAGATCAGACAAATCTATTCTCTTCCCCGTCCCAAATCCCAAGCACTTGCAATTTTTGCGATGTACATATGGGGAATGTTCATTGAACATTACTTTAATTGGGATCTGGTTGCCATCAATTTTATATTTATAATTTTTATTTTTATTTTATTATAAAAAAAAACATCGGTTCCTTAGGTTGTCGCTTCGAGTAAGTCAAAACAAGTTTTAACTCTTCATTCGATTTGTTTTGAATAATCTCGAAAATAAAAATAATGCTGAGTTTTATTTGAAAAAAGGGTAGAGTTATGGATAACACATTGCTATGTTTCTACTCTTTAATATATTTTGAAGTGGAACAACGGCTATACCACAAATCAAATCACTAAAATAGAGCCAAAAACTCAAAAAGAAACACTATTATTTATTATAATGCAATTGGGAAAAACCACAATGCAAAGCCTTATGTTTCAAAAATACACCCACTTACCAGTCGACGTTTCGCCTATTCAGGCATTACCAAGACACCAAACAAAAAGGGGGTTATGTGAATCACATTCACAAACAATATTTATATTTTGAATATTATGATTGATTTTTTGGGATCCCAAAGTATCATTTAGGATAGAGAAGAATTGGTTGACTGTAACTTCTAATATAAGGAAGAAATAGTTGGGGGTGCAGTCAATAAAAACACCTTAATAAGTGTAACTTATTAAGTGTAACTTATTAAGGTGTTTTTATTGACTTCACCCCCAACTATTTCTTCCTTATACCATTTAGGATGATTACTCAAATTATTATTTCTATGCCTTAGTCTTAATTGGATATTTTTCCAGAGGTCTGTTCTTGTATTTACCAATTTACTCATCTATTATACCTTCAATATATTATTCATAAATAAATAGTGCATCTGGGGTAAGTAAGAACCAAAAGAATTATAATGGTTATAATGTAAAGGAGATAGTTGGGGGGGTGCAGTCAGAAAGAACACTGAATAAGTAATAAACTTATAATTATGTGCCGACGTTTCGACCTACAGTGTAGGTCATCTTCATCTTCATCATCATCAACGTCGGCACATAATTATAAGTTTATTACTTATTCTGTGTTCTTTCTGACTGCACCCCCCCCCCCAACTATCTCCTTTACATTAGATCATCCAGTCAACTATTTTCATCTCATATAATGGTTATAGGTTATTAATTCAATTTTAAACAAGATTAATGATTTAATATATGCAATGAGAATTACAGTAAATGATTCAGATAATATAAGTAGATATATAAATCGGATTGCCATAAAATACATAACAGGAAATAAATTAAAGTGAAACAGGGGTAGATAGGGTTTATACGTCGGTCTTCGCCTGGCCGCGTACTGGTCTTCTGCGCCCTGCATCCTCCGCCTTCCGCCTTCCTTCTAGCTCCTCCGGATCTGTTTAGAGAGTACTTTTTCCAGTGGAGTCTTCGACCCCCCTTTTCTTATCTTTTCAGCCATATTGACTGTAAGGGGACCACAGGTGACACTCTTCTACCTGTGTGATCTCGCAACACAACATTGTTGGTAGTTTGTGCAAAACACATTCCCTTTTATGTTACATACAATACATAGCACTTGTTATGTACATCAGGAATCTTAAGTATAGAATATACTTACCGAAATATACACATTTTTCATAATTATCCCATTTTTGCACGCTAAAACTCTCACGATAATTTGTATTTTTGGAAAATATTAATAATAAAACGAATAACCAGTTAAAACTTGTTGCAACTCAACTCGTAGCGATAGCCTGCGGAACTGATACCAAAATAAAATAGTGGAGTATCCAGTTCAAAGCTTTCAGATGAAGAAGCTCGATATCAGTTTCGCAGATTGTTGCTTCGAGTTGAGTTACGAGTTTTAATTGTTCATTCGTTTCCTTTTTAATATTCTTCAAAAAAATACAAACTAACATGATCACTGAAATCTTTTTATATCGGTAATTGTTTATTTGTATCGGTATTTATTTATAAATTATACTCGTGAAATGAACGTTTCAACTATTAAGTGTTCTACACTTCCAAATGATAGTTAAAATGTTAATTTCGTTATAGAATGATTTTCGAAATGGAATGATTTATTTGTGATTCTTGGTTGCAGATCATTAAACAATTTCTTGCATGCCGATTTTTTCTGAAGGAATTTAAACTGTTTTTGTTGTTGTTGGAACAGATCGTCTACAAATGCTATGCAATCTACTGTTAATTTGCCTCTACCGAGTGTAATTGGTTGGTAAATCTTGAGGACTGATTTCTGTTTTGCAGCGATGCAGTTGAAGAGTAGTTGAGAGAGCCCATCTTGTCTTACTTCTGTTTTGATCAAATATGGGTTTGTGATTTTCTGTTCTTTTAGTTTCTATAACAGTGATACATGATTAAATGAATCGGATGGTTTTTTGAAGTCTATTAATGTGCAACGTACATTTTTGTTACATATTCTCTGTTGTCTTAGAATCTCAGATTCATATTCAAAATTTGCTCTGAACATGAACGGCCTGGTAGGAATCCTGCTTGGTATTCCTTAATTTTCCGTTCTAATGGTTGTGCTCTATCCAGGAGGCACTGGTATAGAATTTTGTAAAGTTCAAATACCCGTGAGATTCTTCCGTAGTTGTTAACGCATGTTCTGTCCGCTCCCTTGTGTTGGGGATGATTTAATTTACTTTTCCAGTCTTCTGGAATCGTTCTGTTTGCCAAATATATTACATGATATAGGAGATTTCTTTAGTCGTAGTATTTTAGCCTGCTGACGTCACTATTTCTGTTATGATTCCATCTTCACTCTGCTTCTTCCTCTAATCTGTTTGCTGATTTCCTCTAGAACTAGTTGCAATCGTAGTAAGTTTTTATCAATTAAATATGAAACGGGGTGGCTCAGTGGCAGAACGCTGAGTTGCCAAGCCGAAAGTCCTGGGTTCAAATCCTGCTAAAAAAATCAATCAATTGGCAGACTGGGATGGATCTTATGGGATCTAGGATCCATCTTGGGCTCACCCTGCTTTTATAAAGTGGGTACCCAAAATAAGTGGGAAAAGTCAGGCGGTTGAGCGTGATTCAGGACAAATCACCTCTCTGCACAACTTTTGTCCACGAAATAGTACAGTCTCTATCATATACTGAATCCCAAACCCTTCATAGTTTGTAGTGGTACAGTTGTTTTTTTTTTATTATAAATTACCGTAACAGGTAATTTCAGTTGCAAGTTCACAATGATTAGAGCTTTAATCTAGTGAAGAGAAATCTAGAAATGTCTTGAGCTCTTTTTACAGTTTTGTTGAAGTCTTAATAAAAAAAGATGAAGAGATTGGGAAATCTAACAATAAAATTCCAAAATACGGAGCTACATATTTTATTTTTATATTACTTGTCATTAGACTTGGCACTCAACTTACATTTTCAATCTTTATGATGTAACTGAATAGAAGTAAAATCAATTTCCGCTGTTTAAGGGTAAAGTTCTCCCGAAATATATATTTTCCTATGCTATTTTAATTTTATATTTAATAAGTATTTAGAAATAAACTGGTGTGCAGTCAATGAAATTATATACTGATCAGTATAAATTATTATTAATTGTCATGACGTTTCGGCCTAAGTTTTAAGACATCATCAGGGTTAAAAAAAAAGTCATAATAATATAACGGCCTTTATGATGGTTAAAATGTCAGTACAAATTATAGATTATACTTATTAGTCTGTATAATTTAATAGACTTCTTCCCACACCAATTTCTGCATAATTATTATTTTTATGCTCAACTTTTTTATTATATTTAAAATTGCAAATTACAGGGACCTGAAACGCTGCAAGAACATGTCAAGAATTACAAAGATCTTCTAGAAGCTTCTGCTGTCTTCCTCGTTTATCAGTTTACACCGAAGAGCTTCCAGACGTTAAAAATGTCTTCGCAAGTCGGGCTTGGTCATCAGGTTCGACGCAGGTCATCTGGTTCGACGTAGGTCATCCGATTCCACGCAGATCTTCGTGTCAGGAGAAGGCGGTCAACAGCGAGGTAAGAAATAGTTTTTATTTAACTTTAATGGTTGGCTAATAACACTTTTTATATTTTGATTTTCAAAGTTAACTAAATATTAAATAAATGAGGCTGTTCCATCATGTAATTTTGCGATTGAAGGAATGGAACTAAACATATTAACAAAATCCATGCTGGAAACAAACTCGGTATTGTTTGGTAGGTATAGTTTAAAAACGCTTTAGTAAAAGATTGAATAACAACTGCAACCAAGGATTTGTTTTGGATCTTAAGGGAACAATAATTACAATTTAGGGAACAATAATCAAAACTGTAAAAAAAACTTCATGGGTTGTAGTCTTGTGATCTGCACATGTTAGGGAATGTAATATTTCTAGGACACTGGTTGTGCAGGGAAGTGATTTGTCCGACATCATGCTCAACCATCAGGTTTATTTCCAATTAAAGGTTAAATGTATCAACTTTATAGAGGCTGGTATCCCTTGGAGGTCCTGAAGGACCCACCGGTTTTTTTTCACCAAATTTAACCAAAATCTTTTATTCAATTTTATCCTTACGGGGATACTGGATTTTGACAATAATTATTATTACATCATAATTGTATTGTCAATAATCTTCTCACTCCAAGCCATTTTAAAAGCTTTTCATAATGCCTCCTACTTTCGGTCATTTCAATGGATTCTTCTTCCGAGATTGAAAAGTGTTGTGCCCACTTTCGCTGTTCACTCGTACACAAACTCTTTTGTACATATTTTTGTTTTGAAGAGGATGTACTCTGGAGGGATGTACCTTGATGGTTGTTACAGTCTCTGTTCTCTCCTTGAAGATTGAAACTATGACTGCTACTTCCCAATTCTTTGGATTTCCTTCTGCTTCCTAACTAAGTTTTGTAAATGAAGCATAGTCTCCTTTCCTTTGAATTTTAAATATTTCAGGAACCCAAATTTGCTTATTACCGGCTTTAAATTTAAATAATTGACTGTGGCAGATAAATTATTTAATCTGCTAACTGGAGGAGATGGATCCTGTCGGGTTTAGGGACCCTCCTGTGGCTCATTCATCTTCTATTAATAGGATAAACTTGTTAGGAGGAAAACCTGGAGATTGAGCATGATCTTGATCTAATCACCTCCCTGCACAACCGTTGCCTTAGAGACGCTACACTCTTTCATCTTTTTGGTTCTATTTTTGTGGTTAATATATAGATATTAAAAACAATCAAATGAATAATATTTTTTTTATTCCTAAACAAACTAATTTGTTAAGTACGAGTAACAAATAAAATCTCTCTCTCTCTCTCACTCCTTCTCTTTATCTATTTATCAATCTCTTCTTCTCTATACTTCTTACCTGCATAAGAATACTGTATTACAGTATACAAAATTTCCTAACTTGCAAATTGTTGGAAATGTAATATTTAAAAAATTACCAGATGAGATATTTAATAAACAGCCTTCCATAGAGTGGGAATTACTTATGCTTGCAAAATTTATTTTTGTAAATATTCTGCAGGTCGTCGTTGAGTTGTCACAACAAGTTTTAACTGGTCATTCATTTCCTTACAGACAAATTATCATGAGCTCTTTGTATGGAACAGTTTTTGTATGGAAAAGAGATAGGTATAGCAACTGACTATGGGATACAACACACCCAGCTAATTTTTAAATATGCAACCTATTAATCTACAGAAAAAGACAGAGTTTTTATACTGTTGATCATGAAACCTATATATTGAAAATGACCACTTAGGTCGAAACGTCAATAGAAAATATATATAACATATGAATTTGGACTAAAGGTTTTTTTGTATTATTATACACCCTAAGAAAAAAATATAATCTGTAAAGTCCAGTACCCTAGAAGATTAATATTGGAAAAGAGAATGTAACTATGGGAAATGTGTGTAATTCGGTAATCATTTCATATAGAAATGAACGTTTAAACAAATTTATATCATATAGATTTCAAAATGTTAGTTGAAACTTTTATTTCTTGATCAAATGATTTGCAAAATCTACTCATTACCCATAATTAAATTCTATTTTCCACACTAAAGCTCACAGTAACTTGTATTTTTGGAAAATATTAAAAATGGCACAAATAAACAATTAAAATTTGTTGTACTCACATCGAAGCGATAACCTGCAGAATAATTACCTTTTTTCTTTATCTTTTATTTTATTTTATTTTTTCTGTTTTCAATAAGAAAATTAATGATAACCACCTAGTGATTAATAATAATGTTAATAATATTCTAACTATATTTAGGCAAAAGTACAAAAACTCCTTAAAATAGTAACTGAATTTTATTTTCATTAAGTGCCTTATTCATTTACTGTGCATTGATTACAATTTTTGCATACTCACTTCAATGTTGCATTACTCCGAAAAGTGAACAGTCGTGGAGTTTTGTCTAAAACGTTTGAAATAGGGGATTAAGAATATTCATATTTAAGTAATGGTTGATAAAGGAGAAGTAAATAATCCCATAATTTTTAAAATATTACACAGACAAATTTTATTGTAAGTTTTTTGGGTTGTTTTTAAATCATGCCATTTTCGTGCAGGGAGGGGGAATCACCATCAACCATAAGATTCCCCCCCCCCATTTTGGATACCCACTTTATATAGACTGAATGAGCCCCAGGAGGGTCCTAGATCCTACAGGATCTATCTCTGGCTGCTAACAGATTAAATAAAATCTCCCAGCTGCAGCATTCGATATGAAAAATTTAACATGTTTATACTTAATTTATTGTTATTATATTTTTTAAATATCTCTTTTTTTCAGGAAGAAAAAGTTATACAGCAGCCTTCGCAGATAGCAGCCTACACCTCGTAGATCTTCCTGACTCCGAAGCCATCACACCTCGTAGGGTGCCAAGTCAGTGGAACAAGTTCTAAGCATGTACTGTGGCCCAGTCAAACAATATTAAATTATTAAAGAATCAACTAGAAAAATAATTATTATGATTATTTAATTCATATTGTTTTATTTCAAACACTTTACATAAATTATAATTTTCTTATAAGTCTTACAAAATTTAAACTTTATAACTTAACTTTAAATTATTACAACTTTATTGTTATAAATTATCCATAACTTCTAAAATTATTTTTGATCTGGGTCACAGCCCTGCCCACTTTGGATACTGCATGTGCATGTTGCTTTTTTCATACATTTACACTTCCAGAGAAACATAACAACATACGACACAATATTATTTTTTATTACACAGTAATATAAATTTCAGTGAAATTATTCAAATATTAATTATGTACATATATATTCATTTTTTAAAATAATTTTAAAAATTTTGATTTCTTTAAATTTGAACAGTACAAAACTTTTAGATAGATTCAAATTAAATCCATTATTTATTAAATTAAATTATTATTTGTTTATTATTGATTATTTATTATTTTCATTATTTATTTACTTGTTAAAATTCTTTAAAATAGGGAAATTTATTATAGCATAAATATATTATTTAATATTGAAGATAGTACACAAGTTAGATAGGCTAGGTCACATCCTTAGTGGGCAGTATTTCTCCATGATGCATGAGCATGAGTGTGAAATATATTTTCTATATATCTACGGCAGCGACCTCCTCTCACATATTTTTAGATTCATATCATTAATTTTTTCATTTAGGTTAGTTGTTTAAATATTTGATTATTAAATTTAATTTTTTTTAATCTCATAAAAAGTTAAATCACTTTCATAAAATTATTAAATTCATTCAGCAGATTAGATTTTTTTAAATAGATCAAATTTTCGATTAAATATAGATATTTAACTAGAATTATATATATCTTAACTTAATAAATTTAAAGCTTTCATTCATATCTATTGAAGTAATAAAGTCATTATTATAGTAATTTAAATTCAATTATTGTCATTATTTATCAAATTTATTAATTTAATGTGAGAGTTGAGGATCTTCAGGACCTTCAAGACTGCAGCTGCGGACTCCTCTCTCATTACACACCCAACGCTTTTTCAACAATAGTGAATTAAATCTTAAATTTATTTTATAAATTTTAAAATATTATAATTTTGAAATTATTTGTAGATTGATAAAATTAGATTTTAAATTTTATTTTTCATAAAAACATTATTTTTTTAAATTTGAAAATACATTAAATTAAAATTAAAATTTCTATATTTGATTTTTTATCATTAAGTAAATTGTAAAATTTTTACACTTTAGGTTTAGGTACACATGAGAGTTGAGAGCAAGATCTTCGCAAAAGTGAGTACAACTATTGCATGAGTATTGTTTTTTTTTATTATTATATTTATGTGTGTGATGTTTTATTATATCCCCAGACCACCTTCAAAGTTGAAGGGATGTCTAGGGATTCTTATTTTCTTTTTAAATCTACTTAGATTTAATTTTTTTTTAATTTGATAACTGTTATATACTTTTAGTATATAACTGAAATAATTTTATTAATCTTGCATCATCACATGTTGAACGAATTCCAAACTGAGTTATCCCTCAAAATAATATCTCTCTACTATATCTGACTTAAGCTTGGGATTCTGCAGACCTTGTGATGTTTAAATATTTTTTTCAATATTTTTCGGGACATCACACCATCATCGCATGTTGAAGGAATGCCAATTTGAGTTATCCCTCAAAAAATATCTCTCTACTATATCTAACTCAAGATTGGTATTCAGCAGACATTGTGGTGTTGAAATGATTTTCCGAAAATTCTTTTAATTTGTAAAAACTACCTTGTAACAACTAAGTAGGTTTAAAAATATGTATTTCAGGTTAATTTATAATATATATTTTATGTTAATTTATAATATGTAATTTAGGTTTATTCGTCGAATTTAGGTTTGTTCGTCGAATTTAGGTATATTCGTCGAATTTAGGTTTATTCGTTCCGTTTCCCAAATTTTCTTCGTACGTCGAATACTAGATCTGATATGATCTATAGTAGTTCTAACTTCTTCGAGATCTTGTATCTTGAAGATTGTAGGGTAGGATTGTGGACTAGGCCTAATGGGGATACCACATTAAAAAAAACGCACCCCATGCACTCTACCTCTGTGGTGGTGTGGAAAGGAGTGCATTATTAAATTTTTATTCGTTTAATTTAGTTAATAATTAACTAATATCAGATAATTATTATCTGTTTTTAATATTTGATGAAATTTATAGGCTAGCTTATAAATAGACTGTGGTAAATGATATCATAATAATTATTATTGTATCAGTTTTTCTTTTTAGGAAAATTATTGAACTTGAATTCATCATGTTTTTCTTTTTTGCCTCTCATCTAAATATCTCTTCATCCTCTCATCAGAACGATAATTTTTCCTTTCATCCGTCCATTTTCTCCAGGTTTCTGCTCAAACTTGATACTCTCTTTTTCGGCATTAGGTGAGGTTTCAAGATGTTGTATATTGAACTGATGTAAACCCCTCTGGACCTAATTCAGCCATTCAATGCCGAAATTACTCTTATTAATATTACACTTATGTTTACTTAATTAGTAACTAATATAATTGTATAACTATAATTACCTCCTATTGCCTCCGGAATCCCTTCTATCAACCTCTTCTCTGGCCAACCTCTCTTCCTCCTTTAGCGGCAAGAGGACTTAGACAGGAAGACGGCTATGATAAAAAGAAATGGCGACAGAGCTTGTATGATTTAGGCTATGACATTTGATTCATTGTTGTAATAAAGTCATTATATATATATATAAAACTATAATTACGCTTGAGTAGTTTCCTCGCCGTTTTTTGTTTTTCATCCTATGGGAAATATGATATAAGACTTCCCTCAGTGTTTCCTAATTTCTTTCTTTTTTTTTTTGGTAGAGTTCGTTCTGAGTTCTCTTCATTGCTCCATATTTCTTCCTAAGAATTTTATGTTCCTGTTTTTTATTTCACCTAATTTTGGAATGACCATCGATTACCATGGTTTCAGTTGCGTACATAGGTAGGATCATTGTTATATAATGACTTACTTAGCTTTGCATTTATCGAAGCACACATTTTTGTTGTTGCGAGCCCATGTGAGTCTGTAGGCCTTCTTGTAACCAATAAATAGGGCTACTTGTATTTAAAAGCTACTGCTGATTGCTTGCCCTTTCAAAATTGGCATTTATAACTTCCAAAATAACATTTATAAAAAATGTATTCTATTTATTTAGTTTGAAGCTACGTGATTTATAGTATAATACATATTATACATATATTACGAGACATCTTTTTTGAAGGGAGAAATATGTTGGAGTGGTTGACTGGTGGGGGTTAACCTCCCCCCATGAGTGAACTCTAGTTACACCAATACTCAAGAGTATGGGCCCTGATTCGGATCGAGGGTTCTTATTGGCCTGTTGATGTGAGATATGCTGTACTTAATCTTTATTAATTTTTTTTAATGTCCTGGTGATGAGTGGAATCTGTTATTTTCAAGTATTTTAGAGAATTAAGGTTTCTTCTGAATTTTCAATTTGTAATCATTAAACAAACTATTGTTATTTCAACTCTTAACTGGGGATTTTAAACGGAATATGATATTCATTAATATCATACATAGTTAAGTAAAAAACAAAGTTGGTGTTATCTATATAAATTATTTGTTGATGAAGGTTATTTATAATGAAGAATAATGTTGCCAGCCGTTTATAGTATTATACACGTATATAATAATTCCATTTTATTCGTATTATTATTTCTTAATATTGGTTAGCACTGAATCGAACGGAGGGGGGGGGGGCTTCTTTTAGTATTTTTTTTTTATTTTGAGTAGAAAAGATTTGTCCAGGCCAGGATTCGAACCCGGCTCGCCCGCCGGATTGTGAGAACACGGGGATATAGGATTAGGAAGAGAATGGATTTGTCTTGCCGTGTTACTAGCCAGGCTAGCTCAGTTGGTTAGAGCACAGCGCTAGTGACGCGGGCGACCCGAGTTCGAATCCCGGCCTGGACAAATCTTTTCTCTTCAAAATAAAAATATTTAAAAATTATCACCATCATAAAAATAATAAATATAAAATAAACTTCTCTAGGTATTGGAAAACAAGTTATTTGTTTGTTACATTGTTACATTGAATATTCGGTTCGAAAAAAGTGCGATTTCGCTTACACAACGCCTATAAGTGCGAGAGTAATCAACACGGATTGCAGGGCCGACTATTAATAGATTAAACAACCTATTTGCCTCTGACGAATTTGCTTAGCAATGAGCCACCCAGATTTCAAACTAATAGACCATAATAATCATTTATTTTTTAGGAACTTATTTTAATAATGACTTTTAGCAAGAAAATTATTTTTTTTTTAAATATTAAAAATATTTTTTCGATAGCATTCTAGATCTACAGTTTTGTTGATGCATTTTCTTTCTTTTTTTCTAAAAGGAACTTATAAAATAGAAGATGTTCAGATGTTAAGTCGAATTTTGTCCACAGGGAGTTAATTGTACTGAGTGAAACGGAATCGTGTTATTCTTGAAGTTTTTGGCTTTAACTGAACTGAATATGAGCATAACTCCATTTCAAGCCAATACCTGGCTTAGAAACTTATTCACTACGAAAACAAAACGATTCCTCTTCCCTAAGTACAAGAAACTCACTCTGGAGATAATTCGACTTATAGTTGTAGATATATATTAAAGAAATTATCTATTTTTTTGTGGACTCTTTTTTTTTTTTACATATTGGTTCTTTCCTATATCTTTCATTCTTGCACGATGTTTTTCCTTACTCTCTTATATTAAAGTGTTTTTTTAGTTGCTTCCTAAAAACCTATCTTGTAATTTCAGCTCCTTCAAGAATTTTTTCACTCCTGTTAAGGATTATAGAATTCTTAGCTTCCTCATTTATATTATTTGAAAAGTCTTCCTCTAAATCGTCTGGGGTTCTCTCATCTTATTGCAGTTTTCAGATTTGCATCCGGCTTTGTTTAGTCTGGACAAGTGCAGATTGGACATTATACAAGATATGTGACGCCTACCTGCTCAGGACAGACCCAATTATGTTTGAGTTATGGCAGTTGCCAACAAGGTTCACTTATTTTTATGACAGGCGGTCCTTATGTTCTCACGTTTATGACTTTAACTTTCCCTTCCTCGGTCAGGTAAAGTCCTACTTACAATAAGACATTACTGCCATCTGGAAAGGCTTTGTCCAAATTTTAAGTAGCAATAGTATCCTGTAACAAACAACAACTAACTCGGGATGATTTATTTTACTATTAGCGTAAGTATTGATGTATAATACATAAAATTTAATATATTGTTTCATGTATCATAGAATAAATAGCATGATACAATAATAGAAGTATTCCACTTAAACAAGTTTTCACTTATCCATGTCATTATGGTTTGCATGTACCACTAAAAGAGGTTCTCAAACAAGTGGTAATTTTTATAAATGTAAAAATGTATTACCAGTGTGTAATAAATAATGTAGTACACACAAAAAACAAACATACATAAAATATTGAAACAAAAAAAAAACTGTACCTCTACAACATGTGAAGGGTCTGGAGTTCAGTAAAAGATAGAGACTGTACTGTTTCATGGACAACGGTTCTGCAAGGAGGTGACTTGTCCTAGGTCATGCTCAACCGCCAGATTTTCCCCCTTATTTTCGGTACCCATAATTTTTATAATATTTTATAGAGGCTGGGTGAACCCCAGGAGAGTCCTAGATCCTATATGATCCACCTCCGGCTGCAAACAGTCTAAATAAAAGTACTGCCTTGCAGCGGGATTTGAACCAGCATTTCCGGCATGGCAATTCAGTGCTATACTACTGAGCCACTCCACTCCCTAAAATATTTAAACAATCATTATAATTATTACATCATTTTATAATATGAATCATAAAACATATTAACAATCATAATATGAAAATAAAACAATGCAAGTTACACATATGTGTACAATTGTATTAATGAAAGTTATCACTTATTTTTGTCGACAATTCACTTTGGCACTCAAGTATTTGTTTTTTACGTCATATAGTTTATCAAAGTATAATTTCATAAAATTTCATCATCAGCTCCTTTATTCATTTCAAAAAACGTCTGCAACTTCTAAATACAATTTAGTGCATCATTTTTGGTGATTGGTAGCCCCCTGAATCTTCTGTATTTTCTCGGCTTCTTCTTCTTTGTCCGGATTGTCCAAATTTTCATTGTCACCTGGGGTTTTAGATTTTTCTAGGATTTCTTCATCATTCAGTTCTCCTGCTGTTATAATTTCGTCATCCATGTGAACATATTGTTTAAATGTTGGAAGCTTCTCATAGCTAACTCCTATCACTTTTGTGGCTGAAGTCAGAGAGAATCTGTTACCTATTCTATTTGCACATCATCATCATCATCTGCCGCGTTTTAAAGTGGAAACGTGTGCTAATTGTTTACACTTTACTTACCAATCAAAATGAAACAAAACCCATCCATCCCTTCACGCTTTCTTAGTATGTAGTAATAGAAATTCCACTTATGATAAATACAAAAATTGTCCCATTTACAGAGACAATTTCCACAAAAATTGATTCACTTATAGAGGAACTTCCACTTATCCAGATTCAACTGTAATATAAAGGCTTAGCGAATCCGAAGACTCAAAGCCAATACCACCAATCTCTGCTTATTATTATTGTCACTACCAATTACTATTATTATTGTTGTCTACCTTAATACAGTATAATATTTTTAATGTTCTACAAAACTAGAGATTAATTTATTAGAATAATAGATAATACTGCAAGCAAAAGTATAATTTAAAAAAAAATAAATTCACTGTTATGTTAATTTATCTTATATACTAGTCATCTCAACATTTGGAAATACATAATCGTATAACAATATAGACAATTATAACATTTCTTATAGCTTAAAATAATAATATTATTATTTTTACGTTTACGTTTACAATTTATGAAGAATATATTATATTCTTCATAAATTGTAAACGTACTAAAATAATATGTAACATAGCAATAAAAAAAAAAAGCCTGTACCACTACAACCCATGGAGGGTCTGCGGTTCAGTACATGGTAGAGGCTGTACTGTTTCATGGACTACGGTTCTGTAAGGAGGTGACTTGTCCTAGTTCACGCTCAGCCGCCAGATTTTCCCCCCTTATTTTGGTTACCCTATTTTTTAAATATTTTATAGAGGCTGAGTGGGCCCCAGGAGGGTCCTAGATCCCATATGATCCATCTCCCGCTGCAGACTAAATAAAAATCATGGCCTGCACTGAGCCACTCCGCTCCCTAATATAACAATACCCTTAGCGAACCCAAAGACTCGATGCGGAAACCACCAATCTCATCTTACAATCTTACATCCTCGGGCCACTACACTAACCCGCTATATCAATCTTAATGCAATCCTCTCATCTATGCTTCGGTCTACCTCTCAGATGTTTACTAGTCGGCACAGCGCTTATTAACGTTTTAGGAATTCGTTCCTAATTACTGAGTCCAGCAACTTTCCATCCCCGTCATTTTATCAAGGCTAAGTGAGCCCCTTGAGGGTTTCCAGATCCGAAAGGATTTATTTTCGGCTGTTAACGGATTTAATAAGTTCTTTCTAAGCCAGATTTGAACTTGGCACTTACCACAGAGGCAAGCCAATCCCTTTTGGCGAATAAAAACCTTATAATAAAAAAAAAAATCGTTTATTTAGCCTGCTAGAATCCATTCTGGGAAGTGGTAAGTGCCCGTAAAAAATTAGCTTCCTCTTAAAGCTCTGTAAATGTGATCAAATTGTATTTGCCCCTAACTTCATTGTCCGCCTTCCATTATCTTCTGGTTACCCCGGAGGAACACAGTCCTCCCACTCCTACCCTGAACGTGGGAACTAAACAGCACCGAGAAGGTAAGAGAAGCTCGACAATAGTGATATACAGCAGCAATTTACTGTTACCGAGAACGATCTCTTTACGACTGCTACCGTTTTATGATGCCTTCCCCAGACAGCTACCGTGCTCATCGATTTGACACGCCACAGCAAAGAGAGTCCGTTCCTGTCCAAACAAAAACAAAAATAACACTGCTTCCAGTGTTCATCATAGTGGCACTTACGGAACCCAAATAGAGTACTTTTACCTGAATGAGCCTGTAAACAAAAACATCACCAGGAACCAGTTACACGATGAAAGAATCTTGAAAAACATAAATATTTAAAAAGAAAATATATATCAATATCTATCTGTTCTCATCTTACTGGTAGGGTTAAATTTTGAGAAGCGAAAAATAATATTTCATCATAAAAAAAAAAAATGTATGCATGGTCTGTAGTTCAAAGAACCAAATCAAAATAGTTGAAAAGTGGATTATTAAGCACATACAAAAAAAAATTCATCTCCAGATGGTACAAAAACATGTGTTTTTGGCTCAATAAATTAGGACTAAAGAACGTCTTTTCTCCCTGTGCACTAGAAATTGAGTCAAAAAGTAAACTTTATTCCCTAGGGAATAAAATAAAATGATGGCAACCTAATTCGTCTAAATAATGTAGGTTTTGTACTGAAAAAGTTCAGGATTGGGTTGGTACATCTGTCACACTAAAATACACATTTGCTAGACAGTTTAATCGCGGCCACAAGGTGTTGGAAACGCTTGACAGGGAAAACTGTTTTTGAATGAAAACTTTAATCTGAAGAGTTCCTATAGTAATGGAAAGGTCCGTTGTAATGAAAATAGTAATCACCAATGGAGACCAGAGTTTTTTTAATTAAAAAATATCCTGAATTCAAATTTTGGAATTAGAAATTAAAAAATAACGTACATATGAATGTGTGTATGCTTATAAATATATAAGGCAGTACTCAGGTCAATACCCCAAAATATATAAAATAAATACGGCCAAAAACCTAATAAATGGAATTTTCGCGCGAGAAAATTATCATCCCCAATACACGAAAAACAGCCGAAAACAGCGTAGTTAAAACACCTTATAACTAAAACAACCCAAATAAAACCAATCCTAAAAATACTATAAAATACCTTATATACCAACACTTTCAGAAAAACTAGCAAAAACACTCAGCGGTAATAAAAGTAACATTGACTCCGCAATTACTTTCAAAAACACAGCCAGTGCCAAGACTACTTAGAAAAACCAAAGATTCGGATAAATTATAGCTAGAATCAAATGTCGTGTATGAAATACAATGTGAAGATAAATGCGGTAAATCCTATTTCGGAACATCAGAACAATACTTAAAACGCAGAGTGTACCAACACAAATATAGTTGTGATTCAATAATAAAAAAAACAACCAATAAACCAGATTAAACAGCGCTCACTACACATTTTAGAAATACACAGCATACATTTAAATTTGATAAAATAACCGAAATATAAAATCGAGTATCATTTTTTCTCTTCCTGTTTTTTTTTTATAACACATTTTCTAGTCTTTGAACTTCTTTTGTCTGAACCAAATTTAAGGTACGCCATTTCCTTATATATCAGAAATAGATGAAGTTTAAGGAATTGATAACATTTCAACTGGTCTCAATCATATAATATATTCTTTAAATAGGAGAACAAAAAACCCATTTCCAAAAAAAAAATTTTTTATTCTTTATTTTCGAGATACGTTTCGGCTTAGGTTATTTTTGGTTATTTGTTGGACAATAGAAATACTTTATATACAGTTTTATTTATTGAATTATTTATATTGTTGTAATTATAGAATTTATGCATGTTTTTACAGATGAATGACTTATGGTCAAATTGTTAACCATATAATAAGTAAAAAAAATGAAACAATTAGAATAGAAGATTGAGAATGGCCTAGGCCGAAACGTATCTCGAAAGTAAAGAATAAAAATTTTTTTTTACTGGAAATAGGTTTTTTGTTCTCCTATTTAAAGGAATTGATAACCTTGCTTACTTGAGCCAGATTCCAACTCTTCTATCGTATTTCTATTTATTAATTTTTTTATATAATATTTTTTTATATTAATATTTATTTCTATTTAATTTTATAAATAACTACATACAGACGACAACAGGTTACAAGTTAGCTATATCCTCAAACCTCCTTCGAAATGATGGCGTCCATTTAAACGGAAAGTACTAAAAAATAAACATTAAATACCGGATTTATTCCTTTCAAATATGATTGTATATCCATAAAAAGCACGATTTGAATTTTCAGCTTTCTACTGTTTACGGAGTTAAAACTCCAGTCTAGAGACGTTTCTTCTTTCTCCATTGCGGTCTTCTATGACAAGACAATACCAATATTCAGAGATGTTTACTAACATTAAAATAGATTAACATTATAAATGGATGCTACACAATAGTGGCGTGACTTACTGATAGCAGTGTTATGACTTTGATGTGACATGCGATGCGCTAATTCCTCCCTCGAGTCGATATTGATTAGGAGAAGATGCTGACAGAGGAGGGAGGGAAGGAAGGGTTGGCCGAGAACAAGATGATGGATGAGAGGATGGCTCGCTAATCGCTCCCCCGGGCCGCCATCTGCTTCTGATTGAATTTAAATTGTTCGCCCCCCCCAGCCATGTCCCGGGGGCCAAAAAACTTCATCGTCCATGGCCACTGCCTTCTGGATTTATAGCAGGAAACCTCATCACCCCCCCCCCCCTCTGCAGGAGATCCATAACATTAACTGCCGCTTATCGCCTCTTCATCAACTTCTTCATCGTATTATCATGTCGTGCCGTACTGCCCTACTGGTCGATATTCCTGTCAGTGCCCTGAGTCTTTGTTTAAAAAAAAACTCTAACAGAATGTTTCCTTCAAATAATGCATAAGAACAACTTTATTTCAGAATGTAGATTATGTAATTATTTTCATCTAGTTAATGGATAGTTGGATTTGATTGATTACCTAGAGATATTGTATATACTGGCGGGTTCTATTTTACACTATTTTCAAATTCCCTTTTCCCCACGACTGAGTTGCATAGCTGGTAGTATATGCTATTAGCTTTCTTTATCATGTTCGAAAGCTCTTGTTGCATATTCCCACTTCTGCTGAGCACTACTCCTAGATAGCTGGTCTCCTGCGTTGCCTCCAAGTTTTCCCCTCTGCAGTGAATCAAAACCTCCTCTTCTTCACGCCCGATGTACATCACCTTGCTTTTTCCAACATTTAATGTCATGCCCTTCCTTTCCAGCTCCACCTCTCACTCCGTAACCGCATGCTGTGGATTTCCCTTGGAATATCATCTGCCAAAACCATTACTTGCGCTAGGATTGTCCTCATCTTCCACTTCCCATGACTATCCGTGTTATCCTCCGCTTGTAGATTTTTAATATTTCGTCCATAAAAGTGATGAAAAAAAGAGGACTAAGACTGTCCCCCTGTAACACCCCTTGTCTCGGCGAAAGCCTCGGTCATTCTTCAATTAATTCTGACTGCAGCTTTGGAGTCATGATATGTGCTTTTTAAGGCATTTATTAATGATGTGGGCACATTTTTAGCAGCTAGAGCTTTCCATATTTCTTCTCTATGGACTGAGAGAAATGCTGCCTTTATGTCCAGGAACGCTAGGTATAAGCTTTTTCCTCTATCCCATGTCTTCTCAATAATCATCTTAAGGTCACATGTGGTCTAGTGGTTAGCGTAACAAACTACTAAGCCCAAGATCGCGGGTTCATAGCCCGTAAACAAGTAAGGATCAACTAATAATGAATTTGATGAACAGCCACCATGATGCCTGATGAATCATCATCACACATGATGAACAAAACCTACTAGATAGTTGCTTGGGAAGTCTAAGCTATCCCATCCTTTATACACCTACGGTTATATACCTTTATACACGGGCTCTGCAAACAACTCCGTTAGCTCGACGATTTTCCTCATTCTTCCCATTATTGACTGACCCATAAGCTTTCCTTAGAGCTTTTCTTTCCCAACCTTCAAGAACTTCCTCCAGTGACTTGGTAAGGACCCAGGTTTCGTTACAGTAAATGACTGTTGGTCGGATAGCTGTTTTATAAATTGTTTGTTTGACCCTTCATGAGAGGTTCTTTTTTTTTTTTTTTTTTTTTTAATTTATTTATTTATATCTACAACTGTATTACAATAATACAACAAGTAAATAGGCTATGTGATATATAATGACAAGTAGAGAAACTACCCACTGGTAGTACTGAAATCAAAGTTCAAGTAAGGAGGTCACGTGGCCATCTTCTTTTCAGACGCCTCGGAGGATTATCGGGAATTGAAGAGGAAGCTAGGTTTGAAACTAGAGGGTTTGAGTGGGAATGAAGTTTGCTATGAAAGGATAGATACCGGGTTCGGGCCAAATCAGCAACAAAAGGGACATTAAGGTCGTTATGGATGACTTTATTCTTAATAAAATAAGGAGTATTGAGGATTTTACGAAGGATTTTGGATTGTAGAGATTGGATACGAGAGGAATTCGATGGCTTAGTGGAGTCCCAAAGCTCTACTCCGTAAGTCCAAATAGGTCGTATGATGGTCATGTAGATGAGTCTTTTGTAGTTAATTGGGAGTTTAGAGGAGAGGTTCTTAAATTAAAAAAAACACAAAAAAAAAAGTTTTCTAAGGGAAATATACCACTTGCCGGCCGCCATCGTTTTATTAACCTCGATGGTAATGACATTGTTATTTGTTATAATTCCACCATTATATTTATAGGAATCGCAACCTGGGAAGCTGTAATCTCCAAATCGGACTGGTCCATTTAGGATAACTCCATCTCTTGCGGTAAAATTGAAATTTACAACTGTTTTATATTTAAAAAACAAGTAAATAGAATGAATGATACATAAAGGCATGGGGTTGTAAAGTTGCGAAGCTTAGTAACGAAGGAATTCCTTAAAAGTTTATAAGCGATGTATAGACTGGGAAGCGTCTGAAGGGTAGACAGAGGCGTAGGTGGGAGGATAGCGTTAAGATTGATCTGGCGGATTTGGGTCCGTGGACGGCAGTTTGTTAGCAAGTTTTAATGGTATCGGCATCGAACATTCTGGTTCGCTTAGCCTTATTATTGTTATAGTGTGAAAAAAATCATTCTTTGCCTAGTGCAAAGTGTTAAAACATAATGTTTGCCTATATTTTAAAATTAATTCTTACTTAACAAACTATTAAACAGCCACATTAAAAAATAACAGCTGATATAATGTTACAGCGGATAAAGCCAAATATTTTGTTGTTACATATGGAATGTCCTTTATTATTAGGGTTCTTACCTTCATTTGTTTGTCCTCTCATTCAAGATTGCTGGTAAACAACTAATTCATAAATCTACCATTTATTTCTCTTTGTTTGTGGGAATTCCTTACATTCTGATATTCCTTATCTTTGTCATTGTACTCATATCGGTCCCATCAATGAGTCACTGATACTGAGGGTTTGTTTGTTTCATTTAACATCATATGATGATACTATGGTTAGTCTGACAATGATTTAGTGGGAGTCAAAAATTTTGCCTTTCCAGGTAGAATTAGATAGATGTACTGATATCGAGTTTTTTTATTTTATTTAACACCCCTTAATGCTATCACGGTTCATCGGACGATGCTACCTACAGTGGTATTCCTAAATTTTGGCTGTCCTGGTATAAATAAATAAAGATCAACTAATACTGAGTTTGATGAACAGCCACCATGATGCCTGATGAATCATCATCACACATGATGAACAAAACCTCGAAGTAGCAGAAATTATAATTTTCTGTCTATAAAACCAAATGTGTCTAAATCTAAACATTTCCTTGAAGTACACTGGTTTATTTATGAAGGAACAAGAAACTAAATAAATAAAAAAAAAAACAGAGAACTTCGCGAGTTAACCAGAATGAATAAAATATCTTTGAAATAACATAAATTTGAATAATGTCCAACCTTATTATTCTATTAAAATTTAATTATTATGTTCTCCTTCCTGTAAACACCTGCCTGGCTTTGGATATTTTTCATAATTAAAATAAGGTTAGAAGAGGTTTCCTTGTAGCTAAAGAGTTTTAATGATGAAAATTTAAGTAATCGAATATGTAAGAGTTAAGGGATGTTAATGTAAGGGATTCATTTATTACCTTTTTTAAATATATCAGAAATTTACAACAAAAGTTTATTATTATTATTTCCAATAATTATTTAGGGATGGATTTTCTTTCTATTTATCAAGATAATCATAAATTTCAGGTAGATTAATCACTAGAGTCTAATTTATTTGTGATTCATATTGTCTTTTATGAGGCCTACATTGTTATAGTTTAATACATTTTTCGAACATCCTGTATATTTTAGAATATCCTGTATTAGCCTGGGGTATGAAATGAAGAATAAACAGTAAAGTTTTTTTTACAAAAAACAAATATAATCAATATAAATCTTTATAAAGAATTTTCCTTCAAACACTTTACATTTTACTTTTGACATGGTATGGGAATAAATTTTATACCAATCACTATCATATGAATTTTGAGAATTCTGTTTCATTGTACATTAATAAGGGCATAGTCTAAGCATAAAGTCGGCTGTGTTTTTCTCCAAATTACAAACAGTAGTTGTGCATTCATATTAATGAAGACAATTTCTCCATTTTTGGAGCAGAAATTGTATTTTCATACTATTCTTCTCGGCATATTCTGAGGATAAAGTTAGTTGTGATTCTCCATTACTGAAACAGACATTTTATATTAATACTGCACTTTGGTATATAGCCTCAGAATGAAGTTATTGTTTTTCTTTATCAATACGAGAAATATAAATTGTGCATTCGTACTATTCTTCAGAGCATAATCTCAGAATAATGTTAATTATTTAAGTCTCCATTATAGAAACATAAATTTTTAGAAATGGAATCAGATTCATACTATTCTTTAGGGTGAAGTCTAAGAACAAAGTTGGTCATGTTTTCCATCATTTTAGAAGCAGATACATTTACTATTTTTAATGGTATAGTCAGAGAAAAAAGGTATTTGTGACGTTCTACTGTCTAGAAAAATGTATTATACATTAAAACTATTCACATCTCCATAGTCTCAGAATAAGTGTTCAATTCCATTTTCGAAGCAATTGTACATAAATACTATTCTTCTGGGGGTAGTCTCAGAATGATTTTTTTTTTCTTTATCTGTATGGGAAATATAAATTGTGCATTCCTACTATTCTTTAGAGCATAATCTCAGAATAATGTTAATTATTTAGTTCTCCATTATAGAAACGTAAATTTCTAGAAATGGAATCAGATTCATGCTATTCTTTAGGGTCAGGTCGAAGAACAAAGTTGGTCATGTTTTCCACCATTTTAGAAACAGATACATTTACTATTTTTAATGGGGTAGTCTCAGAATAAAGTAATTGGGATTTTCTTCCATTTTGAAAAAGAAATTTAAGATTGATGCTATTCTTTAGAGTGAGTTCTGAGAACAAAGTTGGGCATGTTTGTTTCCAGTTTTGAAGCAGATATTGTAAATTGACGATATTAAGATAGAAGTTGTACATTGGTATTTTTCCTTTAGACTTGGTACTTGACTTGGCACTAGGACTTAAGTTAACCCTGGAATACTACGTTAGACGTTCTTAGAGTAGTCGTTTAATACTAATACTAATGTATTGGTGACGAACACAAGATATTTTTTTTATTTAAGGTAAAATAAAAAGCACATTATTTATTTATTTATTTATATCACGAAGCACATACCAAAACAATTATCATAAAGAAGTGAAACAGAAGGTCAATAAACAATAAAACTAGAAAAAGTATTAAAAATATTGAACAATAAATTTTTAAAAAGTAACAGAATTTTCATTTCACATAGGATTGATAAAATTATTTTAAAAAAATGAAACAGAAATATCGTTAAATAAAATAATAAGTTTAGATAAAAATATTTAAAAAGTTGAAAAATCACTTTCCATTGTTCGCACCCTGAGGACAGATTTTATGAGTATGCTCGTCGCATATTGCGTCGTTGCAGGTGCCACAATAGGACTGTGTCACCCTCCTTTTATTATAGGAGCACATAGAACAGTATCATCTTTTTCCAATTTTGTTCCTCTCTTTTACCTGTTGTGGTATTGGGCGATCGTCATCAATTTCTAAAGTTTGTCTGATAATCAATCTCACCTTAAATTGTTGGTAACGATAATCTTTGGTACTGCCAATGTTTCGCTAGTAGGTCATGTAAATTTAGCATGAATTCAATCCTTGTCAAGGGTTTTTCATTACACTTTCTTTGGCGATAAAAGTTATGAACATAAATAACGTACGAATTTATGCAAGCGATATTCAACATTTTATTATAACACAATTCATATTTTGAAACATTTGATCAAATGTGTCAACTGCACCCTTTGTTTCATTGTAAGTGTATATAATTTCGGGTTTGTCGATACCATGGTAACTAGCTTGTTTGTTTTCGGTTTGTACGAGACGATTGTTATGTTGTCTGAGCATAGAAAAAAAGAAGAATTAACATCTCTTTTTTCAAATTTTAAATCGACATATTCTTCTGGTAGCTTTCTTTTTTTTTCTTTCTTTTCTTATGGTTCCGACTACAGTCAATTACTAATAGCAATACGTACTGATAATACACTATTACTAATGTACGCTTCAGCGACGTGTAAAAAATATGCTGAACCAACTAATGTACGTAGTAAAGACGTAGTGACTTATCATTGTGTATCATTATATTCACTGTGTATCATTAACGTAACTAGAGTTGATTCATCAGGGGGGGGGGGGTTAACCTCCACAACAGTCAACCACTCCAACAGATTACTCCCTTCAAGAAAGATGCCTCGAAATTTAGGTATAATTTATATTATACTATAAATCATGTAGCTTCAAATTAAATAAATAGATTATAATTTTTTATAATGTTATTTATTTTATAAAAACAGTTTATTCATTAGAATAAATGTGTTTGCACTTTCTTTGTCGTGTTTTTGACATTATTGACTCTTACTTCTGTAATTCCACAATAATAACTTTGAAAAAGTAAAATCCTTCAAATTTTTATTTCTTTTAAATTGTTACTTACAATTTTTTTTAAATTTCTTCTAAGCAATAGGAGAGGGTTACATAACCAATAAACCCTCCCCCCTCCGTTACGCCTATGTTGTGTGTGGATAGCACTAAATATGGCACAATAACAATATTTTATATTTTATATATATTAGGCAGCCTGTGGCTAACTAAACACTAGAGGCTTACATTGGAGTTCGAACGAAAACCAAAATGGCGGCAACCGATTTTCCTTTGAAGCACACGCAGCGGAGACGTGCATTAGTATTCTAGGGTTAATCGTGTTCCTCTCCATTTGTGAAGCAGTCGTTGTAACATACATGAAACCTTTACCACTACAACCCATGAAAGGTTCGGCATGCAGTAGAGAGATGATTTGCCCGAGGTCACGCTTAACCTCCCTTTTACCTTTATTATGGGTACCTACTGTTACAGGCTGGGTTAGCCCCAAAAGGGTCTCCAGATCCCACAGGATCCATCAGTGACTGTTAACTGACTAAATAAATTGTCTGTCATAGCCGGATTTAAACCCGGGACTTTCGTCACAGGAACTGAGCACTCTACCACTGATCCACCGCTGTTGCTTTAGTACCTACTCTATATATATTGTATTTGTACTACACTATTCTACTATATACTATACCACGCTTTAGGGCGTAGTCTGAGAATAAAGTTGATAGATTCTCTCCAATTTAGAAACAGACATTGTGCAGTGATACTTTCCTTAAGGGATACTCTCAGAATAAGGCTAATTGTGATTTTCTCAATTTTCGAAACAAAAACTGTATATTCGTATTATTCTCGTTACAGCCAGAATAAAATTGATTGTGTTTCTTTTTTTTTTTTTTTAAATATATTCCATATATATATATACACTATTCTACATTCATACTAATGTCCTTTGTAGAAACAGATTTTCTGTTTCCATTTTGCTTTTAATGTTAGTAAACACAAACAAATATTGCCGGGCGGCAGTAATAAACATCTGCAGGCTTGGAAGGTAGTCTTGGGTCCTTCCAGGAAAAGTATTTTGCCAGTCGTTGTGCCAGCAAGGTTATGACAGGGCAGTTAACTTGTAAATCATCCCCAGAAGCAGTTAGTCGGCTAGCTGTTAGTCGGAGGAGCTTCTTTCATCTCCTTTCCTCTTAGGTACTACTAGACATAATTTTATATATAGCCTAGGTGATCAATCATCTCTTTGTTCCTGCTTTCTCAAACCTGACTGACAAAAACAAGATCTTATGGATTCGTAGTATTTAGGGTTGTAGAAAAGGGTCTGTGCTGTCGCATTGTCTGTATTAGAAATTTTAAAAAATAATATAGTCCCTTATGTAATTAATAATCATATTGAAATTATCATAAATTATCAATAAGTGTATGAGTCAAATATTTTTTATAAATAAATTTAAAAGGAAAATTTAGGTGAGGATAATATTGAGCACGTCTGTTTAAAAAAAAAAAATGATGGAACAATTGTTTCCTTTAATTATACAGTAAAATATGTACATGCTACTTTTTTTAATAGGTAGAAACAGATCCTGTTTATTTTACAAATTGACGTATGAAGTTAACTTCATAAATTAAATACTCTATATTATTCATAACTATGTAAATTAAATAGCCAAGTTTGTGAGCATTAATGAGAATACTGGAACAATAAAATAATAGTTTATTATCATGAAAGAGGAAAAAAACTATGTATGTAAAAATATGTTTTATTTGTATAAGGAAGATAATAAAAAATAAAATAATTATGCTGTTTATAAATATTTTGTATTTCATCTTGGCCGCAAATATCTACCATTTTGATTATTAATTACTATGAAATAATAAAATTGCTTGAAAAAAGGTTTATCAATTAAAAAAATGGAAAAAAATTAAAGTTATTGTTGAATTGTTATTATTGAAGAGCAATATGATTAATAAAATGGAATAGCTTGGTTTATATGTTTTAATTAAAATCTTAGCGAGAGAGAGTCAAGCAATTTTGGCAATTATGTGTGTGCATGTACATAGGAAAAAAACTACATATTAATAAAAATATTTTATTTGTATAAAGAAGGTAGTAAAAATAAAAAATGAATGATTTTTAGAAATATTGTTTATAGTATCATGATCGCCAACCTCTACGCCATTTTGAAGATTGATCACTATGGTGGGCTATGAAATATCCAATGTTATTTTGACGTGTTATTATCAAGAGCGATATGATTAAATAAATAGAATAGCTTGGTTGATATGTTTTAATAAACATCTTAATAGACAGTGGGAGAGAGTGAGAGAGATGGGAAGAGAGCGAGAGAGAGAGAGGGAGTGAGAGAGAAAGGCAATTATGGGTGAGGACGAGAGGACTATGTATGATAGAGCGGGCAGGGGAGGGAGGCTAGTGGCTATAAACAGCTAATGAAACAGATGAGGCGGGGATAATCATATCGACTGGTTACGGCCCTGATCACGGGGTTACTGGGCGCGGCCGGTTCTGCTCGGCCAATGGGATCGCAGTGGGCGTGGCCTCCCCACCATCATTGGCCCTCATCTACCTCCACTCCTGGGCCTCTTCCCCCACTCCTCCCCACCCCGCCCACCCCTATAAAATGCCCCTGAGGGGAGCGTTTCACATCATTCTGTGTTTGACATTCACTCGTGTCAGTTTCAGTCAGTTATTTAAGTGAATAAGCCATGGAGTACGCATACGGAATTAACCAGTTGAAGAGGGGCAGCGGCTCTCCCGCGCTCGTGGTGGATCTCATGCCGCAGCCCTACCAGAGGCCGGTGCAACAAGACAGAAACAGGGTGTCTCCAAGGAGGGAGGAAATTCGCAGTAAGTGTTATTTATATATACTTGTCAATATTTAAATAAATTTTGTTTTATGGGTTATTTGATTTGGAAAAAAAGCTTATAGAACCTTTAAAAAAATATTTTAACAATAGAAAAATCATATACAATTCAATATTTAAATAAATTTTGTTTTATATGTTATTCGATTTGCAAACATAGTTTATATACCGTTAAATAATTGTTGTAATAATCGAAACATCTATATATGCGGTAGTCGAATGCAACTAAAAATTAGCTCCTATATTCTAAATATAAAAATAAGTTTTGCCTTATTTGGCGTTTTTTTTACTGCACTCCCCAACTATCTCCACTCCATATTCTATATATAAAACTTTGTCAAATACGTAGTGTAATATTAATCATAGTGTAAATATTATTTTAAACAGTACTAAACAACACAGACAGTAACGTAAATTTTATAAATTCTCAGTTTTAACCATTTAGGCAAAAACAAATTATTTTTAAACTATACGAAACCATAAGTTAGAATTTAATGTAAATTTTAAAAATTCTCAGTTTTACAACAATCTTTTAGTTTAAATAAAATGAAAAACCAATATCGCTTATTGTTGTCTGATTGAATTCAAGTTCACAGAGCGAATGGAGAATTAATAATGGTATTTATGAATAATAATAATTGTTAATAACCAGTGGCGTTATTGAAATTGTAATTTAATTTCGTAGTGTTTTTTTGTGTAAAAATGTTTTCACAAATTTGTCATTTTTCAGAAATAAATGAAATATTAATTTAAGCGTTAAAAAAACAGTGAAAGCAAAAAACTATAAGATCTTGTGTTCCTAAAATATGAAATTTAAAATATTGTTCTTGATAGTAGAACGTATCTACAACATTGACAAAAACGTCAAATTTGTAGATAAGTTTTCTTGTCAATAGGGCGATAATATAATCTAAGCTTTTTTTCCTATATTATATAGGTTGAATCTTAAGGCATTTTATTGTTATTATTAGTTTCATCCTTGAATTGCACAAAAATCTTTGTTATTAAACTTGTAGAAGTATTATATAGATAAGAAAGTATACTTGTGATAAGGAATTACTAGAAAGATAACAATACCTTCTTTATCAACACGATCTAAACCAGAAGAAATCCACAGACTTTTGCAATAACTTCTTGTTTTTTCATATTTCCGCTAGATTGGTTTTATTCTTTATGATGCATAAATTGGTTCTGCATTCTTGTCAAAATTATATATTTTTTTATTATTTTTAATAATAATAATAATTATGGTAAAAGATACATGATATGATAACGAAAAGCGCATTATCATCTTTATAATGTTAAAATTTTGGAACACTTTTAAACTCTATTTAGTTTTTATGTATTATGACCTTCCAGGCAACGTATGGTATATAAAAATAAGTTAAAAATTAAGTCTTTGAAATTGAACTCTCAGAGATTTATCCAAAATTAGAACAGACTGATTGAGATCTTAAAAATAAATATCTATTAAAAGATATGTGATTTTGTATAAACTTTGTATAAAAAAAAAGAATACAAGTTCTTAAATATAATTTTTGCCATTTTTACATTAATTTGTGTTTGTTGTTTATCTTCAAATTTATATTTAATACGATATTTTCTATAATTTTAATATATAAATATGTAAAATATAAATAAATTAAAAATATATAAATATATATTTACGTGTGGAATAAATAATTTTTATTTTGATTATTGATTATAATGTATTAAAAAATCGATATTTTATTATACCGGTCCTAGACTTACAATACAAGTGAATAGCTTCTTTCCATGTACATTATGAATAAAATATAGCTTTGAAATAATTGTAATACTTTGTTTATAACTATTATAACGTGTTTAAACATCACTAATTATTCTAGTTATGTCATTTTCAAGAAAACGAGATTTACTTTTGACACAGGATTTTTTTTATAAGACTGTTCCATTTATAGTTTAATTTTACCCAACATAGAATTTACCAAGATACTTTTTTTTGTCGGAATCGAAAAAATCTGAAAAAAAATACCTAAATGGTAATTTTTTATAAGCTAATATTAACTACAAAAGTAAATGCGGTTTGTTATATTTTGCTTAGCAGATCATTATGTATTTTATTAATTTTTGACGAGTCATTAGCTGCTGACAATACAAATACAAGACTACCCTAACAGCCCTGTCCTCAATTTGTCTCTAGAATGTTTACCTGCGACTAGACAGGTCATATTAGGCTGTTTTACAGGTACCTGCGATAAGCCAAGACAGGTACCTGAAGGGATCATAGCTTATATAAATCTTTTAATCACTACACTTAACTTTATAATCTTACTTTTGTCTTGGACATTGACTTCCCAATACCTGCTAAGGCAGATTATTTCAAAAGTTTCAGGATAATACAGCTTTACATTTAAATAATCCGTTTCATAAATCATTGTTACCTTTAGGGTCGAGTAAAATCTATTTCCTAGTACCAAAATAATGTAATTATATTATATAAGCAGTCATAAGAAAAATTTAAACCGTAAACATTTTTTAAAATAGTCTGGTCTAGGTATATCTATATTTTAAAACTGTAAAATCTATATTTTTTTCTTTTCATAGTTTTCAACATGAATTTATTTATTGATCTCAACCTTAATTAACCAAGTTAATACTGGATAAATCAATTTATGGTTAAAGTAATCTAAAACTTTTTATACTATAATATAAAATAATCATAAAAATTGTACTTGATTAATAAAGAAATAAATATCAATATAATTTGATAAGAGAATTGATTATAAAATATAAATTACTGTTTAAAAAATAATATTTGAAATGAATTGTAACATTTTACCTTAGATGGTTATATTAAACTAATATCAAAGAAGAAAAGAATATTATTCCTCTCACTATAAATAAAACAAATTAAAATGTTTATATTAAATATACTAAATTACATTTTCTTTATATATATATTAATAGATTTTTTATTTAAATTACATGTATTACACTTTAATACATGAATTTCTCATTTAAAAAAAAATCTCTAAATATTATTTATAATTTATTTAAAATCGTAAGCGTTGAATTAATAAGATACAAAAATCGTTGTCTTTTTAAATTCCAATTAATAAATAACAAAATTCTCATAATATTAGGAAAACCACCACAAGTTGATTGTTTATTGTTATTTTTTTTTAAGATGTCTTAAAGATTTGATATGATTATTTATAGATATGAAGAAGAAAATGGTCCGCGCGGAGGTAAAAAAAATCTGTTATATAGGGAGAATTTTTGACCGCCGAGAACCATTTTGTTCCTCATGATTTTACTTATCATGCTTAATTACAAAAGTGATGATTAATAAAGTGGTTACTCATTAAAGTAGTTCTTAAACTTTTTAATTCTAGCTAGTTTAGCAATAGTAAGAAGAACTATCTTTTCTTTCAACAAATTTATTTCTGAATCTCAACCTTAAATGACAATGTTTTTTTAGTTCTGGATAAATCAATTAATGAAAATACTATAATAGAATTGTTATTAAAAATATATTGTAAAATATAAATATTTTACTATAATGCAATTGGGAAAAACCACAATGCAAAGCCTTATGTTTTGAAACATAAGGCTTTGCATTGTGGTTTTTCCCAATTGCATTATAATAAATAATAGTGTTTCTTTTTGAGTTTTTGGGCTCTATTTTAGTGATAAATATTTTACATTGGTAATAATTTATTAATATGAAGTCTAAATATTAATTCACAAACTAATTTTATATTGTATATAATTTGGTTTTAAACTTTTCTAGAGAAAGGTAAAATCTTGTGTAGTAAATCATGTGTGTATTCCTGAGTTAAAAATTAAAATAGGCAGGAATTACCGCACTACAATAAATGTTTTATGGTAATATTTTTTCGATATAAAAGATAACACCTTAATTTTGGCCGATCAGTTTATACTAGGGGTGACAATAGCCTAGGATAATAGGCAGATAGATGTGCTAATTGCAACAGCGTATGCAATCAGGTATTGGCTCGATTCAACTGTGTACATTATATCTATTAATTGGCAGTAGTAAGGCTTGATTGCTATTCTACGAGTAGTGGACATTTGAGCTATCGTAAGAGGTATTTGTCCAATTTGGATCTTAAAAAAATCGTTTATTCAATTAAATGATTATTATTCAATAATAGAATTAAAATCCGTTTAGTGTTAACTATGGCATTATTTGCAAGTATCAAAAACATAACGTTTGTCCATATTTTTAAATAAATTAAAATGAATACCTTTCAATATCGACATATTAATAAAATATTGAATGAATTTATACCACATCAAAAAATAACGGCTCATATATAGATAAAATTTTATGGCTTTTTTTTTTAGATTTAGTATGCCCAGGCTAACTTGGCTAAACCTGTACTACCAAAAAATCCATGAATATACGTTTCGCCAAAATTCTGCATAACCTCTATAGTTTAATGATATTAATAGAATCGGAATCAAAGTCCGATTTTTTTTAAATGTCTTATTTTTCTCGGACTTTTATGTAGTTGCATTGCTGCCGTAAAAAAAATATGTAGGGTATTTGGTTCAGTACGTAGTAGAGACTGTTACTTGGATAACAGTTAGACTGGGAAGTGATTTTTCCTTGATAAAGCTGGATCGCTACGTTTCCCCCTTATTTATAGTGATCCTAGATACTCAGACCCTACAGGGTTTCATCCCCGGCAGTTTAAATAATTTATCTGCCTTAACCGGATTTGAACCATGAACCTTTAGCAGTTCAGCGCTCTACCCCCGGAAGATTCGGCCCAGATGCTCCTGCCATGCTAAAGAGTGAAAAGAAGTGGGCTGAGAGAGCTATCTTGTAAAAAAGATAAAGGCGCCTCGCCTGAGTGCCCTGGTGCCGTCCCAGCTACTTCCTCACTCAGTCAGAGCACCCACGTCTAACTTACTTCCCTTATGTATAAGTGTTTTTGAATTAGCGATAATAAGATATTTGTGTCCTATATTTTCTCTCCCCAATCATCTATGAACAATCCATTTATAAAATGTCTATATCAATTTGATCCATCACTTTAATATAATGTAACTTGCAGTCTAGTGAAAAAACTTAAATGACAGTACCTAGTCATGTCCATCTAGAGAATTTACCTGTGTAGTCATTAATTTTTTGTCACAATAAATGATCCAAATTAATTAATCCAAAAATCTTTATTTTTAGTCCATAAATAAATTTAATAATAATTTTGTGAAGAATGTCTAACAAATTTATTTCATGCCAGTACCGTGGATAAATGAGTCAATACCGAGGTAAGGAAAAATTGAAATTTGATTATCATTTTGAGATTATCCTGAAATTCTCTCCATTTTTTGCAATAATATAATGTTCATTAAAATGTTTCTAGAGTTGGTGTATTAATATAACAATGAAACGTTTATTTATACGACAATTGTATCATTTACTGTTTAGAAATATAAATGATGTCTCATATTATAAATTATTTAATTTATAATTTATCAGTGTCCAAGATCGCGGGTCAGCAGCCCGGAAGGTCGCTTAGAAGTTTTTAAAGGGAGTAAGAAATCCATACTTATGCCCTCCTTTGGAGGGGATATAAAATGTCAACCTCGAGCATTGTGCGGATGTAGATACTCGTTAAAGAGCTTTATCCAAATTATATCTGGATAAGTAAAATTTAGAACTCCCGCTGTAGTTCCATCGTATGATTAGCCATGGCAGCATAGAGTGACGTTAAATGAATACACATTATAATCCCATTTAATATTGTAATTTTTAAATAATTAAAGAAATAAATAATTACATAAACATTAGGGATCAATCATAAAGTTAGCACACTGTACTAAGTTAGAATCGTTATCGTATTAACAGCTCCCGAAATGATTCTCGTTTATTGCCTTCCTCAAAAAAAAATCTTAATAAATTCCACTTAAAAATAAAAAAAGTATATATTTATATTATATATATATATATATATATATTATATATATATATATATATATTATATATATATATATATATATATATATATATATATATATATATATATATATATATATATATATTAACGAAATCGTTCGTGTTTTGCCGCCCGGTCCAAGTGATACCCTATACCACAATAATTGTTAAACCAAATATTTCATTGTGACTGAAACACAACTATCTCCCGTTTCTGTTATATATAAAACAAAATTTAAAAAAAGCAATCAATACTGGAAAAGAACGTGAACAGATTTAGTGCAATGATTTCGGAGTAAATTTTTACAATAAATTTGTAGACATAATATTGTGCATAAAACCTACTTGAATAGCAGTTGTTTGTATCAATGGTTTTGTCCTTTTACAGCTGACAACTCTACAGGCAGCCAAGAAAGCAACCGGCGTTACAGAACAGCCTTTTCGAAGGAACAGTTAAGCAGGCTGGAACAGGAATTTTTTAAAGAGAACTACGTTTCCAGGCCAAGGCGCTGCGAACTTGCCGCTGAGCTGAACCTGCCTGAAGCCACAATCAAGGTTTGTATTTCTGTATATTATTCTTTTTTTTTTTTATCTGTACCACTACAACCCATGTACGGTCCTGAGGTTCAGCGGTAGAGACTGTACTGTTTCATAGAAAACGGTTTTGCAAGGAGGTGACTTGTCCTAGGTCTAGCTCAAACACCGTTTTTTCCTCTCTTATTTGGGTACCCTATTTTTATAATATTTTATAGAGGTTGGGTGGGCCCAAAAAGGGTTCCTATATGATTCATCGCTGCGATTTGAACCAGGATTTCCGGCATGGCAACTCAGCGCTCTACCACTGAGTCGCTCCGCTCCCATGTTATATATTACTATAATATAATATATGTCACTCTACTAATAATAAATATAGATAAGTTAACTTATATATATAATATGATGAGAATTGAAAACATTTCTCGACGATCTAATTGAGAGCGGATGCATGAAGAGGCTGATAAGAGCCGAGAGTGTATATTAAGTGGAGTAGGACAAAATGGCGGCGGTTGTTAATTGAACGAGGATTGGTGGAGATAAGGACCACTCAGAAGAGGCCTTACATCCTCCATTAGCCCCTTCTTCATTCTTCAGGATCAAAGGCTTTATTTCGGTAGCGCTCTCTCTCTTGACGTTATGTTAACAGCTTCCGCTTCTTCTTTAGGAAGCTCTTTCTTGAGGAGGCCTTCCGATCATCACCTTCCCAGCCTTTTTTTGTCCTTAGCCCACTCGAGTAAATATAACATTATTGATGGTTCTAACATGCATTCGCTATTAGTAAAAAAAATATATAACAGGAAGTATTTACAACTCCATCAACGTGATATTCGGGTCTATTAGACCCAAAAGAAATCTTATAATAGCTTTAATGGTTTTCATTTATTGACGCGTGCTCTTCTTTAGAAGCCTATGTGTTTCTCTTCAGGAAAATTTTGCATAATCTCTATCGTTTAGTGCTATCAATACGGAGAACGTTTTAATTTAAGTTTTTTTTCAACCAAGGAAGTTTGTACTGTCCTTTAAAAAGTTTTCAATACGAATATTTTTTAATCCTTTCTTCATTTTGTCAAATACTTTTTTTTATTGCATTTTTAACGTGAAAAACCTATTAGAAGAGAAAAACATGCGTGTTCCGAGTTTTCTGGGCGTGTATAAACGAATTAACCATTACACTTTGCATTTACACAATTTAAAAGCAAATTAGCATAGCAAACCGCAATTCCCAAGATCGCAGGTTTGCAACCCGACTGGTGATCGTTGTCTTGGATATGCCGTCCTTCGGAAGGAACGTATAATGGGAGTCTGTGTCATTACAGGTTCTCCATTAAGATTCCTATCGTAATTATATCTGGATAGGCAGAATTCAGGACTCCCACGTTAGGATCGTAGGATTAGTCGTGGTAGCTAATGTGAAGTTAAATTAAATGTAATGAATAAACGGACAAGGTGTTGTCCTTCTTTCATCTGTTCCACAAGTTAGCTGCTTTATCCCGCCCACATTTTTGAAAAAAATATTCGATAAGTATATTCCAACTTTTATTATTTATTTTTAAGGATAATGCAGAGTTAGTGATATGAATGCCTTTAATATTAAATTTTATGTTCTATTTCTGTTTGCAGGTGTGGTTTCAAAATCGCCGAATGAAAGATAAGAGGCAGAAAATGGCGATGGCTTGGCCTTATGCGATGTACGACCCTGCGTTCGCCGCCTCCATCCTGTCGTCTTTACATTATACTTACCCGACCTACCTGCCGGCGACCTTCCCGAGGTACTGTTTACCACCGCCCCCGCCGCCCCCAGGACCGCCCTGTGACGGATCCTCCAACTGCAGGTGTGGCTTCCACTGCCTCCCTTCCTTCGCACCCAGCCCGCCGTTGAGGACATCCTCCGTCTCCATCCCGACCAGGAAACCGCTCTTCCAACCCTACAAGGAGCACGTCATAGAGAAGATGTTATAATCTAACTCGCCCATCGTTATTATGCGTGTACATAATATCCGGTATTCTGTCACGAGGTCAATGATCTAAACGTTTTTAGCCCCATCGGTTTTAGACATCCGTGTGATTGTTATAATAGCCTTTTTTTTTATTTAACTAAATCTTACTGGACTATTATCAAGGCTAGTTTGAGTAAATTTAAAACAAATCAATATGGGGTAAATTTATCAATTTAAGAATATATATATACATAAAACCAGTATTCGTCTTGTTAATAACTAGACTTGGTATGTTGAACAATTCGTGACAAGTGACATTGAATTGAGTTTCGACATTATTGATGGTGTAAATATATATATATGTATATTTAAAATCAAATGGTTTTATTTAAAATTGTAATTATTTATTTTATTGTAACTATATTTTCCTATTGTTACTAAATTGTACTCGAATATTATCGAGGATTGTTTGAATATATTTAAAACGAATCAATATGGAGCTAATTTATCAATTTTTTTCTATAGAGTATTAAAATATATGTACATAAAACCAGTATTTGTTTTGTTAATAATTAAACTTGGTAAGTTGAATCATTCGTGACCAGTGACATTAATTTGAGTTATATAAATACCTACTGGTTTCTACTTACCTTGGCTGTTACGGAAAATATATATTCTGATTATTGAGTTCCAGTCAGTTCTTAAATCTCTTTTGGCGACTAGGTTGGCCCTAACAGTGAAAAAATGGGCTTTTAGTAAATACTTTAAAAAACACACTAAAATAAATTTAAATTGAAACGTGAGATAAGTTGTATTTAGAAGTTTTAAAGAATTGATCAGCTAATTATTAATCAGTTGCATTCAATATTTCATAAAATGTAAAATGATCTATTTTTAGGAACAGCAGTTTTATTTTATTATCGATTCATATTCATTTGAATTTGTTTCTATTATTATTATTATATTTATTTTTTAACATCCAACTGTTTATAAAATAATAAAAGAAACAAAGGTAATGTGAATAGACAATGAAGAAAAACATAGATCACTTACTCATTGATAACACTATCACAATATTTACATTTTATGAAATATTCGAAGTAACTGATGTAAATGATTAACTGATCAATTATATAAAACTTGTAAGTACAATTTATCCAATAAACATCTTGCACGTGTCAATTTACATTTATTTTAGTGTTATTCAGATCATGAGCACGAGACCAACCTAGTCTCGAAACGTCGCCAAAAGAAATTTAAGAACTGACTGAAACTCAAGAATCAGAAAGTATATATATGTTTGTATATTTAAAATCAAAACTGGTTTTATTTTAAATTATTATTATTTATTTTATTGTAACTAGATTTTGCTATTGTTACTAAATTGTACTAGATTATTATTAAGGCTTGTTTGAGCAATATGGAGAAAATTTATCAGTTTTTTCTTTCTTAAATAAATATATACATAAAACCAGTAATTTGTCATGTTAACTAAACTTGGTATGTTGAACCATTCGTGACCAGTGATATTGAACTAAGTTTCGACATTATTGATTGTGTATATATATTTATGTATATTTAAAATAAAAACTGGTATTATTTTAAATTGTAATGATTTATTTTATTGTAAATAAATTTTGCTATTGCATTTTACGTGTGTTGTTTTTTGAATAATATTTTTTGGACATTCCTTTATCCCCTTAAATGGGGAAATTGTTAGAATTGACAAAAACTTTATATAAACATTTCTATTAAATGTTATTGATAATGAAATGGTTGACTTGGTGACTTGTGCAATTTTTGAAAATGGACTGAGGGTGTCGATAAATGTTAGAGAAATAATAAGTGCAATGATTACTTTATGTGTACCGACGTTTCGGGCTAATTTTTAGGCCAAAGGTAAAAAGAAAGTTAAAAAAAAAAAGGAGTGCTAGAACTCTACTCCTATACTGTACTAGTTTTCGGAATTGAGAGCTCTCTAGAATTTTAAAATATTGTATAATATATGATGAAAGTCGTTAAAGTTATTTATAATACATGTTGTTTATTAATAAAATGTAAATATTTATTGAGAGAAATAGTAGGTGCTATACTGTACAAAGCTTTCAATATTAATTTGTACATGGCTATAAAAAATATTCTATCAAATAAATATTCATTTTTAGACCACAATTGATGATTATTACTTCCCCTATTTCTGTTAGGTCATTATCTTAGCTGTCACTCGGCTAGCTTACTTGTCCACCATAACCCAGCTTTCACTTCCATAAGTGAGGATTGATAGATAAACTGATTTGTAATTGTGGATTTTTGTTACCTTGTCAAGGTCCCTATGCTCAACTGTACCGTTGCAGAAAGGTAGTAAAACTAGTGGGCTTAGTATATTCTGTTTGCTAAACGTGGGTCAATTTTTCCCCTGCTGTTGATTGTCCCCCCCAAGTAGGTATATTCTTCTACAACTTACGGTGCCTCCCCATTACAGATCAACTGGACGTCTTCTTGCTCCTCTCTTGATACCACTAAGACATTATTTTTCTTGCTGTTTATTAACATTCCTTTGCGGATGAGTTCTTCCACCAGGGCTTACTGCAGCTTGTCCGCAAAAAATACTATGTCATCGGCATAAAGTAGGCTTTGACACATTACATTTCTTAATTACCATTTGCCATTTGCTCTCTCTATGGGAAAATACTTAGAGTCCCTTCCGTTGATCCTCACTACTCCTTTCGCTGCGTCAAATGCTGAGTTAATCGCAGTGATTTCATTTTCTAACACATTTTTAGCCACCAAAGCATCCCATATTTCTTGTCGAGGGACAGAGTCGAAAGCTGCTTTAGGACCAAGAAATGCCATATATAAATTCGTATTTCTGTCCCATGTTTTTTCTGCAATTCTTCGTGATACGAATATTCTTGAATAAGGTTACGTAATACGGTCTTGAGTCTGCCTCCCTGGACGAAATCCCACTTGTTCACTCTCTATTTGATTTTCAACTGCAAGCCTTAGTTTGCTTGCTAAGATAGAGATGTATAGTTTGAATGCCACCGAAAGCAAGCTTATGGGTCTATAGTTTTCGCATTCAGTGGAGCTAGGTACCTTTTTGTGAATTGGGACAATAATGCTGAGATCCTAATCCTTTTTTAATATTCCATATTTCGTGGAGGAATTGTTGCAGAACTTTGATAAGTTCTTGACCTCCGAATTTCAGTAGTTCTGGAGCTACGTCGTCCCTTCCTGCTGGTTTGCCTAATTTAATTTTTCCGATGGCGTATTCAACCTCATCCTCCTCGATGACTTCCAGACTCTAAAGAATATTATTTCCTACCAGATGTTCTCCTCTGTTAATAGCTTCACTGCCAGAGAAGTGCATCTGATAGAACTGCCTGCATCGTTACAATATTTTCTCTTCTTCAGTAATAATCTTGCAGCTTGAGTCTTTGACATTTCTCACTGGCTTATTTCTTTTCCCTCTCAATGTCTTTACGCCAGGAATTCTCACGGTGGTCTTCATCGAGGCTTCTTCTGATGAACCACTGCCTTGCAATTGTTTCTGCCTAGCCGATATTGACCCAAGTTTCGGGGAACTTTATCCTGAAGATATGCTTTCCACTTTACTTGAACAACATGGCGCTCTTCATCATTCCACCATTCTGAGGGCTTTTGTCTACCTGAAATTTTGCGTAAGCCACAAGCTTCTCTTGCTGAGTTTGTTCCAGAAGACATGATTTTAAGCGACGCCACTGTTGCTCCACATCACCGTCTATAGTCACGTGTCTTAATTTTTTTTCTGTTTTATTTGAATAGAAGGTTCTCTTTTCTGGGTCTTCTAGAGCTCGTATGTTCAATGCTTGTTTGATCTTTTAGTAATAGATGATCACTATTTCTGCTACTCTTATCACTTTAATGTCAGCAAGGTATTGTCTTATGCTCCGGTCAAATGCATTTTACTATTTTTATTTTTATATATCTACGCTTGGTTTTTATTGTGTCTATGGCTAACTGTTGGGACAAGTTTTTCTGTTTTGTTTTAGATTTGTGTAACTGATTAGTTAATAAGTGATTAGATTGCTGTTTTTTACTTTTTAACTTATTGAAGTTATATAGGATGTTGATGCTTATAAAAATAATTGAAAATGACATTAATTGTAGAAACGCCATTTTAAAAGAATAAATGAATTATGACTGGAAACTGGTTCATTCAATGATAAAAATTACATTTAAAAATATATTATACACTGTCTTTATGGCAATAGCTAATGTGAAATAATTACTACTTAACTTACTGAAAATATTGGACTATCGTCCTAATGAGTTTATAGAAGGAAAGATCATGCGATCGCCTACAAATGATACCAGAAAAATCCAAAGACGATGGTTTACTTAAAATTCGTTATAAAATCGTCTAAAATAGATTTATTAGAGTAAACCGCATAGGTTTATTTTTATTTGAATTTATCAACATATAAACTAAGAAATCAAAATATTGTTTTTTCTGGTTTGATTGTGATTATTATTCTAATTATTAATTCCATCTCTGTGATTTTTGTACCGTCAAATTATTATATTTTATTCTGAAAGGAATGATATCACAACTTTAGGCTAATAGGTTTGCATTAGAAACCATTTTAAAATACACAGACTGCACTCTGACTATTTTTTCTATTAAACAAAAAATACATTAAACATCATAACAGCATACAATAACCCCTACACAACCACTGTCCAAGAAACATTAGTCTCTACCATGTACTGAACCCCAAGACCCATACAAGGGGTATAGTGGTACAGGTTTTTCATAGCAACATTGATTATTGATAGACAAAATATCTAGAAAATTATTTTGGAAGAAGTATCGATCACTTATTATTATCGATTATTGCATGTTATTGTTAGTTCTGATGAACAATTATCGATTCCTGCTCCCTAGGGAGCAAATATTGACACAGGAAATATACAACTGCCATAACCTTTAGTACCGTCACTAAAGCGTTGAAGAATTTGAAGAGCTACCTGAAGAGGTTGGTGAAAGGGTGTTCATTGCCCATTTGTCATCGCTGTCTGAATGGACGTCTAGGTACTGTTGCGCCTTGTTGCACTTCTCAGTGCTAACTACCAGTTCCCCTAATGTCAAAAAAATTGCCACTTTATTGTGAACAGAACGTAACAATAACTAGAGAGAAAAGGGTCTTGGAATACGGACAATTGAAACTACGCGGAATCGCTTGTCCAAAAAGGGTTAGAAGTTATGCAAAACGAAAGTTTAGAACGTTGCGAAAGGGTAAACTGGAAAAATGGAAGAATTGAATAAGAAACCAAAGTAACAGAAGACTGAGTTCCATAACAGTCCATTACAAGTTTATTACCAGCACTTTCATGTTTAAAAGTTCCCAGTAAACAATTATAGACCCAACTATCGATTAACTTTATTATTCATTTTAGGAATTAATAGTTAGTATTTACAGGAAGTATTTGTCATCAATATACCTAGTAAGAAATCCTTAAAATCTCAACGGACTTCAAAACACTTCTGTACAAACTATGGTTCAATTATTTCTGTAATATATTATTATGGTTAGTTCCAATTATTGGTATAAATAAATAATAATATATTTACTGAAAGAAATTATACAAATGCATCTTCCAAATTTTGTGGTCTTCTTTTGCAAATCTCTCGGTACTTTTCCAATCTAACGACTACCTACCCCGGCACGCT
The DNA here is from genome assembly GCA_037127475.1 of Arma custos. Classification (NCBI taxonomy): domain Eukaryota; kingdom Metazoa; phylum Arthropoda; class Insecta; order Hemiptera; family Pentatomidae; genus Arma; species Arma custos. The sequence continues at coordinate 15,612,875 of CM073762.1, read as the reverse complement.
CCTCTGGCACTTACCTCAACTATTTGCAGCCTGTCAGGTTATGATGCCTGAAATATATTTGAAATAGTAAACAGACAAGAGGATTGTTAGGAAATGAAATAGGAGATGAAATACAGCTAAAATATGATTTTTTTTTTATTTCTTTTATTTTTAGCTATTTTTCTTTTAAAGAGAAACGATTTGCCCGGGCAAATCGTTTCTCTTTAAAAGAAAAATAGCTAAAAATAAAAGAAATACAAAAAAAAAATCATATTTTAGCTGTATATCATATTTTCTCTTTAAATTTAAAATGTATAAACTACTGAATAAATAAGAAGATAAAAAATAACATTTATTATAAACAAAATTCATTAAAAATAACAATATCACATCAAAACGGTGTCGTATATACAGAAAAATCAAAACAATTAACCAAAAACCATCACATTGTAGTTAAATATAATTATTTATGTTTAAAATTTAAATATTTAAAATAGAAAATAAATAATAAAATATAATAAAACATTTATTATAAACAATATTGATTAAACACAATATGACGTTCCGCTCCTGTAGAAATAGCACAGCTGACTTTTCATCAATCACCTCGCGAAAAAAATTCCAACTCATATTGTATAATTAACATGAAAACAAATAAACGTCCACTAGACACAAACAATAACAAAGGACTAAGGAAGGTTTCGCTAACAGTAGCAGGAAGTTAACGAAAGTGACACTTGGGGCGCTGGGGTAGGTCGTCGTTAGATTGGAAAAGTACCAATCTCTCTTAAGAGATTGGTATAAATAAGACAAAAAAATGCATTGCTATAAAACTAGAATCAAACCACGGCTGAAAGAATAAATGTACAGTACCTCTGTATGTATAATTATTGATTTTTATTTTCCATCAAGAACCCTTTTATAAACCTTGTCCCGGTTTAAGATGTTTAATTATTTTTGTCATAAATGTGTATACATATATATATATATATATATATATATATATATATATATATATATATATATATATATATATTTTAATAAATAAGTTTTTGTTTAAGATTTTTTTTCTTCTTGTTCTTTTTTTCTAGCAAAAATAGGTGCATTATGTTATCGGAGTTGCCTAGCAACGGTTCGAACCACTTTTTTTTTGTTTAGTCTTTTGTCATCCTCTCAATCAATTAAATTAGAAATAAAAAGGCTTAGCGAACCCAAAGGCTCGATGCCGAAACCACCATTCTCTGCTTACAAACCACTGCCCACGGACCACGACCCAAACCCAAATCCTTCAGATCACTGTTAAATTACAAATATTTTTAAAAACGGGTAAATCACAAACCCACTGTTCCTGATTTACGCACAAGACATAACAAAATTTTTCGATTTAAATAGAAAAATTTAAATGAAATCCATTTCAATATTTCAATTTTAGGACATTTATTTCGATACAGAGAATGGAATGAAAAAATATTAAGACAAATTTCTAAAAAATATTTAATTATTTTTCTGTGTCTTGTATAAACAAGTTTTTAGTGATGTAATAAAATGTCTTTTGTCGTATTCGGTCAGGTGAATTGTAAATATTTTTAAAATTCGGTAAACCACAGAGACACTGTTCTGACTTTTTTAAGTCGTTACTCGAAATTCAGCACTGTTTTGAAATTATAGTGAAAAAAATTTAATGCATTAATTTAAATAATAAAACAGCTTATTTCAATGTTTCGATTTTATGACTGTTATTTCAATCCAGAGAATGAAGTAAAGTAAAATGTAGACATTTTGCTTTCAAACTATTGATTTTTTTTCTCTCTATTATATTAAAATGTTTTTAATAATGTAATATTTTATCGGCGTTGCCTAGCAACGGATTGAGGATCTACTTTTGTGTAGTCTTTTGTCGTATTGATAAATTATAATTTTATTAAAAAATTGACAAATCAACAAAACCACGGATAGTCACTTTTATAGATATACATGTACAAGATATTTCACTGTGGAATTGATATTTGAATTTAAAAAATAAAACAAGCTCACATCACAATTCATAGTAAACAAATGAATTTCAATATTTTGATTTTAGTTTTATTTCATACAGAGCATGCCGTGAAGAAAGATTTTTTTATTGAAAGAATGTATCTTAACAAAAAATATTACATTTTTCTTAGAAACTATCAATTTGTTGAAAGTTAGCTATCAGGTCATTTTACGTTTTGAAATTCTACGATTCCAGAACTGTTTGACATCACCAAGAGGGCCAAAAACAAAACAGAGTTTCATTATATTACATTAATTGTCTAACTCGAAGGAGTTAAAAATCCTTAGTTTCGCCATCCTTCGGAAGGGACGTTAAACGGGGGTCCCGAGCCTGTACGATGTCAGGTACTCGTTAAAAATCCCTATCCTAATTAAACCTTGATAGGCTAAATTTAGAGCTCCCACTGTAGCATTGTCCGATTAGCCATAGCAGCATAAAGTGACGTTAAATGAACAAACAAAAATTGTCTAACTCTTCATGAAGGCATTGATAGTTTTGATTATATCCCCACGAGGGATACATATTTCATATTCTAATATATCTTATATATATATATATATATATATATATATATATATATCAGAATGTCCCGTGGAGAGAGATCGACTACACAGAAGGTAGATCTTTATAGAGCTAGGAGATCAGATCGATCGTGAGCGAAGCTGGAGGTAGGTAGGTACTCATGGCAACTTGCCAACGTGCATACTTATATGGTATCTTTAGATCAATTATATTATATGTTGTTAAGGTATTAAATAGTGTATTGCTAATAAATTAATTAAAACAATGTGTTTATATATATATTACCCTCATACAAGAGAGATCGGGTGAAATAGAGATCGAAATACGGAATGCGATTCAAGCATATATATGTGTATCACCGGCACAATCCTATGCATACTTACAAGTACATATATTTTAAGTAGATGCCGCTATTCATTATGTCTTATTCCTGAATTCTTCAATATCTCAGTGCTTTCATCCTCTCCAATACGAAAAGAAAAATTCATAATTTCATTATGGATATTATATCGATAACTCCAAAATATTTTAAAAAAATGTGAAGTACAATGCTTGCTTCATTCTTCTTGATCTCGATCCAATTACGGCCTTGCACAACCGTTGGCTCAGAAACAGTGCAGTCACTACTATGTAGTGAACCCTTCATCCTATCTGTACTGCTTTTATCTCTCATCGGATTTCCCACCATCATCTCCTTTCTCAGACATTGATCCAATCCAGAGAATATTAGAAGTCTGATCTTGTGCTACAACAATACTGCAATTTTTTTTACTATCCTTGGATCCCTAGGCACTAGACTGACTTATTAACTCGGAGAACCGCAGAGATATGTAGGTTATGAAGAGAATACCAGAGTACACAGAAGAAGAAGACCCCATTGCAGAGACCCCTATATACCGCAGGAGAGGGAGGACAGGGCTATATAGGAGCTATTTACAATTCCGGTTGGGGGGCGCCCGAGGTCGTAAAGTGGAATTGACAGACCCCCCCTCGACTAATTATTCATAAGTTGGCAGCTTATTGCCTTTTTACAACGCCCACCTTTTTATTGCCCCCCCCTAGCTCCTCCATCTTCTTCCCTTCGCCCTATATTGCATCTCCTTACTTTCCTATCTCCGCTCTAACCGCCGGATTATCCCTTCCCGGGATTCGCCATTGCCTGCGATCTCATGTTGTATCTCTAATGTAGGCATCTCTTTGTGTTTATCAATCCGCCATCTTTCTTTTTCCAATTCCCACTCTATCATGTATTCATTTATACTGTGTTTTTTCAAAATAATTTAAAAATATAAAGGTTGTTTCACGGTTAATTAGCCAAATTGAAAATTTATAAAGTACCTCAGAACAAGAAAACAAATTCTGAATGTCAGTAAACACTTCAGGAGATATTCACACCTAAATATTTTCATTGCCATGAATCATGAATTATTTATACATAGTAAATAAATAAAACTTATTTTATTTTATTTAACATTAATATTAAATGGTGTTAAAAGCGATTTCCTTGAGCATTAAGACAGGCTTGGCTTCTTTTTTCAACAGCAAGTGCAGTTCCAAAACAGCATTGGATATGTGTTTTTGTTTCACAAGATTCAGTTATCTTTTTTCGTAAAGAATTAAGACCATTGACCGGCATTGTTTAGTGTCACGCGAAAATAAAAAATCAGTGGTGTCTGGTCTGGAGAGCGTGCAGGACAAGCCACTAGTCCTGCATGGCCAGTCCCTTGATTGGGATATGTGGAAGAAAGTGGTCCGGGTGGACAATAAATGATTTATTTATATAATGATAATTTATATATTATTAAATATAAATTCATTTATTATATAATGATAATTTATTGACCTCTATCCGGACCATTTTCTTCCATATGTATATTCATAATCAAAGTCAACTATTATCATTCAAGATCGATTGGTATAATTAACATTTAGTCATTGCCGTGGACCTCTTCCATAACATGAAGGTTTGGACCATCTAATTGAAACCACAGGTTCCTTCCTACAGGTTGTAGTGGAATATCTTCAACTAAATTATAGTAATGATTATTCAGAAATTACAAAAATGTGTCGGCATTGAATGGAGCCTGTGTTATTACTCAGGATATAATGTAATGTATTAAGGAAATCACTTTGAACATTTAATATGAATGTCAATGTTTCATTTAATGAATAAAGTAGTTAGAAAAAATAAAATAAGTTTAATTTATGAACAATTGTATTAACGAAAGTTATCACTTATTTTTTGTGGCACTTCACTTTGGCACTTAAGTATATATGTATATGTCATATATTTTATCAAAGATTTCATCATCAGCTTCTTTACAACATACTGCATCCTTTTTGAAGTTTGGTAGCCTCTCTGATTCCTTTCATTTTCTTGGCTTCTTCTTCTTGGTCGGGATTGTCAAAATTTTCATTGTCACCTGGCGTTTTAGATTTTTCTAGGATTTCTTCATCATTCGGTTCTCCTGCTGTTATAATTTCGTCATCAAACTGTTTAAATACTGGAAGCTTCTCATAGTTATCTCCTATCAATTTTTCCCAATCGTGCGGCTGAAGTCCGACAATATCTGTTTCCGTATCTATTTGCACATCATCATCATCAGCCGTGTTCTAAAGTGTAAACATGTTCTTAATTTTTATACTTTAGGTACCAATCAAAACAAAACAAAGCCATCTATCCCTTCACGTTTTCTTAGTATGTAGTAATGGAAATTCCACTTATAGAGGGGTTTTTTTTTATAATAGAATAATTTATTGATACTTAGAACTGTAATTAAATTACATCAAGTAAATCTGTTGTGTGAACAAAGGACATAAAAAAAAAAACTTGTGGAGAAACTATCCATTGATAGCACTCCAATAAAGTTTTATAGTAGGAGGTCTCGAGGCCATCTTCTATTCAGACACCTCGGAGGGTTATCAAAAATATTATGGGAAGCAAGTTGAGAGACTAGCGGATTCAAGTGTGTATGGAGCTTTTCATGGAAGAATAGGTATCTAGTTTGGGTCAAATTAGCAACATATGGGATATTAAGATCATGATGGATGAGTTTGTTTGTGACATAATAAGGAGCATTGAGGATTTTACGAAGGATTTTGGATTGTAACGATTGGATACGAGATGAATTGGATGATTTAGTAGAGCTCCAAAGCTCAAATCCGTATGTCCAAATAGGTCTGATAACTGTCATGTAAATGAGTCTTTTGTAATTAATTGGGAGCTGTGAACGTTTGTCCAGTAAATGTTGAATTAGGCGAAAACGTCGAGCAGTTTCTTGTCTTTTCAGTCTTACTTATAGAGGTAAATACAAAAATTGTCCCATTTACAGAGGCAATTTCCACAAAAATTGATTCTACTTATAGAGGTGAAAGCATTCCAGTTAGAGAGTTTATTTAGGGAAAAGATCATAGGACAACAAGTTTTGTACCACTTATGCAAGTATTCCTCTTATGCAGGTACCACTTATTCAGTTTTGACTGTACAACAATTCTCCTTAATCCTTGCTCTACCTCTATCAGAGCAACAGAGCCCTCTATTATCTGCCTAGGATAAAATGCCATACAACACTACTACAGTATAGTACTACAGTAGTGTAGTACTACTACTACAGTTCATGTCGCTTCATCAACAGAACAACGGCACAGCTCTAAAGTTGGAATTTTTGAGGTAAGCCTTCAATGGTATTGTTTGAGGGTTTTTAATTCAGGAACGACATTTCTGATATTCCATTTCCAACAAGTTTTTTGTTAATAAAGTCGTATTTTAAGTTGTATCATGTTTGAACTTCTGTTATACTGTTCACCTTCATTTTATGGATATGACTAACGGATTGACATTGATATAAACTGAATTTTGCTTTGTCAAGTTTATATAACTGTTTCAGTTCTCTGACAGGTCTATTTTCTTATTTTTTCGGCAACCATCTTGTGTAGGTTATTATTTGGAGGTAATCCTATTTCAATTATTCTCACAAATTTTTCTTACTTAAGGATAAGCAAAATATCAGGCTTGTTATGAGGAAGCGTGTGAGTAATAATGTTCGCATAAAGCTTGACCTGCCGTTTATTAATTTTATTATCATAATTGCTATACATTTTTTTTTTAAGACTTTGCAAATCATGCTAATGTAAACAAAACTGGTTATCACTACACTCTACCAACATTTAATAAAAGTTTGAGAAGGTTGAGAATTATACCGTGGGTCGGCTACAAATTAAGTTTTAACCCGCTCAGACTGGATTCGAATCGGCGCCACGGCAGTTCCTGTAATTATCAATATCGTCCAAGATCATTCATGGTTTGTCATGTGGACCTAATATTACAGCTATATCTGAAGCCTAATTGAAAAAGTGGTTAAGTAGTATTTTTTTCAGAATGAGTTAATTGTACTGAGGTGCGGGCTCGTGCCATTCTCTTAGTTTTGGGGTTGAAATGGAGTTTTAACATTTGTAATATTACATTTCAAACAAATGCCTGACGTAGCCCCTTATTCTCTACGAAAATTACACGATTGTGCTCATTATTGTGTTCAGTGTATTGTTTCTAAGACAACGGTTTTACAGGGTGGTGACTTGTCCGAGATGCCGCTCAACCGTCAGGTTTTCTCCCCACTTAGAGATACCCACATTATAGAGGCTGGGTGAGCCCCTCGAAGATCTAATGATCTCAAAAAGTTGGCAATTTATCTGTCACAGTCGGACAAAATGTTTAATCTGTTAACAGCCGAGGTTGGACGCTTTGGGGATCTGACAACTTTCTCGGGGCTCACCAAGATCAAGAGGTATCTTTCAACAGGGGGAAATCTAGCGTTTGAGCTTGATTTCGGCCTTGAAACCTCCACACCTGTTGTCCTTGAAAGAGTACAGTTTCTGCTATGTACTGAAGCCAAGTCCTTCATTGGTTTTAGTGGTTAATGAGCTACATTTATATAAAATCATACATTAGCTTTTATTTTTTAAATTGAATGTACAAAAGTATCTAATTAAGATTAAATTAGGATTGCTAAGATAAAAGTGCCATAAAAGGGAGAATATTAGCTATTGAATATGTATTATAAATATAGTCCAAGTAGGCTAACTATATAGATAGTGCCTTGCCCACTGCCTCTGTTATCTCCAGGGAATAACATCTCTGTAATTTTATACATTGGCTTGGGGTGGCAGCACTGGTTGGGGTGGCAGCACTGCCTCCTTGATTGTTGTCTTTATCGCTCTCTTCCACTGCCTCCTCAAGCGGTTTTATAGTTTCGTCATCTCTATCTTCTCTTAATTGTTCCCTCATTTATTGTTATCTATCATCTCCCTACAACATTGCCGCTGACCATGAGCAATTTATCTCTCTTAAATTAGTGAGATGTAACGATGGTTATCTCTTATTGGTCATACATGACCTTTCGTTTAATATATAATAGGTAATTTAAAATGGCTACCTTCTTCGTCAAGTAAAATTCAAAAGTCTTCATTTTCTGCTGCAGGTGCAAGATGGATACATTAAATGGAAAAACCGTCATTAGCACCTTGGAAAACCATCTGTACACGCACTTATTTTCTTCAACACAGATTATTTGACTCCAATATTGTAATGGGTAGGTATTAGAAGTTTGTCCTGGGTTTACTAACTGAGGGAACGTAACAAGTTCCTCTAGTATGATTGATCAAAAGATATCTCACAGAATTTCTAAAGCCAATTAAGTTTGCTACCAGATATGCAAAACTATACAATGTTATGGAGAAGTAGCTGACATCGCACAGGCTCGGGATCCTCTTATAACGTCCCTTCTGAAGGACGGCATAATCAAGTTATTTTTATTCTCATTAAAAAATTGTATGGGAACCTCCCGAGCTACAAACCCGTGATCTTGGACTTGCTAATTTGTTATGCTAACCACTGGACCAAAGGTCATCGTTATATGAATCGAAATGTCGGTTTCTAATAAATAGTTGATCTATGTTTAAGAAAATATTTCTCCGACCTCCGCTCGGACCATTTGCGCCCTCTAATAACAATACTGTTAAATTACAATACTAACTTTTCAATATGTTTCTCCTAGTTTAAACATCTGAAAAAAAGTAACCAGTTTTATGTTTTTTAAAATGGTGTCAAAACTGAAGGATTATAAAATAAGCATGTCAAGCCACTTTTACCCTTTGTCGTAAACCAAGGACCGTATCGGTTAATAACATCCCACTGATTCCTGCAGAACAGGTCCGGTACTTAGGACTACAACTTGACAAAAGATTAACTTGGAATCCTTCTTACTTAGACTGAAACGACAAGAAACAGCGCGCCGTTTCAGGCTACTTCAACATTTTATAGAAAAACGCTCTAAGCTCTCAATTTATTACAAAAGACTCATATACGTGACAATCATTAGACCCATCTGGACTTACGGAATAGAGCTTTGGGGCTCCGCTAAACCATCGAATTCCTCTCGTATTCAATCCTTGCAATCCAACATCCTTCGTAAAATCCTCAATGCTCCTTCCTTTGTTACGAACAAAGGAATCCTTAATGACCTTAATCTCCTATTTGTTGCTGATTTGGCCCGAATCCGATATCAATCTTTTCAAACTCCATTCCCACTCAAACCCCCTAGTTTCAAACCTAGCAATATTTTTATTCTTATTAGGTGTCCTGCTACAAAGGGCCTGCCCTGGGCTTAGCATCCCTCTTCCCTTTCATGCATGATTTATGTATCCCTTATAGCGCTCGATAAAATCTCTCATTTTTTAAAAGCCCCTTTTACCAAAGCTACAGTTACCTTATTTCTAGCTTATGTTGCCATAAATTACACATGAAGTACTATAAAATTACACTATAGAGGCTTAAATTTTATATTACTTGAGGAAACATTAAATCAATAGTTCTCCAGATAAGAAGGGACGCTGAAATACTCTTTCCTCTCCCTGAATAAAATTTATTATGATATTATGATATTACAGTCCAGTTACTGGAATCACATATATTGTGTTATTGCATTATTAATTTGTTTTTTAATTACATTTGCATTTTTTACATAAATGTAATAAAAAACATAATAATTTCATAAAACAAAATTTGCCTCCGAGGCGTCTGAAAAGAAGATGGCCTCGTGATCTTCAAAGTTTAACTTGCTATTTGAGTACTACCACGGGGTAGTTTGTCTTTTCATATCAATGTATACATTCTTTATATTTACTTGATGTATATTGTTTTACAGTTGTAACTTTGATTAAATAAATTAAAAAAAAAATGTGTTTTAAAAAGTATAATAACAGCACCTAATTTGGTTTGCCTCTTTTCTTTGTCGGGTCAGATAAATGAATATCCTTTCACAAGAATGATTTTTCTTCTTATTTTTATTTTGCGATGTACAACTTTCTTGATTCCCTTCAGAGGACTCTTTCAACAAAAGGGGGAAATAAAGAAAAACTGCGGATGATTGGGGGTTATAAAAAGTAAAGTTTGCATTTCCCTAGAGAGAGAGGAAAAGGAGAGGGACCCGGGAGGGAGTTGGCTAACTGATATAGAAGAGGAAGATAGAGCTAATAATAGAGAGCGCTGAGATTGCCCCCGTAAATATAGCTCCTCATCAAGGAGCTCTTAACAACTGGCGGCTCCGGGATAAAGTTTAAATAAACCCGAATCATCTCCTTCCCCCTCCAGCTTATCCAAATTAAATGTAGGGGGGCCCGGGTATGGATCCGCGCCTGCGCCCTGCCTCCCTCGGCTTCCATTCCCCCTTCCCCATTACCCACTTTATTATCGCTCTCCTCCGTAGCTCCACCACTACTTCTTAGTATATAAATGAGAAAGGGAAACGATCCATTATCCCGATCTGCATCCAAGGCGGGGCCTCCATCCAAATCGGTTTTATTTAATCTAAATTGAATTCCGTCTTCAATTCTAGTTCTCTTGAAATATACCTTTTATTTGGAAGAGAGAAAAATATCACTTGACAATAAACAAATTACAAATGCCTAATTAATTTTATAAATGTTCGTCAATCCATCGATAAGGTACTTGTATATTGGCCGGTCTGCAGGGCAATTAATTATCTATACAGTTATTTTTTCTTCTCGGCATTGCTGGATGATATGGCCTAACCGGACCATGGTCAAGGTTAAGCTTAATCGTCTTATTTATAAATTTAAAAAAAATTCGTACTATGCTCGCAGTTTCTAATAACACTGCTTTTTGTAGTATCTCAACTTCCTTGTTTAGTTCAAAGATTTTCAATGATATTATTGTTTCTTCAGGAATAAGGCCATTTTAAGAAACTACAATTGGTAGTACTTCAACCTTCACCAGCCTATAAAGATGCTCCAACTCATTCTAAGCTCCTGATATTTCCGAATTTTTCCCCTATAGTTTTTTGTACGTTAGGAACTCCTATCTCAATAGTTTCTGCTTTCTTTGGTTCCTTGTCAATAACAACGAAGTCAGGTCTGTTGTGAGGTATAGGATGGTCTCTTATAAGTTATTGTAATTCATTAGTAATTATTTATTTTATTATTCTTTTATTGGTACTTGTGTATAAGCCGTTCTGCCGGGGCTGATATCCGTCAATGATTATTACTTGAACATTAATAATTCAGCTACTGATAAAGGTATCTGCTCTGCAGGTTGTCACTTCAAGTTGAGTTATAACAAAATTTAAATATTTTATACGTTTAATTTTTAATACTTTCCAAAAATAAAACATCGTGAACTTTACTATGGAAAGAAGAATCTAATTATGAGTAATGAGTAGATTTCAGTAATCATTTCATCAAGAAATAAAAGTTTCAACTAATGTTTCGAACTATGGTATATGTTTGTTGAAACGTTCATTTCTAGATGAAATGATTATCGAAGTATGCACATTTCTCTTAATAATATTATTCTCTATACTAAATCTCATGAATTGTTTTTTTGGAAAATATTAAAAGGGAAACGAATGAAAAGTTAAAACTTGTGACTCAACTCGAAGCGACAGCCTTCGGAACTGATACCCAGTTAACACCTTCTTTTCATATTAATGGAAATTGAAATATAAAAAAAATTATTTAATTCCATTCCATGCTTTCATATCAATATATCTTTTTTTTTTTTTAAAAGAAAACACATTATTGAACCATTACAATCTGCCTCTTGTGGGCAATAAGTAGGTAATGGTGCTATGTGCTTACAATCATTCCATAAAAAATCAATATATCAACGAAGGATAGTGTTGTAATAAAGCGTTGTCATAGGTCGTAGAAAACAATCTATCATTAGTAGCATTAGGCTATTCAACAACAAGTTAATTATTATATTTATAAGCAATTATTTATTTATTTTATTATTCTTAGGTTCTTGTGTATTAGCAGGTCTGCAGGGACTGTTACCCGCCACTCAAATTAATAATTCAGGTTTGAGTGGAAAATAAGATAACCATAAGTTGCCAATCGCGGCTAAACAAGTCTTCAATTCAATAAATAAATTGGTTACGAGTTATTGCACGGATAATAAATTTACTAATTACTTGTTGTTGAATAGCCTAATGTTAATAGAGGCAGGTTATTTTCGACCAACAAGGGGAAACGTTTTATTACGCCCGTACTAGTTTATCCCTCGTCGAAATAATGATGCGAAAGCAGGGAAGGGAATGGACGATTTAAAATAAGCGCTAGTTTAGAGAGCTATACGGAGCGAGGCTATATGGAGCGAAGCGCCGAGTTAAATTGTTAAAAGACAATTAATTGAGGGGGCGCAGGTGTAGAGCGCCCCGCGGCCATTTAGATCTCTCCCTCTCATCGCTCTTTATCAATTCACAGTTAATTAGTCCATTATTCAGCGCCATTCTCTTCGTTCCATTCCACATGTTGCCTATCCCTTCATTTATCCTCAATCTCTCTCAACTCTTATCTCGTCTCTCTACTGAATAATCTGACCTGAATAAAACAGGTAATAGAATCATACATATACACTCGAAAAAGACACACAGATGCTCAGTATTCGTTAAAGGTGGTATCTAAATTAAACTTGAACAGGCAATATTTAGGCCTCCAATCGTAGCATCGTTCGATTAGCCACCGCAGAATAAAGTGCCTTTAAATGAATAAACAAACAATAGAAACATCGATACATATTTTAATTTTTTTTGAAAATGGCCCGGGTGGAGTTCATAAAATAATTCCTTATATATTGATAAAGGACATAATAGAAACGGAGATGTTTAGTATGAAATAATCGGTATTAACAACAGAAAATATTGCGTCGTCTCATATGAAATTACGATTTAAAAAATTTACACATAATTTTTCAATATTTTATGGAAAATTGCCCGAATTTTCGGGCAGATGTTGTTTGTTCATTTAACGTCACTGTATGCTGCTACCGGACGTCACCACTGATCGGACGATGCTATAGTGGTGGCTCTAAATTTTGCCTATCCAGGTTTAATTAGGATAGGGATTCTTAAGGAGTAACTGACATCGTACAGGCTCGGGACACCCCCGTTTAACGTCCCTTCCGAAGAACAGCGTAGCTAAGGATTTTTTACTCCCTTTAAAAAATCCTAGCGCCACCAGCCGGGCTACGAACCCTCGATCTTGGGCTTAGTAGTTTGTTACGCTAACCACTAGACCACAGGTGACCCCTTTTCTGGGCAGATTAAATCTCTCTTAAATTGCCACGGAAGATATTTTTACTCTATTCATCACGCGTTTCGACCGTGTTGTCAAATTATTAGTTGAGGTTTCGCTGGCCATAAACACGTGATGAATGGAGTAAAAAAAGATGGAATCTATTGGAGACAAGTCTGGCCAATTCGGTGGTTGTGGGAGGACTCCGTAAACCAGCTCCTTTAGTTTCTTCAATGTCTGTCGTCAAATATGAGGTCTGGCGTTGGCGTGTAAGAGCTCAGTACCCTTCCGATTAGCCAATGGAGGTTGTTTTTTTTTATAAGTTTTTGTTTCGTTATATCCACATCCCTGCTGTACAATGTAGTTGAGATGGTTTCACCTCTGGATAGAAGGGAGAAATGAACTATTTATATATGAATTAATCTGTTTCACCGTCTTTAAATTTCTCAACACTCTTTCTTGAATGTTTCTTGCTAAGAACTGTTTGAACTCACAAAAAAAAACACACACAAAATTAGCATGTTTCCTCGGACACATTTGATGGCACACTAAACAATATTCAATTGTATTGGGTAGTAAATACAATAAAAAACCAGGGGATTATATACAGCTCATTCCAATCTGTAAACATGAAAAAAGTAAACAATCCTATGAAAGTGAATTTAAAAAAATATAAATGTACATTTCGTATGAAACGATCCTAGGTACTCAAGGTAGGAATCAGCAATACTTGGTGATTTATTGCAAAAATACATGCATACTGTTATCGCCTACCAATTTCTTTCTTAACCTATTCAATTTTTGCTGATAAACTGATTCTTGTGAACTTCAGGGCACTGAAACAAACCTTACATGGAACAGTCTCATAATTTTTTTCAATGTTATCATATTTTTTGGTTCGGCTACATAATTTAGTGCAGTCATTTTGTTACCTATTGCCATTTTGGCAGCCATTGCTAACACTACAAAACTACTAATGCTAATATAATTTATCAAATATATTTTCTAATATCGGCATTCCCGAAAAGGCTTTTGAATATTCTTCCAGCTGGTTTCCTTAGAAGATATTACGGAAATAAAGAAGATGTTAATAGTAACTACTAATATAATAAGATTGTTTCAGAATAGTTTAAAAAGACCACTTTAAAAAGAAACACTTCAAAAAGATATAGATGGGATAAGTTAATTGACGGTACTGAAGTAGGCGTTCAGTATGGCGGCGATTGCTGTGTTAAGTATGGTCATTAAACTTTTAATTTTTTATCTTTTTGGGCGTAGAAGTAAAAGATAGTAAAATGGTTCGATAAAAAACAGGAGACGCGGAAGTACCAAAGAAGGGGAGGGGTCTATTTTAGCCAAGGATGATTAACCATCTGTGTTGGCACAGCGGCACTCTCTCTCTCACTCTCTCTCTCTCTCTCTCTCTCTCTCTCTCTCTCTCTCTCTCTCCTCTCTCTCTCTCTCTCTCTCTCTCTCTCTCTCTCTCTCTCTCTCTCTCTCTCTCTCTCTCTCTCTCTCTCTCTCTCTCTCTCTCTCTCTCTCTCTCTCTCTCTCTCACTCTCTCTCTCTCTCTCTCTCTCTCTCTCTCTCACTCTCTCTCTCTCTCTCTCTCTCTCTCTCTCTCTCTCTCTCTCTCTCTCTCTCTCTCTCTCTCTCCATCTATCTCTTCATGTAAAAAACCATCGCAAATTGCGAGAACACGGGGATAAAGGATCAGTGAAGAGAAAGGATGTGTCTGAGGTGTGAATGACCGAGGTACGAACCAGGATAGCTAAGATGACAGAGAACCATTTAAAAATTATAACAAATAATAAATATATAAATAACAATATTTGAAGAAGGGTTGAAAAGAAGGCATATAACCATCTACTATCACAAGTGCCTATTATAGCCGTAATTGGGTATAATATGCACTCGTTTTAATACTTAATTCTTCCGAATAAATTGTTCTCATGGGAGCTGAGTGGAGAGCACTGTCTTGCCATTTCGACCGTTCTGCGTTCAAATCCCACAGCTGGCAAGATTATTATTTAATCTATTAGAGGCCGGAGATGGATCATATGAGACCAATTACCCTCCTGGGGTTCAAGGGTCGATAATGTCGAAAACACAACAAAGAAAGTGCAAATACAGTTACTTTATGAATAAAAGGCATACTAAAATGACAAACCAAAACGTAATACTGTTTATTTATAATTAATTATATTATTATAGCGGCAGTAGTGGCAACAATAAGATCGCAAATGCGAGAAGAACAGTTTAGACGATTCTTAGAATTGGATGGGTCTAGAACGTCCCATATGCAATTAACTATAGTTATTTATCGTGACCAATAAATAAGCTTACTTGTATTTAAAAGCTATTTCTTGATAGCCCTTCCGAAAATAACATTTATAATGAAAATAACATTTATAAAAAATTATAATCTATTTATTTAATTTGAAGCTACACGATTTATAGTATAATATAAATTATACCTATATTACGAGGCATCTTTTTTGAAGGGAGTAATATGTAGAAGTGGTTGACTGGTGGGGGTTAACCCCCCTTAGTCAAGTCTAGTTACGTTAATGCCCAGATTCTAAAAAGTTGGTACCCAAAATAAGGGGGAAAATCTGGCGGTTGAGCATGAGGATGTACAGGTTTTTAATATTATTATCATATGTTTGTGAGTACGAGAACCATATTTTTATTTTTGAGTTAAAAGAATTTTCCCTCATTACATTTCTTTGTAGCTTTTTCTGCAATTAATGCGAAGATTTAAATTTAAAAAAAATTTAAAGTGTGCCCATGTATGATAATATATCTACTTTGTTGGCCCAGTGACCTGCATTGGCTAGACAAGGCTTCGGTTTCGTTGAAATAGTCCCTGAAAGTGATTTCGGGATGTTAATAGAAAGTTGTTAGTGCCTTTTCACTGTGACTAAATTGGGACCGATTTTGTTTTCTATTGTATCCTATTGCATTATTGTACTACTGACAGTGAAAATAAAAACAAAGAAAGTGAACCAGCCCAGTTTCTCTTAGGGCTCCTGTGGACCTATATTCATTGCGCTGACCTAGTTTCGACCCAACCTTAAGGGACTTTCTTCTGATTCCTTGTAACAACCTTCCATGTCTTCAGTAGGTCGGGCAATAAAAGTAAATGACCGGTCATTGTAAAGTGTAAAGTATATTAGAGTTCTTTCCATTGTCTGTTATTTCAGAATGTTTAAATCGTCGTCGACAGCTTCCCATGCAGTTCTTACGTAAAGTGAAGTAAAAACAAACACTGTTTGAATAAAGTAAAAAACAAGACAAGGTTTTCAAAATAACATATTGATTAATCTAGATTACCTTGTTAGTAAATAGCGTACACAAAATAACATTTAAAAAAAAACATGTGACATTTACACTTAAAATCCTCAGACTCACCCTCACAAACGCAATATCTTCTTGCGCACAACAAAAACAGACAAAGTATTTGGCCTTTACAATGAACAGAAGACTGACTTGGAAATCTACGAGGATATTGAAGAAAAGGATGAATCAACGACTCTCACTCTTAAGATGACTACTTTACCACAAAAATAAACTATCACTATTTAACAAAATTATGTGGAAGAAATTGGTCCGGGTAGAGGTCACAATGAATTTCTCGTAGAATTTGAGAAAAACTTTATTTATTAGCCAACGTTTCGACCTACTTTGTAGGTCTTCTTCAGGGTTATATGCAAAATACAGACAATCTAAGAAAATTGTACAAATACGGTACCATATATACCAAATAAGGTACCATTTTCTTATATTGTCTGTATTTTGCATATAGCCCTGAAGAAGACCTACAAAGTAGGTCGAAACGTTGGCTAATAAATACAATTTTTCTCAAATTCTACGAGAAATTCATTGTGACCTCTACCCGGACCAATTTCTTCCACATCTATTCAAGGTCAACAATTATCATTCAATAACAAAATTATGTTTAAAATGTTGCGTAAACCGATATGAACTTACTCCCGACAGGTACTATACAGGTACTTATACAGTTACTTATACAAACAGGTTCTATACAGGTACTTATACAAAATAATCCCACTTTTAGACCATTAAAATATTAAAGTTGAAATTCGTACTGTAATATTACTCATTTTTCATTTTAGGTAACTAGAAAATCATTATACGAGGTGTGGCTATTAAATAACGAGACTGACGTTGCTTTCGATATTCATGTGATTGTGTACCTTCACTGGGTTCCTGAAGGCCAAACTATTTATAAATGCTAATACTTTGAGGTACTGGCAAAAATACGTGAAAGAGTAAGGAAAAAAAGGTCCGAAATGTGGAAGGACAAATCATGGGTTCTCCACCAAGACAATGCGCCAGCTCATTCCGCGTTATCTGTCAAGAGGTTCCTAGCCCAGTGCAGCATCCCAGTTTTACAGCAT
Organism: Arma custos; assembly: GCA_037127475.1. Classification (NCBI taxonomy): domain Eukaryota; kingdom Metazoa; phylum Arthropoda; class Insecta; order Hemiptera; family Pentatomidae; genus Arma; species Arma custos. The sequence goes on along the minus strand of CM073762.1, from coordinate 15,595,325 downwards.
CCACCTTATTCACCAGATTATGCACCATCTGACTTTTATCTGTTCCCTAAGGTGAAATCTTCATTAAAAGGGACGAGATTTGAGTCCGTGGAAGCTGTAAAAGAGAAAGCAGCACGCGTCCTGAAGGAGCTGACAGAAGATGACTTCCAGCACTGTTTCCAACGATGGAAAATTCGCATGGAACGTTGTAGGGAAAGAGAAGGGGTGTATATTGAAGGTGATAGTAAGTAATTATGTATAAAATAAAAATAAATTTTCTTGCAATGCCAGTCTCTTTATTTAATAGCCACATCTCGTATATAGAACTGGACATATCACTCATAAATGACACAAACTACAAACAAATTGAACATTCACTTGTTGGACACTCAAACTTGCTAGTACAAAGAATTACTGACACACGCATTACTAGATTGTCCTACAAGGGTACTGAAACTTCTCTGGAGCAGGGACCTGTTACAGAGAGATGATCCACGCTAGGAATGCCTTCAATGGGAAGTTTCTCCGAGTACTGTTCCATATGAATCCCTTAGGAGAGCTTTTCAAAAGGAGAAAAAATAAATAATATATCTTACATCTAAGGTGAATAAGTGGTTAAGTCGATTTCTATGAGGATTAAGTTATATATTGACTGTATTGAGAGAAGAGGAATCGTGTCATTATCGCAATTTTTGGTTTGAAATGGAGTTCTGATATAATCAATAATTCCTTTTCAAACCAAAGCACGAACTTCCGGTCATTAAAAAGTTCATTATTTACTACGACACTAACACGATCCCGCTTCGTTAAGTACAAAAAACTCATTTTGGAGAAAATTCGATTTGACCATATATTCACCGGTATGTCGATAGCAGTATGTCGATTTTCGAAAATTCTAAAATAGAATAAATAGTCAGACGTGTCTGGAAAAAAAAAAGTTACTAAAACAAAAACAAGAAGCAAAGTGCCAGTCGATATTTCGCCAATGCAGGCATCTTGAGAGCAGAAAGAGAACAATAAATAGGTTTAAAAAATTGATACCAACCTCAAAATGCACCATCGTACCAACAATAAGAAAAATTCAACCATCGCCAAAGCCCATTTGCAAGTACTAATTACAAGAAAGGTTACAGGATAACATCTGGAAAAAGAGAACAAAAACAGCTGATAAAAAAAAATAATGAAAAATTGAAAATGCATATATCAAAAGTCAAAAACACAATGGAAAATAAAAAGGAAACAACACAAAAACAGAAAACAAAAAAACATACTTAAAAGCAAAGTAACAGAGCCAGAGAAAAAAGAAATTCCACAAAATATCTAAATATAGTTGTATATAATATAATATAGATAATAATTATTAGCCATGGATTGATTCCGTGGGATCTGCAAGCCTCAACGGGGCTCACTCAGCCTCACAACTAGTTCTGGGAACGAAACAAGGCCAGGGAAATGAATAAAGCCCTCCAAGAAACTGGGCCAATTCACTTTCTTTGTTTTATTTTCACTGTCAGTAGTAGAATAATACAATAGGATACAATAGAAAACAAAATCGTTCCATTTTAGTCACAGTGAAAAGGCATAAACAACTTTCTTATAACTTCCCAAAATCACTTTCCGGACATCATTCAGCGAGACTGATGGCTAGGCTAGAAAATAGAAGTGAGTGGAAAGAAGATAGAAAAAAAAATACATACACATACAATTATAATATATGTATTCATACATTGTCGCAGCTGGACAGAAATCTCTGGTGTCATATGAAACGGGAATAATCATCGAATACATCATACACCGAAAAAAATATGATTTTTATAACTACCATATCGTCTCTGTCAAGACAATACCGCCAATCTATACTTAGGACGATTTTACAAGAGAGAAAAAAACCAGCGCCATATGTTATACTGCACGTAACTTATGCCCGCAGCTTCGCTCGCATGGAATTCGGTTTGCCAAATAAAGTTTCGTGAAAGATCATTTTAAATAAATAATTATATTTTTAAAATATAAGTTACTCATACATCCAAAATATCAGATGTCTAACTTCAAAACTGACGGATTCTATACAACCTTTAAACCCCTATTATATTAAAGGGGAAACCCTGGGGGTGGAATCATCCAAATTTCTTTCTTAAACTATACAAAGGACCTAACTACAAATTTAAAGATGCTAAGTTCCTGATTTGCCTGTAATTATGTACTATAACGGGGAGGGGGGGGACACATGCCCCCACATAAATCTGCCCTTGCTGTAGCCTATGATGTATAACCTATTTTACTCAATAAGTTTCATCCAAATCCGTTCAGTAGTTTTTGCGTGAAAGAGAGACAAACATACAAACTTTCACATTTATAATATTAGTAAGATTAGCTGGATATCAAAACAAATAGTTTCACTCATGTTATTTCTGTTATTTTAACAACTATGATCATGTGATTTGCCTTTAATTATGTACAATCATGGATTCTCCACAGTACCTAAAAAACTGTCGGGGGGGGGGGGGGGGAGGACGTGCTCCGAGCTCTCCCCTCTTTAAATCCGCGCTTGCTATGGCCTATGTGTTAACCTGATGTATAAACTATATTACTGTAAAGTTTCATCCAAATCCGTCCAGGAGTTTTTGCGTGAAAGAGAGACAAACATACAAACTTTTACATTGATAATATTAGTAAGATTATATTATGTATATCGGTTATCTTTCAATTGCTAATTACCGCACTTCCTTGCGTTCAACCTTGAAAACTTTTTTTAATAGTGTTTAATTCAACCTGTAGAATGCCTTACCATTACTAACTGATTTCACCAAAAGTTGTAGATAGTATTGTACGGTATTGTTTTGAAAGCGACGTTATGATATTTCTGAAATAAAACAAAAAGAAAATCATAATAAGTGACTCGAAGAAATCAGATTTGAAATAAATGAATATTCTGATTCGGAGATAACAAATATACACTTTTTTTTAGTAATTTCATGTAACTCAGTGGTATCTTAGCTACCATAATTATTTATTACATGTAGCCAATATCACACATAAATTAGGCGACATCAATAAAATTAGTTGCAGTATAATGTCAATTATTTCCTTATTTAAAAAAATGTATAACTTAGTTCACAGTCACTTATCAGTGTTGTAATTTGTACACTACTTCGCTATCAAAGAGGAGTGTAAAATGTGAAAAAAATTAATTTTTATATTCAGGCGACCAGAAATTCCCCAAAATGAAAAATAATAATTTTTAAATTTCAAAAATTTATTTTTTTATAAATGAGGATACATTTCGGCGTTCATACTCTACAGAAGGCTAGTGATTTATGATTTTTAACTAGAGAAAAAGAGTTCACATAAATTACTCTCTGATTAATATTTTTGTTTATAACATATGGATTATCTATAAAGTTTCAATACGAAACTTTGAAGGTAATTTTGACTGATTATTTTTGAATGTAGAGTATTTTGTGTAATAAAAAATGTAGTAGAGGATTTTTTTTTCTAAAATAATGTATGTCAGTTGCGATTTTGTAACTTAGCTCAGTGCGGAGATATTTGAATTAACATTAACGTCTCAAAATTTAAAAATCTTCTTGTGCTTACTTAAATAATGGACACTATTCAGTAACCTTAAAGAGCAATACATCTATACAGTATTATAAAACAATGTCCTCGGCGGCGTTGGTTTGTGGTAAACTCAATAACTACTGCACGGATTTTCATGCGGTTTTCACCAATAGATAAAGTGATTCACCAGGAAGGTTTAGGTATATAATTTGAAGACTTTTTCTGTAAATGGGTTGGAATATCGATGGGTTTCACCGAAGGCGCTGCTTGCCTAATCCCGTGCAATTATCTAACGTGCAAGATAATAAATTCGTGTATAAAGAAATATTTATTTTTGTTTTTATTTTTATAATCTATACATATAAAATGCTTTGTCCTGAATGACTGACTGACAGAGTAGGGAAAACAAAGCTTTACATATTAGGGTTCTATAAGTGATATATGTTTATATATATATTCATTATTTTAACCGATTAATATTCATTATTAATAATCAACTTTTAACCCGAAGTTCCCGTTCATTAAGGTTACATTTTGTTTAATGGTGCCAACGTTTCGGCCTACGGTGTATACCAACTTCAGGGCTAAGAAAGAAAATATTTCCTCATATTTATATAATTTTCTAATATGTAAATTATCATATATTAGCTTTTGCCCGCGGCTTCGCTCGCATAGAATTTGGGCTACCCCATAAAGTTTCTTGACAGTGCTTTTTAACAATAATTTAAAATAATAAATAATTTAATTTTTTTCACTATAGGTTACTCGTACAAAATTTCAGATGTCTAACTTCAAAAATGACGGATTCCATACAACCTTTGAGCCCTTATTATAATAAGGGTGGAATTATCCAAACTTCTTTCTTAAATAATATAAAGGATCTATCTGCAAATTTCAAGATGCTAAATTCCTGATTTGCCTTTATTTATGTACTATAATGGATTCTCCACAGTACCTCTAAAACTGTAGGAGGTGGGGAGGGGCACGTGCCCCTGTGCGCTCCCCTAAATCCGCGCTTGCCCATGTGTATAGCCCATGTGTTATTCTGATGTATAACCTATATTACTGTAAAGTTTCATCCAAATCCGTTCAGTAGTTTTTGCGTGAAAGAGAGACAAACATTTCACATTTATAATATTAGTAAGATTAGCAATATATCAAAACACATAGTTTCACTCTTGTTCTTTCTGATATTTTAACAACTATGATCATGTTATTTTCCTTTAATTATATACTATAATGGATTCTCCACAGTTCCTATAAAACTGTTCGGGGGAGGGGGGCGCCTGCCCCCGCGCGCCCCCCCTCCCCTAAATCCGCGCTTGCTATAGCCCATGTGTTATTCTGATATATAACCTATATTACTGTAAAGTTTCATCCAAATCCGTTCAGTAGTTTTTGCGTGAAAGAGAGACAAACATACAAACTTTCACATTTATAATATTAGTAAGATTTTATATCATTACCTGTAATTTAACTAGGTTTTTCATAATTCTAAGTCTCACCAGTTTTACTTACGTGTACCTTTTTCGTTATTTTTCATATTGTATCTTACTTTTTATCTTCTCATTTTTCTTAGTCTTTGTATTTCTTTACATTATCACCTCTCTGTAAAAATATTCTGTCATTTTTTTATTCATACATATTTTTAATAATCTATCCGAAGCTATATTTCTTTACTTTTCTATAAACCCTATAAGTAATTCAATAATTCTTTCTTGGTACTGCAATGTTTTCATAGTTATTTTCTGTTTTTCTTTCTTAGCCCATAAGATGGCCTACACCGTAGGCCTAAACGTTGGCACTATTAAAAAATAAGTTAACCTTATTTCTGTGTTATGACCGGACCCTCACCCAGCTTCTATAAAGTGAATACGAATAATAGGAGGAAAATCTTCAAGCCCAACAGATCTGGGACAAATTACCTCCATTACACAACCGTTAGCTTAGAAACATTAGCAGTCTCTAAGATGTACTGAGCCCCCCATGGCTTATAATGATACAGGTTATTACCTTGAGGATGGAACTGTTCCCAAAAATCCGAAACTTATAACAACATTGAGAAATCAAAGGAAACTAATTACTGTTAAGATAATCAATTTAAATGTTTTAATTTATTAATTTTTTGTGAACATTTCCACATCCCTTTAAAACATTAAACTTCCCTATTTATTTAGAAGTTATATAATCTCTATATACTCATCTAAAATAAACTACTGCATATACTAACATTGAGAAGACAGCGGTAGTTAAGTGAACAGGCTGGTTAGGGACGGTAAACAATTCACTTCAGGCCCAGTTCACATCGGCACCGTCACTAAAAACATTAGTGAATGGCCTTGTTCACGGTACCTTTTTTTTTTCTTTTTTAGGGAACTCTATTTGATTTATGGATGCGTAAACATCACACGTACCGACGCAAATCAGTGAGTACAAATAAATATACACTCTAGTATTTTTGTATATGCATTATTAAGCCAGAGTTCGATACATTTTAGCAGGCTCAAAAAAAAGGTGAAAATTTAATTATTATGAGAAAAATAAAATATCCCGCCCCCCGTCCATATTTTCACCCACACACACACACACACACACACACACACACACACACACACACACACACACACACACACACACACACACACACACACACACACACACACATATATATATATATATATATATATATATATATATATATATATTTATTTATTTAGATTAATTTATTGATATTTACAACTGTAATAATATTAAAAGTAAATCTGCTGTATGAACAAATGACATGAAAAAAAAAACTTGTGGAGAAACTACCCATTGGTAGCACTCCAATAAAGTTCTATAGTAGAAGGTCTCGAGACCATCTTCTTTTCAGCCCGGAGGGTTATCAGGAATAGTATGGGAAGCAACTAGCGGATTCAAGTGTGTATGGAGCTTATGATGGAAGGATAGGTATCTAGTTTGGGCCAAATCAGCAACATATGGGATATTAAGATCATGATGGATGGAGTTTGTTTGTGACATAATAAGGAGCATTGAGGATTTTACGAAGGATTTTGTATTGTAAGGATTGGATACGAGATGAATTGGATGGTTTAGTAGAGCCCCAAAGCTCAACTCCGTATGTCCAAATAGGTCTGATAACTGTCATGTAAATGAGTCTTTTGTAATTAATTGGGAGCTTAGAGCTTTTGTCCAGTAAATGCTGAAGTAGGAGAAAACATCGAGCAGTTTCTCGTCTGTTCAGTCTTGTATGAGGATTCCAAGTGGGACGTTTGTCCAGATGGAGTCCTATGTAACGTATCTGTTCGACTGGGATCAGTGGAATATTATTAAAGGATATATTAGGGCTTCATATACTTAAATCAAATTTTAAGTACAAATATATCGATGATATATATATATTCAAACTTTTTCGAAACAAATACTAAAATTCGGGAGTTTACAACAAGTTGAATTCTATTCTACATTTTTATTTAATTCACAACTATTGTTAATTATGTAGAAAGTACTACATGCTTTAACAGGATGAAGAAATGGTTGATTTGGTACATCTTGGCCAATGTTTAAATGGTTGGATGGTGTAGCTAATGACTTTTTCACGATTAAGAAAAAATGGTTATATTGTGTGTCAACGTTTCGCCCAAAGCCTTAGACCATCATGAGGAGCCGAGAATATAACTACACGGAAGAATAATTTCAACAGTGGAGTACCAAAAAAAAAAATAACAGTTTTATAGACAGAAATGATCTCCATGTAACCTGAATAAAAAGTTAACTTATGAAATAATTGGGAGCGGAGTGGCTCAGTGGTAGAGCACTAAGTTGCCATGCCGGAAATCCTGGTTCAAATCCCGCTGCAGGACATGATTTTTATTTAGTCAGTTTGCAGCGGGAGATGGATCACATAGGATCTAGGAACCTCCTGGGGTCCACCCAGCCTCTATAAAATATTATAAAAACATGGTACCCAAAATAAGGGGGAAAAATCTGGCGGTTGAGTGTGACCTAGAACAAGTCACCTCCTTGCAGAAACTTTGTCCATTAAACAGTACAGTCTCTACCATGTACTGAACCCCAGACCCTTCATGGGTTGTAGTGGTACAGGTTTTTTTTTTTTAATGAAATAATGGATGAGAAATTATAAAATATCAAGAGTGAAATGGAATCTATGAAAATAATGAGACATAGTAAAAATACATGAGAAATAATTTTACAACATATCTACAGTCCCAGTGAATAAGTGGTTAAGGCTAATTTTCTCCAAAATGAGTTTCTAGTACTCAGAGAAGCTTGTGAATAAATAGTTAATAGTAGTAATAGTAAATAGAAGTCAGACAACTTGAAAAGGATTTTTTGCTTACATTGCAACTCCATTTTAAGCCAGAAACTACGAGAATAACACGATCCTGCTTGCCTCAAAACAACTAACTCATTCTGGGAAAAATTTGACTTAATCACTTATTCAACGGGGGTGTAGGTATAATGAATGACATGCTGGCATATAAAACTAATATTTAGTTATGTACTCACACTACTTCCAAATAAAAATAATAAAATAGGTTAAATAATAAAAATTAAAAAAAAAAGTATTATTAATGAACAAAATCGTTAACTGTATCATCAGACTATTTTTACACATGTGTCTGGGTGGTATATAACTCATGTGTGTTGGAGGATTGCGTTAAGAGTGATCTGAAGGGATTGGGTTTGACTAGTTGCCCGTGGATGTAAGTTAGTTGGCATGGATAAGTGGTATCGGCATCGAGCTTTAGGGCTCGCTAAGCCTTATTATTAATTATTAATTATAATCATTTTATCCTGATAAAACAGTAATTAATAAATAACAAAGGAGAATTGTAATGAGGAAAAAGGAATATGAGTAAAGATTGGCTTCGATAATAACGTTCTCACCTTATTTATAAAAAATAAAATTATTATATATTTGCTATGAAAAGCTCGTCAAATAGCATGAAATATTCCCGAATAAATTTGTAAATTATTCTAGTACATTTTTCATTTATAGGTGCGATAAAACATATATTGAAAACAAATTTATATTTTACTTTTTAAACATTGGTCGGTTGTTCTGTTTCGCTGCGCATTCCTGACTTGCATTAAGAAATTCTTTGATCTATTGGCCATGAACTTAATTATTAATAATTTTCTGATGTATGCAGCACTTAAATTTTAACTTGACGAAGGATGCAAATCGAAATCTTCTATATTCGAACGCAGGATCCTCCAAAAATATAAGGGCTGGTCTCTATTGATGGAAGATGGGAACAAAAAAACAACGAAGCCTAATTTGGTTTATGTCATTAAACGATCTCGACTAAGATGGGCTGCCAAAACGTTTACTGACAGAGGTCATCCATGGACGGAGGAGAGTCGGCCGACCGGGACTGCGGTGGATTGATTGTGTGACAGAATACGCGAGGAGCCTACAACTGGATAGGAGCAGCATTCAATAGGGATTAGTGGCGGTTAATAATTGAGGACTTATATGCAAACTTGTGAAATATAAACTTCGTTCTGACCTCGAAAGACATAACCATTGTCGAAAACTTGATTCAAAAAAAATACATCCCTTAAAAAAGGCAGGAAGTTGATAACTCCCGGAAAAAACTGGCTTTTAAAACTTAATAACGAAAAAGGAGAAATTCAAACTAGTAGAACTGCAATAATCCATACTGCTACAAAATTCTATAAACAGTTATATTCTGCAAAGTATCCAAACAAAATTAGACCAACCAGCGGAAATGAAGATAATAACGAGGTGTTTGAAGATTTTCTGGAAGAGGAAATAACAAAAATAATAAAGGAGCTCAAAAGAGACAAAATGCCTGGACGCGATATCATAACTGCAGAATTAATTATCACAGCTTCAGAACTAATTGCTCCTATATTAACCAAACTGTTCAATGTAATTATGAAAACTAGGGAAATACCCGACCAGTGGTTAAAATCAGACATTGTTTTGATTTTTAAGAAAGGTAGCCCATCGAAATTAGATAATTACCGTCCCATAAGTCTGATCCCTATCTTCGCCAAGATTTTCTCAAAAGCTCTCAAAACCCGCTTAAAAAGATTCTTCGATGAGAACCAACCAATAGAACAAGCTGGCTTTCGAAAGGGCCTTTCTACAATAGATAATCTCCATGCCGTTAACCAAATCATTGAGAAATCGAATGAATACCAAATCTCAATATATTTTGCATTTATTGACTTCAGTAAAGCTTTTGATACAGTCAAGCACTCATTTCTTATCAACAGTCTAAAACGCCAAGGCATTAATAAACAGATTTTGGATATTCTTCAATGTTGGTATACCAACAGCCAAGCGAGAGTAGTTCTGGACTTAAATGGAGAGGATTTTCCAATCGAAAGAGGGATTCGTCAGGGCGATCCTTTATCACCCGATCTATTCAACGCGGTCTTGGAAGATGTTTTCAGAAACCTTCACTGGGAGAATTTTGGGATAGACATTAATGGTAACAAACTGTCAAATCTGAGGTTCGCCGATGATGTACTTCTCATTTCACACTCACCATCTGAACTGAAGAAAATGCTAGAAGAGCTAGTCCTAGTAGGAAATGAGGCTGGGCTGGAGATAAATTTTAACAAATCAGTCTTAATGACAAATGCCGAAGAAGAAGAAATATTTCTCGGTACCAGCAAACTCTAATGGGTTAAAGAAACAATATACCTAGGGCAACTCATATCATTTGCAGATAAATCCAAGAAAGAGGTGAATAGAAGAATTAAAATAGGATGGTCCAAATTTTGGTCACACAAAAATATTTTTAAAAGCAACATGGCCATACATCACAAGAGAAAAGTTTTTGATGCTTGCATCATTCCCTCTTTAACTTATGGATGCCAAACTTGGAGCCTAAATAATGATACATCTAAATCCCTAGCAATCACTCAGCGTGCAATGGAGCGAAGTATGTTAAGGAAAAGTAGAAGCGAAAAAATAAAGAAGAAAGAACTACGGAAGCTGAATGGTACGCGCGATATTCTCAAGACAGTATCTGATCTTAAATGGCAGTGGGCTGGACACATTGCAAGAATGGCACCAACACATTGGGCTAAGGCAACAACGGATTGGTATCCAATACACCGCACTAGGAGAAGAGGGAGACCAGCAACGAGATGGCGGGACGACATACAAAACTTCATAGGAGTATTATGGCACCATTCGGCTTGGAACAGACGTAGCTGGGGTAAATTGGGGGAGGCTTATGCCCAAAGAAGGGCCTTTTTTCTTTTTTTTTTCTTTTTAAAAAACATAGAAGAAAGAGGAAAAAATAAAGCTTATTATTATTATTATTATTATTGAGGAGGCCTCGACGCGTCCACTTGTTGTTTGCGCCTAATTAATAATAATAATAATGAACTTAAATAGGTTATGTATATTTAAATGAACTAATTATGATAAATACAAGATACACAAATTCAAACAGATTGTTCCGGTCAGATAATGTTGCCAAGTGACATGTTTACAATCAGCCCCAAGAAGCGATTGGCCACAGTTGCGGCCGAGAACAACAGCAGCGGTGAACCGTAGCCTCAGTCGAGACAAAGACAGTTCAGGGTAGGCTGTCATCGAGGTGGTCGCCGAAGTAGGGACGAAACAATAAAGTCAGGTTAGGGATGCCTTGCGATTAGTGACAGGACGGCAATAAGGGCTGACAGAGCTCTTCCAGTATTCCCGATACCTCTTTTGTTCCTCTGGCATGCTTGTTAAGCCGGAGCAATGGACTTTTGGCATCTACCTGAGCACTAAGTTCTTCTTAAGGGACAATCATCATGGAGGAAAAGTGACTTTGGTACCTCAATAATCTAGCCTTTTAAGCTCTTCATTAGCTAGGGAATCCTAGTAATGGGTTCTTTTCTTTGTCGTATTATTGCCCTAACCTGACCTAAGGAGTATTAACATTAGCAAAGAAGGATCAATGGGTAAGTATCAAAATATGTTTCCTAAAAATATGGACAAAACAAAGAAAAAATAGATGCATGAAATAAATTTCTGATCTCAAAAAATAAAGTAAATACAATTGTCAGAAATAAAAACAATGAAGAAACAATGTCAGACAATCAAAAATGAAATAATAATATAAGAAACGAAATAAGTACGAATTTTATAAAATTTAATTGCAAAAGGAATTTTATAATGTAGATAGAATAGAAACTATTCTGGGACCAAGTCCCTTTATAACAATAAACATGAACAGAAAAATAAACATAATATATATCTGGCCAAGGGGCTACATAACAATACAAACTATGAAGTATTTAAAAAGTGACAAAAAAATAAGATTAATTACTAATCTTGACAGGAATTTAAACAAATTTAGAAAATATATATATTAATAACAACAGTTAGGTACTAAATAAAATAAATGAATGGGCTAGCATGCAATAAAGTCTTTACATCTTACTATATCTTCTTTAGTAAAAAGAAACAAATACGCGTAAGCAACAAAATCGATTATTTAAGGTAATACTGATTGATTTAGGCAAATGATTGAACTGCTTGGAGAGCATCTTTTTGGGAGGCCAGGAGATGTTGGAAAAGCAAGAATTTAAACGAAGTTAGTGAAGAAGCAGAGTAGATGCAAGGAGGGATTGAGTTCCTCACAGTGGTATAGCGGGCGAGGAAGGAACGCTCGAATGCTTTGGTTCAGTGGGAACGAGTGTAGAAATGGGAAAGGCGGGATCTTGTTTTGTGGTACTGGACTGAGGATTTGGATTGGAGGGACTGTAGATGTATGAAGGGTGTTGAGGGTTAATGGGCTGGTGTAGAAAAGCACTAAGGAAATATTGTCTTTGTATGGAAGAGCCACTTTAACTCAAATGTGACACGTGGCATCGCTTCTTATAAATACATAAAAGGCGTTTCAGGTTTTAGTAGCAAAGTTGAAAATTTGAACCTCAAAACAAGAAAAAAAAATCCTATTGGGGTAAGTCCGCAAACGCTTTGTGTAGGAGATGAATGAATGAATGAATGAATGAATAAAGCCTTTATTACAAAAAAATTAACAGGAATTATAATAAAAATTAAAACAATTTTACTACTGATACTATATACAATTTTTGCTTTACTTTGGTTACTTCCTTGCAGGTCTTCCCCTTAGAGAGTGATGGTCTAACTTCCCTGGAGACCAATTCCTACTGGGAAGTGTGTGTAGGAGATATTCACACCCAAATATTCTCATTGTTATGAATTATTTAGGCATAGTAAATGAATAAAACTTATTTATTTATTAAATATAAACAAATCATATTAAATGTTGTTCAAATTGATTTCCTTGGTTATTAAGACAGGCTCGGCATCATTCTTCAACAGCAGCAATGGCAGAACGGCATTGGGTATTTATTTTTTTTTCAAATGGTTCAGTTATCTTTCATCCTAAAGAATTAATGTCATTGGTCAGTCTTGTATAGACATTTTGTTTAATGGCATTACCAACCAAAGGCGTTACGAGGCGTGGGGGGGGGGTTATTGGGGATGTAACTCCCCCATTGCTTAGAATAAATAAAAAAAAAATTATAAGTAACAATTTAAAAAAATAAAACTTGAAAAAATAAAAAAAGGATATTACTTTTTCAAAGACTCATCCATAACGACCTTAATGTCCCTTTTGTTGCTGATTTGGCCCGAACCCGGTATCTATCCTTTCATAACAAACTTCATTACCACTCAAACCCTCTAGTTTCAAACCTAGCTTCCTCTTCAATTCCCGATAATCCTCCGAGGCCTCTGAAAAGAAGATGGCCACGTGACCTCCTTACTTGAACTTTGATTTGAGTACTACCAGCGGGTAGTTTCTCTACTTGTCATTATCATGTCATTATATATCACTTAGCCTATTTACTTGTTGTATTATTGTAATACAGTTGTAGATATCAATAAATAAATTAAAAAAAAAAAAACTTTTTCAAAGTTATTATTGTGGGATTACAGAAGTAAGGGTCAATAAAGCCAAAAACAACAAAGAATGTGCAAACACAGTTATTTTAATTAATAAAAGGTACGCTAAAATGACAAGCCAAAACGTAATACTGTTTATTTACAATTAATTATATTATTATAGCGACAGTAGTGGCATCTAAAGGCAACAATAAGATCGCAAATGTGAGAAGAACAGTTTAGACAATTCTTAGAATCTAGAAGTTAAGTCTGGATGGGTCTAGAAAGTTCCATATGCAATTAAGTGTAGTAAGTTATTGTAACCAATAAATAGGGTTACTTGTATTTAAAAGTTACTTCTTGATTGCCCTTCCAAAAATAACATTTATAAACTCCAAAATAACATTAAAAAAAATTATAATCTATTTATTTAATTTGAAGCTGCATGATTATATTATACCTATATTACGAGACATTTTTTTTATAAAGGGAGTTATGTGTTGGAGTGGTTGACATGTGGGGGTTAAAACCCCCCATGAGTCAACTCTAGTTACGACAATGTTACCAACAAAAATTTATAATTTAGGACTTCCAATGTAGTATTGTCCGATTAGCCATAGGACCATTAAGTGACGTAAAAAAGATAAACAAACAGACACAAAGGAGATAGACTCGTACTATAACTACACCAATATTTGTTTCATGTATAAACCTTTAAATGTCTCACAAACAAAATCTTTGTGACCGGAAATGTCCGAATAAATGGCGAAATTAAATTCTATGACATAATGAATTGGATTAAATATTATTTCTTGATTTTATTTCTATATATTTTTCTTCTATCAATATTCTATAAATTATACCGAGAATAGGGTAATTTAAAAAAATATATATGATTTGTTATTATATTTATAAGCTTTTTGTTTTTATGGAAATATAAGTAATAAGATATACGTAGTTTGCTATGTTTGCCCCGAGATGACCGCCGGTTATCATTGTGGTTGATCGATAAGAGACCAAATATGATATAGCATATATAACATAAAGATAGATAAGCGGAGACCACCCCAGAATGATATACTGTATGGTATATAATAAGACCTCACCCCCCAGCGTAGAGATAGAAGAAGACTAGATGGAATAAACACCTCACTGTTTTGTTTAGATTTATTACTTCCAACTTTATCCCCTCCCCCCCCCCGCAGTACCTTTTTTACTTCATCCCTCCGCCCCTCCTCATCCTCCCACAGCTTACTATATCTTACTCTTCCCTGACTACTTTATCTTCTCTTTCCCTTCCATTGCTGCTAGGCTCTAACAGAAGTTTAACGGATTAGCACCATGGCACGTTCGAGTAATTTAAAGGAAAATCTACTTGACTAGGAGTACTTTACTTTTTACTTTTACAGGTTTTTTCCCTCAATGGGTTGCCTGGTTAAGTCAGAGCGTCTCTCCACTTTTCTCTGTTCCACCAGTCATCCTCCTCAAGTCCCCTGCCGGCCATCTCCTCCTCCACGCAGTCCTTCCACCGGGTTCGAGGTCTTCCTCTTCTTCGTCTGCCTGGCTGTTCCCACAGCAAAAGTCTCTTCGGCCATCTACGTTCTGGCATCCGCTGGCAGTGTCCGTACCATCGCAGCCTGTTCCTTCCAATCTTCTCCGGAACTCCTTCGGTCACGCCCAGCCTGTCTCTAACATCTTCATTTCTGATTCTATCCAGGCGGGTGATCCTCAGGCATCTCCTCCAAAAGTCCATCTCTGCAGCTTGTAATCTGGAGTAGAGTACTAGGAGTATATAAGGAAATAATTATCTTACTAATATTATAAATGTGAATGTTTGTATGTTTGTCTCTCTTTCACGCAAAAACTACTGAACGGATTTGGATGAAACTTGACAGTAATATAGGTTATACATCAGAATAACACATAGGCTATAGCATGCGCGGATTTAGGGGGGCGCACGGGGGCACGTGCCCCCCCCCGACAGTCTTTTAGGTACTGTGGAGAATCCATAGTAGTACATAAATAAAGGCAAATCACATGATAATAGTGGTTAAAATAACAGAAA
This sequence comes from Arma custos, assembly GCA_037127475.1. Taxonomy (NCBI): domain Eukaryota; kingdom Metazoa; phylum Arthropoda; class Insecta; order Hemiptera; family Pentatomidae; genus Arma; species Arma custos. Next base: position 15,579,804 of record CM073762.1, on the reverse strand, counting down.
GAACATGAGTGAAACTATTGTTTTTATTATAATGCAATTGGGAAAAAACCACAATGCAAAGCCTTATGTTTCAAAAAATACACCTACTTACCAGTCGACGTTTCGCCTATTCAGATAGGTGTATTTTTTGAAACATAAGGCTTTGCATTGTGGTTTTTTCCCAATTGCATTATAATACATAATAGTGTTTCTTTTTGAGTTTTTGGCTCTATTTTAGCTATTGTTTTTATGTTTGTTACTCATTCACGCAAAAACTACTGAACGGATTTCGATGAAACTTGACAGTAATATAGGTTATACATCAGAATAACACATAGGCTATAGCATGCGCGGATTTAGGGGGGCGCACGGGGGCACGTGCCCCCCCCCGACAGTCTTTTAGGTACTGTGGAGAATCCATAGTAGTACATAAATAAAGGCAAATCACATGATAATAGTGGTTAAAATAACAGAAAGAACATGAGTGAAACTATTGTTTTTATTATAATGCAATTGGGAAAAAACCACAATGCAAAGCCTTATGTTTCAAAAAATACACCTACTTACCAGTCGACGTTTCGCCTATTCAGATAGGTGTATTTTTTGAAACATAAGGCTTTGCATTGTGGTTTTTTCCCAATTGCATTATAATACATAATAGTGTTTCTTTTTGAGTTTTTGGCTCTATTTTAGCTATTGTTTTTATGTTTGTTACTCATTCACGCAAAAACTACTGAACGGATTTCAATGAAACTTATTGAGTAAAATAGGTTATAGATTATAGGCTACACCAAGAGCAGATTTATGTGAGGGCACGAAGGCATGTCCCCTCCCCCTCCGTTATAGTTCATAATTAAAGGCAAATCAGGAACTTAGTACTTGAAATTTGTAGATAGGTTCTTTGTACAGTTTAAGGAAGAAATTTGGACGATTCTACCCAAGGGTTTCTCCTTTAATGTTATTGGGGTTCAAAGATTGTATAGAATCCGTCAGTTTTGAAGTTGGACATCTGAAATTTTGGATGTACGAGTAACTTATATTTTAAAAAAATAATTAAATTATTTATTTAAAATGATCTTTCACGAAACTTTATGTGGAACACCAAATTCCACGCGAGCGAAGCCGTGGGCATAAGCTAGTCTAATATAAAGTAAATTATGAGTAATTTATTTCACTGCTAAAACACATGAAGGGCCTTGGATTCAGAACATACTAGAGTTAAAAAGGTAGAAAACTATAAATTTGTGTTTATTTTTTCGGTTTGAAATCGGCGGACACATACTAATACCATCCAGTGTATCTAAGATCTTCCTTTTTAGCAATACAAAATCCACCTTAAAAAACATACTTGCACTATTACAACCCATGAAGTGCCCTGAGTTCAGTACATGGTGGAGAATGTACCGTTGTCCTAGAACGGTTGTGTATGAAGGTGATTTGTCTGAGATCCCGCTCCACCGCCAGGCTTCTCCCCGATTCAGATTACCCTTCTTTAGGCTGGATGAGCCCCGGGATGGTCTACAGATCTCATGGGGCCCATCCATGGCTGTTAACAGATTAAATAGATCTGCCACAGTCGGATTTGAACCCGGAACCTGCACCACAACAGCTCAGCGATTTATACACACAGCTCTTCCTACAAAAACCTTACAGGGGATAAAAATCCAGATTATTATAAAACTATAACTATTTCTAACAAAACTGATATTAGGGCAGTACATAAAAGATATCCATATTATCTCAATATTTTCCAAAGTCTGACATATACTTTCAGGAGAATAGTACCAAACATTAAAGAAATGACCATGGAAAGACTGAATTTAGGAATGGTGTGTATCTATGAAAATTAACTGAAATTTCCATTGAAACTAAATTTAAACGTTATGAATGAACCAGTTTTATTGAATCTTTTTACGTTTTCACCATTATGTTTAAATTTGGATATATTTGCCTATTCAAGTACAATATAATACCTAGAGGTACTATACTACAATATACGTAAATTTGGCTTGTCATTCCTCTTTTGCATTGAACAGATGTAGACTTCGGAAATTGATGATTAGGAGATAACGACATGGCGAGGTCATCAAGCTCTTTCATACATAGCGGCTATTTCCATAAAAGTGCAAGACAATGGAAGCCAGAAGAGAGGAGATAGCGGACACATGGGCCTTCTAGATAATGCTATGATAATGGCCTAAGCCCTACCACCATTTAGCCGCCCCCCTCCCGTACAATATAAAACAGAGGGCCCCCGTCTATTAAACAATTTGTCAAGGGACATATCTGGATCCTCTCCTATCTCCCCGTCATCGCATAACTCACTGCCTAATAGATGGAGCTTGCGGAGATTTGTCATGCGCCTCTATCTAATAGAGATAAACAACCTTATTACAACCATATCCTATACAAGCATTACTTCCTTTTATTCGGCCCATCTAGAGGAGTATACAACAACAAGGAAGGATTTGCGGTAAGTTTGTTATTACGCATGGATTATTGGAATAATACAGTATTAATATACGGAATAAACGAATAGAATAAAATCCACGCAAGTCAAATTTCTTGTTTATCTTCCTGCCTCTCAGCGTGGAGGTGCCCCAATCAAATTCCTTCCTTTTCTTTCACCAACAAATCCTTGAGATGTGGTCCATCCATTGCAGTCTAGGTCTTCCTCCGGCGTCCGGTAGGCCTGGCTTCTAAAAACTTCTTTGGGTCCCAGTCCTCATCCATTCGGCGCAGATGACCAAACCATCCCAACTGTCTCCTCTCCACTGTTTCCTTCAGTGCAGGCACTCCAAGGTATCCCCTTATCCTCTCATTCCTAAATCTGTCCCTCCTAGTTTTTTCTGTCATTCTCCGGAGCGGTAACCCTATTAGCACTACTCCAAGGTAGGTATACTCCTGCGCTGTCTCAGTGAAGTTGTCTCCTCTTTGTGAATCAAAACCTCCTCTTCTTCACGCCCGATGTGCATTTTAAGTCAAATTAAAAAAAATATATTACGAACATAATTAATAGAGCTAGGTTACTGTTGGGCAACTGCTAAGCCATATCTTCTGTGTAATAGAGATAATAAATAAATATTTCTGCCAGTCAGGGAAATGAATAACGAAATAAATTAAGTTATACCAGTTTGTTAAAGCAATAAATAAATAACGACCGTTTATGAATTCATGTTGGTTAGAGCAGCGTTTGTTGAACATTTGTTTTAAATTTATAAGAATGTTGTAGTCCGACAATTTAGAAAATGACCTTTTGCGAATTTGAGGTGGGGCTGGAAAGTAGCTATTGATTACCAATGTTATAAAATATAATCGACTGCCCGGGTTATATTTCTGTATCAAGACGTGGGGTGCCTATACCATCTTAACATTATAATTTCACCCACATAGTATAACTGACAATTATAACATAATTATAGCCTCAATGGAGAGGAGTGAAGCGAGACAGGTAATGGGGGAAAGGGCGTAGCTTCTCGTTTAGAAGAGAAGGTACAGTCAAGTGGCAAAGACTGAATGATAACGCAATCTTTATCCATTTCTCTGAACGCACAACTAGATATTTCTATATACTGTTATTAAGAGCGGGATAACTCAGTATGTAGAATGCTGAGGAGCTATGGTACATGGATACGAATCCGACTGAGATATATACGTTATTTAATCTATTAGCAGCCACGAATAGAACCTGCGGGATATGCAGACCTTCCTGGGGCTCACCTAACCTCTATAAAGTGGGAACCTTTAATTAATTAGAAGTAACCCGGTGGTTGAGTGTGATCTCGGACCAATTACCTCGTTGCATAATCGAGTTTCTACCATGTATTTAACCCAAGACCCTTATTGGTAGCATTGTTGTTAGTTTTTAACAATTTGTTTCGAAGTTTGTATTAAATATGTGGGCTTATACAAAAATTGTCTAGCCAACTCCACCAAGTTAGTAAATCGGAAGGTTCAGTATCTCATAAGGCTAGAGGCGGGTAACAAATCCATTTTCTTCCCTTTTACAATCTATATTATTATTATAAAGCTTAGAAAGGAGATTAATAGTGGAATTAGAATAATAATATAAATAATGAAGCGAAGAGAACAATGAAGATGGAGATGATAACTAATTGAGAGGTTGGCAGATGGGTTACCTGGGCCAATAGGAAGAGCCGACGCAATCCATTCATCTGGAGCCAATATAAAACCGTCAGCTATTGGCGGCTATAAGTCTCCACTGATTTGTGGGCGGCCCTTGTTTTGACCTGATTTGTGGCCTTATTTATTGGCCAATAGGAACTGTCTTCTCAGCTCGGATCATCTCCTCCCTCTTTCATAGCCCCGGCCTTATTGCCTCGGTAAATATTGCTTAGTATTATTACTCTACCTGGCTCAGGAGACATTTAAAAGATTTAGATGGCTTATGTATCAGGAGTTTTATCTTTAAGATGGTTTGATTGTTGTTGTTTGTTCACTTAGCGTCACTTTATGGTGCTGTGGCAAAACGGACAATGCAGTGGAAGTCCTAGGTATTCTTTATCCAATTATAATTAGGATAGAGGCGTGGGACCCCCATTTTATATTCCTCCAAAGGACGGCATAACCAAGTATATTTTACACCGCCTTTAAAATATCCTAAGGCCACTGCAGGGCTACGAACCTGCGATCTTGGGCATAATAGACTGTTATGCTAACCATTACATCATAGGTGATCCTAGGTTTATTGAACGAAGGCATTAAAATTGATTTAAGTTTTCATGATTTAGGGATATTATTTAATGCTTCTTCAGATTTTGCGAAATTCCTGAACCTGCCTTTTTTCCTCGATGCAGAGTTATGGTTTCTAACAATTTCCGTTGTGCGTTCTCCAAAGATGGTTTGGTGAAACCCTTCAGCGCCCTGTTTCAAGACCGAGTTCGCAGCTTGCCATGTTCCCTCTGTTTTTATTTCGATGTGTTAACCATAATCTTGTTCTTCTATCAGCACCAAAATATGTGTATGTGATTCTTCATCTATGAAACCCTGGGTATAGGTACATTAAGTAAACTAATCCTGCACAGTTGAAACACTACCACACATACTGAGATACAGTGATAATTCTCAGTGTTTACTCAATTTTGTAAATTGTTTACTTGGTAATAATTTACAAACAAAGGTAACAAAGATAGGAAGGCCAAGTCATGACCTTATCCCTTGTACTACAATTGTAAAACGTGTTGTAGTTTTGCAGGATGTCAGTTGCCGCCCAGCGGTTCGGTCCAAGAACGAACTGTTTCGGGGAAAGATATATAAGTTCTCGTGAGCTTGCTGACTCTGACTAGCCATAATCCGTGGAAGTAGAGTGATTTGTCACTGTCCTTAAACCCTGTGGGAAGGTAACTCGCTGAATCTGTACATGGCCATCTAGGATTAGTAAATGGTTTGCAGACGATCTATGTGTGTTCATAACGTATGGCATGTACAATTGAATAAATAATGCCACAGCAACCAATCCAATTGGAAGTCATTTCTGTGGCGGGTATAATCCACAAAGTCATTCTCAAAAATGTTAGACTCACTCAGTCCTGGACTGTTCTGTTTCGTAGTGCTTTGTCAAGTTATAACTTTGGGTATTAAAATTGGTGACTAATTTATGTGAGTAAAGGCATCTTTGTACATAAGTTTTCGGCTAGAGTCGAGTCTGCTACTGGTAGATAGTTCTTGTTCTTTATTTATTCATTTAATGTCACTTTACGCTATTCTAATCACTCGACGCCAGTGTGGAAGTCCTAAATGTTGCCTATCCAGATATAACTGGGATGGGGATCTTTAACGAGAACTCGACATCACAAAGGATCGATATTGTCGTTTTACCTTCCCTCCGAATGATGGCATAACTAAGGATTTTTTACTTGGACAAACTGCCGAGCTGTGAACCAGCGATTGACCTGAGGTATAGAGGTTGTTATCATGTGAACTTGAAAGTCCTAGGAATATATGCTGATCTTGCTCTCAGACCTGCTATTACTGCAAATGCATTACTGTGATCGAGAGTTATTTCAACAAACGCTGCCCCAAGCTCTCTAACCAACAAACGCTGCTCCAAGCTCTCTAACCAACAAACGCTGCTCCAAGCTCTCTAACCAACAAACGCTGCTCCAAGCTCCCTAACCAACATGAATTCACAAAAGGTCGTTATTTATTTATTGCTTTTACGAACTAGTAAAACTTAATTCATCGACTGAAATACGTACAAATCAAGATCGCCATTACCTAGTTAATTGGAGGACTATTGACTCACATCATACAATGCACTTGTGGAATCGACCCTTCCATCCGGTCAACTAAATAATTAGTTATGATTTCACAGTATGGCCTACACAATAGTAGCAGGTGACAAAGGCAAATATATGATGCCATATTGTCGAGACCCAGTGCTGCCAACTGTTATGGAACTGTTTACATATGTTTAATATTCCAATAGAGAGAGCGGGCCCTGACCAGCAGATGGAAGGGTTGCCAACAGAACGGGGAGGATAACAGTTAATAGAAGGGCAATGAGCACTTGATGGATGGTCATCTCCTTCATATCCTCTCCCCCTCCATCTCTCTCACCCTCTCTCTCTCTCTCTCTCTCTCTCTCTCTCTCTCTCTCTCTCACACACACACACACACACACACAAACACTCCGTCATATCGCTAGGGAGGGAGGTATTGTACTGTTATAGGGGGCCGATTGATATCACACCCCTGTCATAACACGGCTCATCACCATTAGCTCTTCCAAATCTGTTCATCATCAACTCTGGGTGGACAATAGCCTTCAATTTCCATTTCAATTTTATTTGAGTAAAGTGAATAATTGATTTTTTATCGTGCTTTTTAAACTACAAACCAGCTGTTTCCCCATCCACGATACCACTGAAGATTCTAAACGTCATCATTAAGTCCGTTCTTCACTGTGGTCCGTAATTTTTTTAGTAACGTATTCTTTTTGATATTGCAAATAGTATTAAATAATGTGTTAACCGAAGCATCACGATTTTATACTTAAATGATATATATGCCTAAACTTAAGTCCTTAGTATATTTTTCTCTTCCAGAAAAATATTACTTACTCTTACTTAGCTCGATCCTTTGGTTCGGAAATATAAAAATTATAATTTTATAAAATGTTAAACCTTCGATTATTCTTAATGTTTGTGATATTTTGCTACTATATTCTAAGGATGAACAACGACTTTAGGAATCTTTCTTCTCTAATCCATTCCAACTGATTCACTATCCTTCTCTAATCCATTCCAACTGATTCACTATCCTTCTCTAATCCATTCCAACTGATTCACTATCCAAGATATAAGAAATCTTTGGCAATGTCTACTTTTTTAGAAGGCAGTTCTTTAGAGTTTTACCTAATAGAATATTAAGCTGTAATGTCGTCCATCCAGGTTCCGTGGTACATCAAAGTTTTGGATTTCAACCAAATTAATTATAGTTATTAAGTTTTCCAGTGGTTTTTGCAATATAGGGTGATTCTAAACCTAACCATCAGGCCAACTTTAAACTTATCCATGGAAAAATCGATGACTATTCACCAATTGATCATTGATGGTGCATCGATATCATTCTTTACTTTCCACCGTATGTTTCCCTCCCGTCGTCAGCTTTATCCTAAAAACGCTGAAGGACATTTATTTTCATCTTAAGACGGTTTTATTCTTGAATATCTTTACTAGTAATCTCCATCTACGTCTTATCTACTTACCTAACTTAGATTAGACCTACAAATTAGGAAAAAGAATCCGGTTTGTCAAACTGCTAATCTTTTTTTATTATTATATGTTTTAATTTAGTCTTTTCTGAAATAGGTTACTAGTGAGAATGTTTGTTGTATTGATAACGTTAAAGGTATTATAAATAAACCCTCTGCTGTTCTGTTTATAATATCCTCTAGCTCCTGTTCCAACACCAGAGAGCTGACCAGATGACCAGCGACCCCCCTCCGCGGGAGATGACCATTACAGCGGCCGTTGAATTGCCCGGACGGGAATTAGCCGCAGATTAAATGGCGGTGAGATAACTCGGCCACAGCTGTCCACGGCCACCACAATAATGGGCTATAACTCAGGCAGTGAGCTGCTCCATTAGTCCTCCTCGGCTCAGTCTTACCAACATTGCTGCTCATCCATCAGGCAGTGGCTCGCACCTTGTTAATAGGCCTCGGTGGAAAGAATACAGGAGGCGCTGGGTATTATCATGGCGAGAGCAGGGGTGAGTAAGTTTCCCAAAGTCAACCCTGATCCCATTGATGTAAATCGTCTGTGGACTAAATTATTCTGCCTACAGACATGGATGTGACAATGTATTACATTCAAAAAGAGTTTAGGAAAATACATTAGGCAAGTTTCATCTTTTAACCCGCTTTATTTCTATGTATTTTATTGTATTGCAGGGAATAAGTAGTTTTTCAGTTGTTACGCAGCCTCTATATTGATGTAATTGTTAAGTTAACTAGGGACTCTTCCGTGTTTTGTTTTTTATCAACAAACGAAAAATGGGTTGCCCTATTTCATAATAATTGGTAAGTTTCTGAGCTCACACTAGTGTTATTAATGGAATTCAATGATTGAATTAATCTGCCGTTGAGATTAGATAATGTATATTTCTTTTCTACAAATTTCTGAGTCAAAACACATTCGACTTGAGCCTATAAATATTAAACCTTCAACTACAAATTTAATTTATTTTCATTCAACTATTCTTATTGTACTTTTAATCTCATCATTCCCTGTTTGTCTTGTTCTTCTTCTAACGGCTCATTTTATTTCAGAGACAGCTGGAGGATGTTGCATGCAAGCCTAGCAATAGCAATCTTGTCCATGGCCTCAGGTTTTTCAACCAGATGTGACGACTACGACTTGGAAGTCGTCTCTTCCCTTCAATCTTACCTTCTATGATTAACTGCAACAGAAGGTACTTTTCACTTTGCAAACAATGCCATTTGATACATTCTGATGTTATTCAATATCTTGAGTGGCTTCTGTATTTGTTGTAGCATGATTTCGTTGCTGACACGGTCCCCCATCACCCATGAAACTCTGAGTATAAGTTTATAATACCACAACTCGAATGCTTGTAGACATTTACTAATTCTCTACATGCTATATTCTCTATACCTTTTTATTGTGTTCTTTTTTGCATTTATTTTGAGTGCATCATCGTATTTTCTCGTATTTAATTTTCTTCCGTCTATTTGAAATAATTCGAATCTCAGAATTAATTTTAATAATTTTGTTATTCGTGTTGTATTTGTCTCAGATAAATAGTCGCCTTCAAATGAGTTAATGATAACCGATAAATAAATATTTATATTATCGCAAGTGCCTATGATTCAAAATCCACTGCCCCCAAAAAAAAACCCACAATCCGTTAAATCGAATAGAGTTAATTGTAATTTTCGTAGTATATGGCGTGGAATGGAGTTACAATATAAGCAATAACTCCATTTCGAGCTATTGCCTGACTTTTTTTATTTAGTTATAAAATAACCACTTATGCACTACGTGTATGACGGAATCCCGCTTACCTATGTACAATAAACTGCCACTTATGATAACAGATATAAATATATGGTAAGTCGCAAGAATTGCTATAGCACACATTATAACTATACAGCCTATTTTGACTACTATAACCAAACAATTCTAATTAAAATGTTTATAAATTATCTAAGAACAACAGATAAGGGAAAAACCATGAGATTGGATAGTTAATGGTAAACGATGACTGCGCTACGGTCAGCTGTAGAGCAATAAACTGCCAGTAAACTAACTGACGCTAAGCCTCACTAAGAGGATCACTTCTAATCTAGTCTTAGTATGTGTTCCAGGATCGATATCAATAATCGCAATGTCACCAGAATCGATTGTATGGTCAGTGCCCTTCGTTCTATCACAGTGTACCAGAGATCTGGTTGTTGTAACAACTATAAAAATAGGGGAATCGATCTTTTGTGTATTAGTTAAGCATACGACCCACAAACATATCGATATACGTAACAGTGTTATAGCCGGACATCTTGAACACATGCAAATAATACTCGTCTAGAGTCGAGGTTTTTTAACCGTATATAAACAAATTCAGCCAGAACTTGCGATGAAATTTCAATTATGTAGAATAGCAGGGTTTTAACAATAGATTGAAAGGATAATATAAAGCAAGAAGTCTTATTTTATGTGAACAAATGTAATATTTTTATTAGCTTGTTGCTATGCTGAAATTACGCCATTATTTCATCTGTTATCAGCCACAAGATAAACCCTGTGGAATGTGTTGAGCAACCTGGGGCTCATCCAGCCTCTACAAAAAAGTAGCTTTAATTGGTGGAAAACTTGGCCGTCTCCTAATTCCACCATTTTTACTGGAAACAGTACCGATTATATCATATACTGAACACAAGATCCAGTGTTGTGCTGGTATAAAAAAAATAAAATATTCATTTACTATTATAAAGAAGATTAAATTAAATTTCTTATAAAAAACAAAAAATAAAAAAACGGGAGGAAATCGATATTGAGTTGATATTTAAATTATCTACAACGGATCTTTTTTAAGTAAACATTTTTTTATATCACTATTTAATTTTTATTACTTATTTGTTTATTTAATTGTTCAATTGAAAAAATTTCGGTACTCAAATATTTGCATCGCTATTTTTTTTTTTTGAGTTGAAATTAACAACAAATCAGTATTTTTTTTATAATTATTTCTCAGAACCTATTAAAGGAGGAGGCTTAAAAAAATTAAAATATTGATCATTAATAGTGATCAAAAACTCAAAAAGTGTTTACATTTTGAATAGGATGCTTTAGGAAAACTCCCCAAAACAAAGGCTTTAGTCTCCAAAATATTGGAACAAAAACAAGCAGTAGACATTTCGCCGATTTCTGCATCATCAGGACACCCATTAAGAGAAAAAGACCAGTCTAAGCAGGCACGTCAAATAGAGGCAGCAACCTTGCCCCGAGACCCTCCACAAAAAGCTCCATCTTGTTTCTGTCCCAGTATTTTGGAGACGTAACAAATCATAATGGAATTTTCTCACAATAATAATCATTTACTGCTAGGAAATAAGTAAAATCACTTAGGAATCCATCCTTGGTTAAATATTTATCATGCTTAACTTCAAAGATAGATTTTAACTTTCTAAACTTCTTTAAAAAAAACTTGTTTACGTGAGTGAACTGTTGCATATTGTTTGAATACAGAAGACGACGTAACAGCTATGAGTTCGAGGAAATTCAATAAGAACACATTGTATTGACCGTACATCTTACGGTTTACTGTTAGGGTTCCGTATTTTCTACGCAACAAGTGCACCTCACACCGGCAGTAAACTGTACCTCACAATAGAGGCTGTTAGTGAAGACCCTTCCTCAAATACAACTAATGTATTTGATGCCTGTCGGTAGCGGAGTTTTATGGGTCCATTCCCTCGAGAGAGAAAGTGGGCAAGAAACCTACAAATCATAGTGTTTTCACTCTCTGCCATAGTTAACTCACTTCCCATTCCTAACTCAATTGTACTCGAGCACTAACGGTTATACAAATCTATTGTACTCAAGCAGTAACGGTTATACAACACTAGCGAATCAACCATAAATCTTTTCAATTCTGAGGAAAAGGGTTCTTTTCTGAACCATGTAATTCGCGCATCGTTTCCTTTAGGAAATGTTCACAAAAACAACAATGAAAAATTATAGATTCGTTTGAAGTTATATTAAATGTTGTAAGGCGAAGTAAACTGAAAGTTTGATCTTCCACAATTTTTTACTTATTTCAAGACAATAGTGTTTGATAATCTGAAATACCCGAATTGAAATTGAACAATATGAGCCGTATTTTCAGAGAAAAGAAACGCTCTAAGCTCTCCAATTAATTACAAAAGATATACATGATAATCATTAGACCAATCAAAGTCTGACGGAGTAGAGCTTTGAGACTCCAGAAAGTCATCGAATTCCACTCGTATTCAATACTTACATACAATCCAAAATCCTTCGTAAAAGGCGAATTGAGTAAAGCTTTCGAGAGAAGAGGCATGGATTGGAGAAGGCAGAGCCAGCTGGCTCAAGACCGTCGCCACATGGATCAAGCATTCCCTGTTCCTTTGGGCAAACGGGAAGACTAATGTACAAGACTTGCCGAATATATTAGAAGCAAAAAGAAGGTGGATAGCAAGTCATCAGCATTGGAAGAACATTTCGTGAATAGCATGCTATTGAGTTCGAGAAATTTAGGGAAGTTATAACGAGTAATAACATTACAGAAAGAAATATAATAGAATCAATCGAAATATAGACAAAGACAAATTATGTCGGCATAATATGCCTTATTACCCGAGCAAAGCTGGGGTGGGCTGCTAGTTGAAAATAAATAGTTTACTAAAACTAAACTAAAATATAGTTTAGATTCAGAAAATTTCATAGCCAACAACCAGCAGTTAAAGGAGCAATAAATTACAACATAGGAAAGCAGACATCATCTCGAAGACTAAAGCCCAGGTTACTACAGGATATCTAATTATAAGTTGTGTAATTATATATTTCTGTGATATTACTACTTTAAATTTATTTTAAAGCTATTTTATATGTAGATTTTTTTAATTTTTATATATATATATATATATATACTTTTTATGTCACAATTCACTGTTATTTACATTTAACCAATAGTTATAACGATGTATTTAGTTAGGGGTGTCTACTGTACGAGACTATACCCCCCCCCCCCCAAAATCAATTGCTATCAACAATAAACAATCTATATTATAACAACCATGTAAGGCCCACCAGGCTGATCTGGTAAAAAAAAATAAATAAATATAGTTTGTCTACTTACATTCCATCCGGAGATAAAATCTTATGTGCACCTCATTGACTAACTTATCATTATCCCCAACAATATTTTTTCTATGTAAAAAGATCGTTCCTTCATTGTATGTACCCTCACTTTCGCTCAGGAACAAACCTATATTATATTCCCAATAATATAGGGTTATTAAAAAAAAGGTTCCTGAATAAAAGAGAAGTATCCAAGGACACAAAGTTGAGAGTATAAAAATGTACTTTTCTCCCCATATTGACATTCTCTTCAGAATCTTGGGCATTAACCTCCAAACATAAAAGTAGGATCCAGGCTTAAGAAATGAGATTCCTTGAGAAGATAGGGACGAGACCGAATCCGCAACTCGATCATTAGAACAAGCCTCGGAATAGAGCCTGCAGAAAATGTCATTGAAGAAAACAGTCTAAGATGGTTCGCACATGTTTTAAGAATGCAAAATAACAGGCTGGCCAAGATAACATACGAGGCTAAGGTTGAAGGAAGTAGTTCCAGAGGAAGATTCCGACATACCTTGGAAGAAGGTGTTAAGGAAAGCTTCGCAAAGAGAAACCTGCAGTGGACCAGAAGGAGAGAAATGGTAGAGGATCGTAAGGCGTGGTCCGGGATGTACAGAAGGAAACCTCACACTGCAGAGGATGGACTATGATGATTATAGTGGTAATGGTATTCTTTAGTCCCTACCTGCTTAAAAAACTATTTTATTGAAATAAATAAATAGTTTATGACTTCCTGAAAAAAACAATTTAGTTTATTATATTTTTTTGGAATTTTGCTTCATATTTTTATCCCAAATGTCTTAGTAGAAACATTATTTTATTCCTAATGGTATAAGTCGGCTTTTGACACTGGATGTGGCCGATTAGGCTATTTAGATAGAGCACATTGAAACGAGCTCTTTCTGGAACATGTCCAAAGTGGAAATAAAAACCTTTAAGTATACTTGTATGAAAATTCAATCACAACCACAAAAAGCTCCTTGCTTTAAATATACCTATTTTATATTTCGAGATAAAACCAAATCACGAAAAATTAAAAAAATCATACAGGTGCTAGGAAACCACAATAAGCGTATTGCTTTTAATATGTCTACTTTATATTTCAAGATAAAATTCAACCACAAAATATTAAAACAATTCAAACAGTTGCTAGGGAATCATACGAAATAAGATAAGGAGTAATTAATTTTTCAGATAATTATTTTAAATTAAATAATTTTTTTATGAAAAATGCTTTCATCAATAGAATTTCAACTCATAAAAAGATTATTTAGTGTAGTGTAATCTTTGTTAACTTACAAACATAAACTTTAAACCAAAAAAAAAACTATTATAATATAGGTTTTACTGGACTAACAATTGATATTTAATTAAGAAGCAAAAAACCATTCTCCAGTCTAATTATTTTTTTTTTTATTTCCTATAAAGACGTTTCGACCCTTAGGGTCATTCTCAATTTTTTAATTGTCTGCCATGATTCATACTAAAATAAACACTCTTAAAAACAAAATTAAAATACATAAATAACACAATACATTCTTGAATACATTTCATTCTAAGCAAATGACTAACCTGCTTAGAGAGCATCTTTTTGGGAACCACAATAAGAGTCGTAAGAGGCACTTTAACACATCATAAAGGTGGGAAACGCGCGATCGCTTCGGAGTACCAAGTATATACTAATTGTAGTATGTAAAAACCTGTTGATAGCATTTCCAATGTCCTTATGCACTATTGGCCTAAGTTCTTTCACTAGAATATGTTTATTGTGGCTAGAAAACACTCTTGATGTACTACACTTTACCATGCATTGTTGTGGAGATTGGATCCTTAAAATGGAAAGGGCTTATTGATTACCAAAAAAATATATAAAACCACCAAGAAAACGTCTTCTGAAATATCTATAAAAACGAATGCCTTTTCGCCAGTGAATGCCTCTCGGTGGACGATAGTCACAAAAAACTGGAAATCGTCGAAAGAAGAATTCTAAGAAAAATCATGGATACTTTTCAGACTGAAGGCGCATGGAAACTGCGAAATAACAGAGGAATCTAACAAAAAGGGGAAAGAATATAGGATACTAGGCGGAAGAGGAGGCTGATATTCCTCGAGCACAGAATGAACAAAGACTAAGTAAATAATTGACAACTTTTGAGAAAAGACAACGTGGACTAAATTTTTAATAAGGTAAAGAAAGAATTTGAAAAGTTAAACATTAAATGCTAGAAGATAGTAAATTTGGAAGAAGAGGGAAAATTGTTTCAGGATGATGAAAAGCCTGAGAAGACTGGACGAAGATGGAAAGAGGATCAAAATAAAGGTGTCAGAGAACGCAAGAATATTGGAGACGGAGAAAATTCCTGCTGAAGAAAGGAAAACTGACACCATGTGTTCAGTACACAAAAAAGTGTATATCAAATTAGTCTATAGTTCAGTTTTGAACTAATAAAGAGAATCATGATTAGAAATAACCATGGTATATTTATATTCATATATAAATTTGAAGCCTAACAAGGGTTTTTTCTACAACATTAATGCTTCTACAGTAATTAATGTAACTTACTGTAGAAGTATTGTTTTGATTGTAGAGGTCTATGCGGAAATAGATTGTTTTATGCTCCAAAGCAGCTGAAGGACCCTTCCGTCTATTTTTAAAGACCACTGTAAAAACTTACATGACTTCCCTTTTCTTTTTTATTTACTAATGTACTTTCAAAACTATAGTAAGTATTCTACATCTTCCATCCCTTTTAACTCTCATAACTGACTGGAACAAGCCTGGATTAAACCAGAAAATAGCTGATATACACAGGCCTAACCAAAAAGTAAACTGAAATTGTTTATTTACTCAGTTCAATAGAATACAAACAGATTATAAATGAACTGCTCAGTAAAACAGCAGCGTACTGCGGCGTTATCAATTTACGGCGCTGTGCTATCTATCGGGTTTTGTGGTAACTAACTCCATTGGATTTAAATTTAAATTTCTATTGAATGGTGCTTATATTCCTAAAATATTCAGTCCACACTGGATGTATCCATGGCAACCATTGAAAACACCTGGGCATATATTCAAATATTCGTTTCAGCTGTTGCTGGGTTTTCTTCATTTACTTATAACCTTATTGCTTCATGTTTATGTTAAAAATAATTATCAATTTAATATTTTAGTCAAAGTATCTTCTTCTTATTACATGGGTCTACAGCCCGTCAATGAGCCTGGGCCTCCTCAATACGTTTTCGCCAGTCCTCTGTGTCCAGTGCAGCGGCCTTCCAGTTCCGGACATTTAATAGACTCCTGGAGTCCTCATTGCTGCGGAGTGGAGTGGCTCAGTGGTAGATCGCTGAGTTGCCACGCCGGAAATCCTGGTTCAAATCCCGCTGCGGGCAAGACTTTATTTAGTCTGTTTGCAGCCGAAGATGGATCATAAAGGATCTAGGATCCTCCTGGGCTCACCCAGCCGCTATAAAAATAGGATTCCCAAAATAAGACGGAAAAACCTTACTGTTGAGCGTGCCCTAGGACAAGTCTCCTCCTTGCAGAACCGCTGTCCATGAAACAGTACAGTCTCTATCCTGTATGTATGGAACCCCAGACCCTTTCAAGGATTGTAGTGGTAAATTTTCCATAGTAAGTGGTATTTTTAAAACTATTACATCTTCCTTTTAATAATATAGAAAATGACACTTATCTACGACCTATCCTTCAATGAATACATACACATCATTCATATATTTCTTGAGTCACAAAGAGAGTTATACAGCTGGGATATGATACGATTCATTGTAATACATTATCGGCGTTGCCTAGCAACGGATTGCGAAACAATAATTTATTTAGTCTTTGTTCGAGCTCGATCAAATGAAGTCTAAATATTTATAAAAACTGGCAAATCACTAACGTGCTATTCTAAGCCGTTACATAAAATAAGTATGGGGATTGAAATGAAAAATTGAATTCTGTGAAACAAAAGTAACAATTTTCTTAAAAACTATAAATTATAATGTACCTAATGGAGTACAATAAAATAAACAGTTTAATAATTTAAGACGTTAGGCGGACAAGAGGTACCTACTAGTTTAAAATGAGAATTTTAAAACTTAAATACATAGCAGTTAGTTACAAAACATTCTGATAGATGTCGCTGCGCCGTGAACTGATAAATCGGTAATACTCCAGACCTATAAATATTAGTTAATATTCGGAAAAACTAAATCTTGGATCGTTTTAAGCAGTATCTTTAGTTAACAGCAAAATTATGAACAATCGAATTTCCACAAAAACCCAACATTTTCGCCCAATTTTTGTTTCCATTGCTTTCATAGAAGCTTGTCAAATTATTGACTTCTGCACCAGAAATTCTCAAAGTACCAATTTTGTGTCGGAATTAAACAGAATTATTAAAACCCATCGGTAAAATAAGCAGATATGACAGATCAAAAAAAAGAAAGTCGCACAGTTCTCATATGTTTGACTTTGAAGAGAAGGCGCTGAAAAGGTATGTTCGCACCGAACAGGTACTAAAGACAGTTCAGTTCCAAGAAGAGAGGGACCGCAAAGAGAACTGAAGTACTGTACAGTTTATGGTAGCGTGTAGGAATGTCACTGCCTCCAATATTCGGTCTGCCGACAGAATTACCTGGGCCGTGTCCTCTCGGAAGGATACTTAGTAAGCAGTTAAAAGGGGATGAATGCTTTTCAAGAATACTTACGTAATTCATGTTCATAATGTATCATTTGTTCCTTAGATGAGGAACAGCTGAATCGGGATTAGATAGAGTATTAAAAGATATGAAAAAAAGATATTTGATAGAAAATTCCAAACAATAAGACTTCTCTAAACAATTTTATATACACACCAATATATGCTACATTCACTAAAACAGCAGTAATCATGGGCTAAAACAAGCCTTATATACTAAATTATTATATTACTAGATATAATCTATACTAAACCCGAAATGTATACAGGCTACGTTAACCACATAGAGATAAACATATATGTTAATATTATATAATATTAACATATAGCTTTATAGCGGCTAAAAAACACTCTTGATGTATTACAAATTGCCACGCTCAAGTCAACTGGACACTAGATACACTACATTATTGTTACATATTTCATAACTTGATAATTGTAGACTCCTAAAACCTACTTCTATAGTTGTTCCTTTGTCATTATACATTATTGACGTGAGTTATTTTACTAGAATATAATTTTAGCGGACAAAAACCACTATTGATGTAGTACAGTTTGACACGCTCATCTCGACTGGACACTAGATACACTACATTATTGTTACATATTTCATAACTTGATAATTGTAGACTCCTAAAACTTATTTCTATGGCTTTTCCTTATTCATTATTCATTATTGACCTATATTATCCCACTGGAATATGATTTTAGTGACTAAAAAATACTCTTGATGTAGTACACCTTGCCATGCTCAAGTTGACACTATATACACTGATTTTTGTTACATATTCCATAATATGATAATTGTAGACTCCTAAAACCTATTCCTATAGCTTTTCCTTATTCACTATTCATTATTGACCTTTGTTATCCCACTGGAACATGATGTTAATGGCTAAAAATTGCTCTTGATGTAGTAAACCTTGCCACGCTCAAGTCTAGTTGACACCATATACACTGCATTTGTGTTACGTTTTTCAATATATTCTATATGTAGACTCCTAAAACTTATTTCTATAGCTTTTCCTATGAAATTATTCATTATTTTTTAAAGTTATTTTACTAGAATATGATTATAGCTGACCAAAAACCACTATTGATGTAGTACAGTTTGACACGCTCATGTCAACTTGACACTAGATACACTACATTATTGTTACATATTTCATAACTTGATAATTGTAGACTCCTAAAACCTACTTCTATAGTTGTTCCTTTATCATTATACATTACTGACGTAAGTTATTATACTAGAATATGATTATAGCGGACAAAAACCACTCTTGATGTAGTACAGTTTGACACTCTCATGTCGACTGGACACTGTATACACTACATTATTGTTACATATTTCGTAACATGATAATTGTAGACTCCTAAAACTTATTTTTATAGCTTTCCCTATGTAATTATTCATTATTGTCAAAACTTATTTTACTAGAATATGATTTTAGTGGCTAAAAAATGCTCTTGATGTAGTACACTTTGCCACGCTCATGTCTAATGGACACTATATACACTGCATTTTTGTTACATATTTCATAACATGATACTTGTAGACTCCTAAAACTTATTTTTATAGCTTTCCCTATGTAATTATTCATTATTGTCTAAAGTTATTTTACTAGAATATGATTTTAGGGGCTAAAAAATGCACATGACGTAGTACACTTTGCCACGCTCATGTCTAGTGGACGCTAAATAGACTGCATTTTTGTTACATATTTCATAACATGATAATTGTTGACTCCTAAAACATACTTCTATAGTTGTTCCATTGTCATTATTCATTATTGACGTAAGTTATTTTACTAGAATATGATTATAGCGGAAAAAAACCACTCTTGATGTAGTACAGTTTGACACGCTCATGTCAACTGGACACTAGATACACTACATTATTGTTACATATTTCATAACTTGATAATTGTAGACTCCTAAAACTTATTTCTATGGCTATTCCTTATTCATTATTCATTATTGACCTATGTTATCCCACTGGAATATGATTTTAGTGACTAAAAAAATACTCTTGATGTAGTACACGTTGCCATGCTCAAGTCAAGTTGACACTATATACACTGATTTTTGTTACATATTCCATAATATGATAATTGTAGACTCCTAAAACCTATTTCTATAGCTTTTCCATATTCACTATTCATTAATGACCTTGGTTACCCCACTGGAACATGATGTTAATGGCTAAAAATTGCTCTTGATGTACTACACCTTGCCACGCTCAAGTCTATTTGACACCATATACACTGCATTTGTGTTACGTTTTTCAATATATTCTATATGTAGACTCCTAAAACTTATTTCTATAGCTTTCTCTATGAAATTATTCATTATTTTTTAAAGTTATTTTACTAGAATATGATTATAGCTGACCAAAAACCACTATTGATGTAGTACAGTTTGACACGCTCATGTCAACTGGACACTAGATACACTAAATTATTGTTACATATTTCATAACATGATAATTGTAGACTCCTAAAACCTACTTCAATAGCTGTTCTTTGTCATTAAACATTATTGACGTAAGTTATTTTACTAGAATATGATTATAGCGGACATAAACCACTATTGTTGTAGTACAGTATGATACCCTCATGTCGACTGGACACTGTATACACTACAGTATTGTTACATATTTCATAACTTGATAATTGTAGACTCCTAAAACCTACTTCTATAGCTTTTCCTTATTCATTATTCATTATTGACGTAAGTTATTTTACTAAAATATGATTATGGCGGACAAAAACTACTCTTGATGTAGTACAGTTTGACACGCTCATGTCGACTGGACACTAGATACACTACATTATTGTTACATATTTCATAACTTGATAATTGTAGACTCCTAAAACTTATTTCTATGGCTTTTCCTTATTCATTATTCATTATTGACCTATGTTATCCCACTGGAATATGATTTTAGTGACTAAAAAAATACTCTTGATGTAGTACACGTTGCCATGCTCAAGTCAAGTTGACACTATATACACTGATTTTTGTTACATATTCCATAATATGATAATTGTAGACTCCTAAAACCTATTTCTATAGCTTTTCCATATTCACTATTCATTATTGACCTTTGTTATCCCACTGGAACATGATGTTAATGGCTAAAAATTGCTCTTGATGTACTACACCTTGCCACGCTCAAGTCTATTTGACACCATATACACTGCATTTGTGTTACGTTTTTCAATATATTCTATATGTAGACTCCTAAAACTTATTTCTATAGCTTTCTCTATGAAATTATTCATTATTTTTTAAAGTTATTTTACTAGAATATGATTATAGCTGACCAAAAACCACTATTGATGTAGTACAGTTTGACACGCTCATGTCAACAGGACACTAGATACACTAAATTATTGTTACATATTTCATAACATGATAATTGTAGACTCCTAAAACCTACTTCAATAGCTGTTCTTTGTCATTAAACATTATTGACGTAAGTTATTTTACTAGAATATGATTATAGCGGAAAAAAACAACTCTTGATGTAGTACAGTATGATACCCTCATGTCGACTGGACACTAGATACACTGTATTATTGTTACATATTTCATAACATGATTATTGTAGACTCCTAAAACCTACTTCTATAGTTGTTCCTTTGTCATTATACATTATTGACGTAAGTTATTTTACTAGAATATGATTATAGCGGACAAAAACTACTCATGATGTAGTACAGTTTGACACGCTCATGTCGACTGGACACTAGATACACTACATTATTGTTACATATTTCATAACTTGATAATTGTAGACTCCTAAAACTTATTTCTATGGCTTTTCCTTATTCATTATTCATTATTGACCTATGTTATCCCACTGGAATATGATTTTAGTGACTAAAAAAATACTCTTGATGTAGTACACGTTGCCATGCTCAAGTCAAGTTGACACTATATACACTGATTTTTGTTACATATTCCATAATATGATAATTGTAGACTCCTAAAACCTATTTCTATAGCTTTTCCATATTCACTATTCATTATTGACCTTTGTTATCCCCCTGGAACATGATGTTAATGGCTAAAAATTGCTCTTGATGTACTACACCTTGCCACGCTCAAGTCTATTTGACACCATATACACTGCATTTGTGTTACGTTTTTCAATATATTCTATATGTAGACTCCTAAAACATTTCTATAGCTTTCTCTATGAAATTATTCATTATTTTTTAAAGTTATTTTACTAGAATATGATTATAGCTGACCAAAAACCACTATTGATGTAGTACAGTTTGACACGCTCATGTCAACTGGACACTAGATACACTAAATTATTGTTACATATTTCATAACATGATAATTGTAGACTCCTAAAACCTACTTCAATAGCTGTTCTTTGTCATTAAACATTATTGACGTAAGTTATTTTACTAGAATATGATTATAGCGGACATAAACCACTATTGTTGTAGTACAGTATGATACCCTCATGTCGACTGGACACTGTATACACTACAGTATTGTTACATATTTCATAACTTGATAATTGTAGAATCCTAAAACCTACTTCTATAGCTTTTCCTTATTCATTATTCATTATTGACGTAAGTTATTTTACTAAAATATGATTATAGCGGACAAAAACTACTCTTGATGTAGTACAGTTTGACACGCTCATGTCGACTGGACACTAGATACACTACATTATTGTTACATATTTCATAACTTGATAATTGTAGACTCCTAAAACTTATTTCTATGGCTTTTCCTTATTCATTATTCATTATTGACCTATGTTATCCCACTGGAATATGATTTTAGTGACTAAAAAAATACTCTTGATGTAGTACACGTTGCCATGCTCAAGTCAAGTTGACACTATATACACTGATTTTTGTTACATATTCCATAATATGATAATTGTAGACTCCCAAAACCTATTCCTATAGCTTTTCCTTATTCACTATTCATTATTGACCTTTGTTATCCCACTGGAACATGATGTTAATGGCTAAAAATTGCTCTTGATGTACTACACCTTGCCACGCTCAAGTCTAGTTGACACCATATACACTGCATTTGTGTTACGTTTTTCAATATATTCTATATGTAGACTCCTAAAACTTATTTCTATAGCTTTTCCTATTAAATTATTCATCATTTTTTAAAGTTATTTTACTAGAATATGATTATAGCTGACCAAAAACCACTATTGATGTAGTACAGTTTATTTTTATAGCTTTCCCTATGTAATTATTCATTATTGTCTAAAGTTATTTTACTAGAATATGATTTTAGGGGCTAAAAAATGCACTTGACGTAGTACACTTTGCCACGCTCATGTCATGTGGACGCTAAATAGACTGCATTTTTGTTACATATTTCATAACATGATAATTGTTGACTCCTAAAACATAATTCTATAGTTGTTCCTTTGTCATTATTCATTATTGACGTAAGTTATTTTACTAGAATATGATTATAGCGGAAAAAAACCACTCTTGATGTACTATAGTTTGACACGCTCATGTCAACTGGACACTAGATACACTACATTATTGTTACATATTTCATAACTTGATAATTGTAGACTCCTAAAACTTATTTTTATAGCTTTCCCTATGTAATTATTCATTATTGTCTAAAGTTATTTTACTAGAATATGATTTTAGGGGCTAAAAAATGCACATGACGTAGTACACTTTGACACGCTCATGTCTAGTGGACGCTAAATAGACTGCATTTTTGTTACATATTTCATAACATGATAATTGTTGACTCCTAAAACATACTTCTATAGTTGTTCCTTTGTCATTATTCATTATTGACGTAAGTTATTTTACTAGAATATGATTATAGCGGAAAAAAACCACTCTTGATGTAGTATAGTTTGACACGCTCATGTC
This sequence comes from Arma custos, assembly GCA_037127475.1. Lineage (NCBI taxonomy): Eukaryota > Metazoa > Arthropoda > Insecta > Hemiptera > Pentatomidae > Arma > Arma custos. Next base: position 15,556,353 of record CM073762.1, on the reverse strand, counting down.
AACTGGACACTAGATACACTACATTATTGTTACATATTTCATAACTTGATAATTGTAGACTCCTAAAACTTATTTCTATGGCTTTTCCTTATTCATTATTCATTATTGACCTATGTTATCCCACTGGAATATGATTTTAGTGACTAAAAAAATACTCCTGATGTAGTACACGTTGCCATGCTCAAGTCAAGTTGACACTATATACACTGATTTTTGTTACATATTCCATAATATGATAATTGTAGACTCCCAAAACCTATTCCTATAGCTTTTCCTTATACACTAGTCATTATTGACCTTTGTTATCCCACTGGAACATGAAGTTAATGGCTAAAAATTGCTCTTGATGTACTACACCTTGCCACGCTCAAGTCTATTTGACACCATATACACTGCATTTGTGTTAAGTTTTTCAATATATTCTATATGTAGATTCCTAAAACTTATTTCTATAACTTTCTCTATGAAATTATTCATTATTTTTTAAAGTTATTTTACTAGAATATGATTATAGCTGACCAAAAACCACTATTGAAGTAGTACAGTTTGACACGCTCATCTCAACTGGACACTAGATACACTACATTTTTGTTACATATTTCATAACTTGATACATGTAGACTCCTAAAACTTATTTTTATAGCTTTCCCTGTGTAATTATTCGTTATTGTTTAAAGTTATTTTACTAGAATATGATTTTAGTGGCTAAAAAATGCACTTGACGTAGTACACTTTGCCACGCTCATGTCTAGTGGACGCTTTATAGACTGCATTTTTGTTACATATTTCATAACATGATAATTGTTGACTCCTAAAACATACTTCTATAGTTGTTCCTTTGTCATTATTCATTATTGACGTAAGTTATTTTACTAGAATATGATTATAGCTGACCAAAAACCACTATTGAAGTAGTACAGTTTGACACGCTCATGTCAACTGGACACTAGATACACTACATTTTTGTTACATATTTCATAACTTGATACTTGTAGACTCCTAAAACTTATTTTTATAGCTTTCCCTATGTAATTATTCGTTATTGTCTAAAGTTAGTTTACTAGAATATGATTTTACTGGCTAAAAAATGCACTTGTCGTAGTACACTTTGCCACGCTCATGTGTATAGTACATTTGACACTCTCATGTCGACTGGACACTGTATACACTACATTATTGTTACATATTTCGTAACATGATAATTGTAGACTCCTAATATTTATTTTTATACCTTTCCCCGGGTAATTATTCATTATTGCTAAAAGTTATTTTAATAGAATATGATTTTAGTGGCTAAAAAATGCTCTTGATGTAGTACACTTTGCCACGCTCATGTCTAGTGGACGCTATATACACTACATTATTGTTACATATTTCATAACTTGATACTTGTAGACTTCTAAAACCAACTTCTATAGCTGTTCCGTTGTCATTATACATTATTGACGTAAGTTATTTTACTAGAATATGATTTTAGCGGACAAAACCACTCTTGATGTAGTACAGTTTGACATGCTCATGTTGACTGGACACTGTATACACTACATTATCGTTACATATTTCATAACATGATAATTGTAGACTCCTAAAACCTACTTCAATAGCTGTTCCTTTGTCATTATACATTATTGACGTAAGTTATTTTACTAGAATATGATTATAGCGGAAAAAAACCACTCTTGATGTAGTACAGTTTGACACCCTCATGTCAACTGGACACTGTATACACTACATTATTGTTACATATTTCGTAACATGATAATTGTAGACTCCTAATATTTATTTTTATACCTTTCTCCATGTAATTATTCATTATTGCTAAAAGTTAATTTACTAGAATATAATTTTAGTGGCTAAAAAATGTTCTTGATGTAGTACACTTTGCCACGCTCATGTCTAGTGGACACTATATACACTGATTTTTGTTACATATTCCATAATATGATAATTGTAGACTCCTAAAACCTACTTCTATAGTTGTTCCTTTGTCATTATACATTATTGACGTAAGTTATTTTTCTAGAATATGATTATAGCGGACAAAAACCACTATTGATGTAGTACAGTTTGACACGCTCATGTCGACTGGACACTAGATACACTACATTATTGTTACATATTTCATAACTTGATAATTGTAGACTCCTAAAACTTATTTCTATGGCTTTTCCTTATTCATTATTCATTATTGACCTATGTTATTCCACTGGAATATGATTTTAGTGACTAAAAAAATACTCTTGATGTAGTACACGTTGCCATGCTCAAGTCAAGTTGACACTATATACACTGATTTTTGTTACATATTCCATAATATGATAATTGTAGACTCCCAAAACCTATTCCTATAGCTTTTCCTTATTCACTATTCATTATTGACCTATGTTATCCCACTGGAACATGATGTTAATGGCTAAAAATTACTCTTGATGTAGTACACCTTGCCACGCTCAAGTCTAGTTGACACCATATACACTGCATTTGTGTTACGTTTTTCAATATATTCTATATGTAGACTCCTAAAACTTATTTCTATAGCTTTTCCTATTAAATTATTCATTATTTTTTAAAGTTATTTTACTAGAATATGATTATAGCTGACCAAAAACCACTATTGATGTAGTACAGTTTGACACCCTCATGTCAACTGGACACTGTATACACTACATTATTGTTACATATTTCGTAACATGATAATTGTAGATTCCTAATATTTATTTTTATACCTTTCCCCATGTAATTATTCATTATTGCTAAAAGTTATTTTACTAGAATATAATTTTAGTGGCTAAAAAATGTTCTTGATGTAGTACACTTTGCCACGCTCATGTCTAGTGAACGCTATATACACTGATTTTTGTTACATATTCCATAATATGATAATTGTAGACTCCTAAAACCTATTCCTATAGCTTTTCCTTATTCACTATCCATTATTGACCTTTGTTATCCCACTGGAACATTATGTTAGTGGCTAAAAATTGCTCTTGATGTAGTACACCTTGCCACGCTCAAGTCTAGTTGACACCATATACACTGCATTTGTGTTACGTTTTTCAATATATTCTATATGTAGTTATTTTACTAGAATATGATTATAGCGGACAAAAACCACTCTTGATGTAGTACAGTTTGACACTCTCATGTCGACTGGACACTGTATACACTACATTATTGTTACATATTTCGTAACATGATAATTGTAGACTCCTAAAACTTATTTTTATAGCTTTCCCTATGTAATTATTCATTATTGTCAAAACTTATTTTACTAGAATATGATTTTAGTGGCTAAAAAATGCTCTTGATGTAGTACACTTTGCCACGCTCATGTCTAGTGGACGCTAAATAGACTGCATTTTTGTTACATATTTCATAACATGATAATTGTTGACTCCTAAAACATACTTCTATAGTTGTTCCTTTGTCATTATTCATTATTGACGTAAGTTATTTTACTAGAATATGATTATAGCGGACAAAAACCACTCTTGATGTAGTACAGTTTGACACGCTCATGCCAACTCGACACTAGATACACTACATTATTGTTACATATTTCATAACATGATTATTGTAGACTCCTAAAACCTACTTCTATAGTTGTTCCTTATTCATTATTCTATATTGACATAAGTTATTTTACTAGAATATGATTATAGCGGACAAAAACCACTTTTGATGTAGTACACTTTGCCACGCTCAAGTCTAATTGACACTAGATACACTACATTATTGTTACATATTTCATAACTTGATAATTGTAGACTCCTAAAACCTACTTCTATAGCTTTTCCTTATTCATTATTCATTATTGACCTATGTTATCCCACAGGAATATGATTTTAGTGACTAGAAAAATGCTCTTGATGTAGTACACATTGCCAAGCTCAAGTCTAGTGGAAGCTATGTACACTGCATTTTTGTTACATATTCCATAACATGATAATCGTAGACTCCTAAAAGCTACTTCTATAGCTTTTCCTTGTTCACTATTCATTATTGACCTATGTTATCCCTCTGGAATATGATATTAGTGGCTAAAAAATGCTCATGATGTAATACACTTTGCCACGCTCAAGTCTAATTGACACTATTTACACTGCATTTTTGTTACATATTCCATAACATGATAATCGTAGACTCCTAAAAGCTACTTCTATAGCTTTTCCTTATTCACTATTCATTATTGACCTATGTTATCCCTCTGGAATATGATTTTAGTGACTAGAAAAATGCTCTTGATGTAGTACACATTGCCAAGCTCAAGTCTAGTGGAAGCTATGTACACTGCATTTTTGTTACATATTCCATAACATGATAATCGTAGACTCCTAAAAGCTACTTCTATAACTTTTCCTTATTCACTATTCATTATTGACCTATGTTATCCCTCTGGAATATGATTTTAGTGACTAGAAAAATGCTCTTGATGTAGTACACATTGCCAAGCTCAAGTCTAGTGGAAGCTATGTACACTGCATTTTTGTTACATATTCCATAACATGATAATCGTAGACTCCTAAAAGCTACTTCTATAGCTTTTCCTTATTCACTATTCATTATTGACCTATGTTATCCCTCTGGAATATGATATTAGTGGCTAAAAAATGCTCATGATGTAATACACTTTGCCACGCTCAAGTCTAATTGACACTATTTACACTGCATTTTTGTTACATATTTCATAAAATGATAATTGTAGACTCCTAAAACTTAGACTAAAACTAATTATTGACCTATCTTATCACCCTAGAATATGGTATTAGTGGCTATAAAACATCCTGATGCAGAAAATATTTTGATGTAGTACACTTATCAGTTCAATCGCTTGAATTAATAACCGTTTATCATCATGAAATAATAAAATTATCATAATTAACCTATGTTAGGTATTTAAAAAATAAATATTCCATTACTTCCCTCGAAGAGTGGATGGTTCCGGGTTTAGTACATCGTAGAGAGTAAAGTTATGATAGTTTAGAGATAAATTATAAAGATATGATGTTCTTATGATAACGGTTGTGTAGAGATGATTTTTCTCTTTTTCTGCTTACCGGTAGGTTTCGTCAATTAAGGTTATCTATTTCGTAGAGGATATTTTATTAGCCCCAGGAGGATTAGTCCCCGGATCTTTCATGCTTTATCTTAGCGGTCTCTACTTCACGCTCTGCATGCTACCTGGATAAATTAAAAAAAAATTAATTGATTAAATACATCAAGCAAATATAAACTTTAGTAAACATCACAGAAGTGCAGTAGACACAATTTTGTGGTCCCCAGTGCTTTTAGAACCAGGAATTCTTTTCCTTTGTGTATCTGGAAAAGAAAAAAAAAAGTCGGAGCCTTCTTTGTTAGCCTGGGTTCGAGTTATGATTTACCGCATACTTACGAGTTACTCAGTGAGCTCCAGGTCACACTTCCCACTAATACTAGTGGCAATAAACTCAAACTACTCCCGCCCTTACAAAGTATAGTAAAACCTGCCACTGACGGTAATGTCATTCCTATGAGGCCAGGTTGTTGTTTTTATTTTATTATTTAAATAATAAAAATTTAGAACACATAAAATCGAATCGAATTACTCGACAATGAGTGAAATTAATGTTCAACTTCGTTTAAGAAGAGCTGTTAAACGATGTGTTTTTGTTAAGAGAAATAAAATGGTCCGGTTGTTACATAATATAAAAATATAATTTAATATATTATTATTAAGTATTAATTATTAATTGATTTATATAGACAGAACTGTTTATGGAAAAGCCGTTAGAATAAGTATTGTTGGAATTAACATTAAGAAAAAATAAAATATGGAGATGGTCTAAAGCGTAGTTATTATTGCTGAAGGGCTGGAGGGAATTGAAAATAGAAAGGAGGGGTTGAAAGCTGTCCGCGTCGGATTTAATTTTTCTTGAGACAAGCCCCTTGTTAAGGGCACGTGAGGGAATTCTCTGGGCGATGTTGCATCATTTATTTGGGGGATTATAGGGTGGGGGGAGCTGCGAAGCTTCTCATTGGTCCGGGTGGGCCACGCCCACCCCCCTTATTGGCTAACCTCTTTCTAATCCTACCTTTCATTGGCTATTAATTTATAATATGTCGGAATTAACGATTAATCGAAACACATCATTGATATATATAGAGCATGTTGGAAGTTATATTCGATACATATTCGTGGTTATTTTTATACATAAATATTATTTATACCTTATTATATAATTATTTTATTATTATATAATTTAATTTAATAGAATAAATCAAATAATAATATTTGTTTTCTCTTTTTTTCATTCATGATAACGCTGTGGAGGAACCGTTTATTAATTAACAATATACGATTCTGAAAACTGAATTTGATTACTTTAAATAAGGTGATACATTTTTGAGATATAGTTAATAGAGATTAAGAAATATCGATAGTATATTTCGAAATTTCGAAAGTATCCCATAGATTTTGATTTAAACCACACTCATGATATTGTAACGAGTTTCTTTTTTCTTTTTTTTCGCTAATTTTATCCATCAGGTGTATCTTCCTATCTGTGAGCTCATTTTGTAGTGAGGTATCATCACATATGGATGTATACCATTGTTTTTATTTATGGCCAAGCAATTGACAAAACTTATATTTATCTTAACTTACTTTGCGGCTCAGCGGTAAGCATCCTACACTAATTTGTAAATAGTATTGTATACTATTATTTTAATAATTAATTATTTCGTAAATATTTTTTAGTTGGTGTTGCGGTGTTGTGTTATGGCTTTTTATATAATGAGGTTATGTTTTTTAATGGATTAATACAACGTAGTTTTTTATGGAAATTTTTTTTTTATTTCTTCATTTTAAACCTTGGACCGAAAAACCCACAGCGTGGTCACAATTTATAAATAAAATGTATTCAATTTTGGCCTTTAAAGGTGTAATGCCTTTATGTATAGCTTTGAAATCAATATGAAAGCTAGATTCGACGCTTTTTAAAGGAATACAAATAAACGATTACCAATAATTGGGAAACAAAAGGGAAGATTGAGAGAAATATGAGATATAAAAACGGTAAGGTATTTTAAGTACCCAGGGGAAATACTAAAGTATAATGGAGGTGACACTCAGGCGACCAAAAGTAGGGAAATAAAGTCGAAGTCATTTGACAAATGATACTTACCATAAAAAGAATAATTCCGGAGAAAGAATAAATAAAAAAAATAAAAGAATAAAGAATAATTATAGCAGCCGCTCATAAAAAGAATACTTCGAAAAAGAGCTGAAAACCAGACATTGTGTAACTAAATACAATAGTTAATACAGGAGATACTATACGGGTCGGAAACAATGGGGTTTACTAATTTAGAAAAGTCGCTAAAAATGGAAAGAAAAATCTTAAGACTTATCCCCGGACTAAGTAGAGAAAGAATACTAGCCTAAAAAACACAGAAATGTATTAGGGAATTGAGGATTTGAAAACAGATATAAGATAAGGAGATTAAAATATTTTAGGCACATGAAAAAATTAATAGAAACAAGATCTGCAAGCATATATTTCACAAGATGATGGAACTATGAAACATCGGAGGATAAGCCCTATTCATATGAAAGAATAAGACTTGACTTAACAGAAAAATAATAACAGAACAGAAATTTTCAGAAAATACATTAAGGTCCTTGTAATGGAGAGATGAGGAAAGAGGAAGAAGATGATTAGAAGAGCAAAGGACAGAAATGAGTGAGGAGATGAAGAGAATATGCGCTGATAGAAATGCTTAGATTTAATATAGAGGGGACCTAGAAAAAGAACAAAAGCAACCAAGAACAATCATTCATGTCTAAAATCCTTAGGATAAGATGCATAGAATTAATCTTAACTATTCACAACACCCAAAACTTGTTTATATTCATTCCTTTCCAAATCCACTATCTTCTTAGATTATTTTAAATGAAAAAATATTGGCTTTCAATACTCAAATATTAATATCAATATTACGATATAAAACTTCCAATGACATGGGCAACAAATAATTAGTTAAGCTCCTTTGTTAGTTCAAGGATTCGCCTACAGAGGCCAGACTAGTTGAGGTCCTTGTCACCCTTTATAACTCATATGTATTTTTGAGGTCATGTATATTTAATATAATAGTAAATCAAAAATATATCTAAATACTTTCGACTCCCTCCACTATTCTAATCATTTCGCTTTTTTTATAAAAAAAATTAAGTCGTCATCTTGAATGTTTATGAAGTTAATTTTTTGAGAAATATTATCAAAGCCTAAATTGATACAAAATAAGTATCTAAATTATTCAAAATCCTCTTTGCGGCTATAAAAACTGTAATATACACGTAATAAAAATTACCGTGGTGCCTAGAAGGAGAAAAAAAAAATGAAATAATTTCGTTGAGCATGACTAGTTTTAGATGATAAATTTTTTTTGTTTTCACAGGATTTGATTGATAGATGAGTGTTATGGATGTTGCTGTAGTGTTACAATAATTTAAATTAAAACTAAATACTCAGTTGAATGAAATGGGAGAGGGGCACCTGCTGAGCTGTTACATTGGTACAGAGCTCAATTGCTGTACTGAAGGTCCCGTATTGAAACCCCGCTGATAAGTTAATTAATCTATTAACAGCCGTAGATGAACACTGTGAAATCTGAATACTCGTTTAGGCTTCACCCTGCCTCTTAAAATGGGAACCCTTAACAGGAGAAAACTTGGCGGTTGAGCATGCTCTCGACCAAATCACCTCCCTGTATATAGGCAATAACTAAAAAAAAAAGTGATCAGAAGAGCAAAGGAAAGAAATGAGTGCGAATATGGGCTGATAGGAATGCTTAGAAATAATGTAGCTTATAATAATATACTGTCTTAACAATATTTAAGTTTTAAACCGTTGATTTAAAATTTCATTATACTTGAGGCTAATAAAGTTGTCGTATGGTGATTAGTTGTGTGGCTCACATACTAGCCTTAAAAAAATTAAGGGTACAATAACCATAATAGGAGTACAATAACGTTTTTATTAATATTGGTTAACGCAAGATATAACTGCTTTAACATTTTACATGCTTAATGTTATATTTGCCAATAAAGTATTTGTTAATATTGCCTTATGATTATTTAAATGAAGTAAAAATTTCATTGTTGTGCCGTTCTTCGGAAGGGGCAAAAGATGGGGGTCCCGAGCCATTGCGGTGACAGGTACTTGTTAAAGATCCCTATCCTAATTTTACCTGGATGGGCGTAACATAGGTGATTAGTTGTAGTGTGTATTTGTGTGGCTCCCATACCCCAGCCTTTAAAAATATGAAGGCTAGAATTATATTTTTTTTTTAAATTAAAACATAAATTGGTAGAAGTGGAGGAGTGTGATGTTCAGCGGGCTCAATCAAAGGCGAAGACTGGCACTTCTCCGGGGCCGGGCGGAATTGCTATGGAGCTCCTGGAAGGTGGTAGCGCGAAATAGGTAACCATTTTGACGGAGGTGATCAGCTTTGCCCTCAGGGGAGATGATATCCCGAATGACCTGAGGGCTGGTTACATATCATCAATATATAAGGATAACAGAAAAGTTTTCCGGAATTATCGCGGGATCTGGAATTATCACTGGAAAAGCTCGATTGCCAGGATGATTGGTAGACTGCTCCGGGACAGGTTAGAATAAGCGTACTCTACCTCTCAGGAATGAGCGGGATTCACTGCTGGAAGGTCATGTACGGACAATATTTTGTTCTTCGTTAACTCATTGAGAAGTCACAGAAAAGGAAGCAGGAACCCCATATGGCCTTTATAGACCTTGAAGACGCTTATGACAATGTCCCTAGAGAGAGGTTATCGATAACACTTAAAGAAGCAGTCATTAGTAGGGCTCTGATAAAGGCTATGATCCACCTATATAGCAACGACTTGTATCAAATAAGATGAACCACCTTTCGGACTCTGTTCGTGGTAATAGGGATTGAAGCAAGGGTGTAGCATGTCACCCACTCTCTTCAAAATATATCTTCATGAAGCAGTGAAGCCGAGGTACAAGCAATGTTGGGCCGTTCATTGATGGCGAACAACTACTGTTCTTGTTTTTTTTGTTTACTAGGCGGAAGATATACTTATAAGGTATAAGGTATATATAAGGTATACCTTGAAATCATAGTATATGCCTTAAAGATGTGCTACGAAAAGGTGGGCTATATAAGACCGAGGTATATGGCAGTTGAAGGTTCTGATACAAATGCGCTTCTGTGGACAGGGAGGCCTGTAAAAAAGTAAATATATTTAAGTACCTGGGATCTTATTTGGATACTACCGGGTCGTCTGTGTATGACAGAAGAAAGGTGGAGCAAGCCCGAAAAGCTACTAGAATGCTACATCCGGTCCTCTGGAATACAGATATGTATATCGAAAGAAAATAAACACCGTATTTTCACAATCATAGTCGAGTCTATCCTGATTTATTTTTCGGAAACCTGGACTCTGAGCTCCCGTCTGTACTCAAAGGTGCAGGCGGTTGAAATGGATTTCTGGAGGAGGTGTCTCCGTGTCACCAGGATAGACTAAGAAACGAAGAAATTCGACAGAGGGTATATCAACAAATCAAAGGATCGGGGCAGCCTAAGATGGTACGGCCATATGAAGAGAATGGCGTTTGAATGTTAACCCAACCGAGTCCTGGAATTGGTTCCACCAGGGAAGAGAGGACGCGGACGGCCCAGAAGCAGGTGGATGGAGGGAGTCCAGGAGGAGATGGCCGGTAGAGGTCTCCAGGAAGAGGATTGGATGGATAGAGAGGCGTGGAGCTCTGCTCTGACAGGTTGAGGCAACCCATGTTGGTACGCCTATAATAATAAAAAAACAAACATAAATGGCTAAAAAAGTCGCTTTAGTTACCGTAACAGGAGTAAAAAAATCTTCTTTTTTATAAGGCCCGAATATCCGTTAACGCTAAATATAACTACTTTAACATTTAAAATAGCTGTAATAGTATAAATAGTTGAAAATAGTTGACTGGATAATTCTAAAAATGGATTACATTGGTCAGGGAGTGCAGTCAAAGATAACGTTTTACTGTGCCAAAGTTTCGGCATAAGATATAGGCCGTCTTCATGGCTGCGAAGAAACTTTAAGCAGCAACAAATAAACTAAATATTAATATTTGTCAAGACAGCATTGCCTGATGGCCTAAAACTTTATTTTGATATATTCCTACAACATAACAACTTTAAATAATTTTATTTTAATCGTCTATCTTAAAAAAACAGCTGTTAGATGCTGTAATTTTCCGAGGCAGAGAATAAATCGTTAAGAGTGCCTAGATAGTAAGTCAATGGTGGGGAGGCGAGGGAGAGATGGTGCGAAAAAAAATGGGACTAGGGAGCTGATTGGTAGCTAACCGGATTTGGCGGTCCCCGAGGAGGCTCACATCCGGTCCGGATTTCCCAAAGGTGACCATCGACAGTCCTTGCCTCATACCTTAAACATTTTTCAATCCTAAACCGCATCGCTATTCGCCATTAGCTCCACCCACTCCCATCCAAAATGTAACCAATCGGCTCTGTGATAGCTTTAACCTCGTGTCCTCAAGTAATCTTCACTCCCAGTGAGGTAGGAATAATGGATCCTCGTGTCCTAAAGTAATCTTCATTGCCAGCGAGGTAGGAATAATGGAAAGCTGTGGTGAAGAAAAGGAAATTTCTAAAATAAATTTTTTATGTAATAGGACTGTTCCTTCTATTACTGAAGAGCTTAGAAAAATCTCATCCATTTAATTAAAAAACGCTTTAGGAAATTGGATAAATACTAATATGAATTTAACTGTTTCTTAGGAACATATGCGGTGTCGTAGTTAACATAATAAACTTCTATGCCCAATATCACTGGAGACCAGTAGAAAGCTAAGTTACTGTGCTGGAGGTATCCGGTTCAAATCAGACAAATAAATTATTAAATTTGTTAACAACCATAAAACGGAGCTTTGGGATGTACTGACTCTCTTGGGGCTCAAAGAAACTGAGTAGATTGGGTAAAACATTGGCAGATGAACAGATTGCTGTTAATGTCGAAATCACCTTTTTACACAACCGCTGGCTGTGAAATAGAGCAGTTAGACATCTATCTCAAATTTTGGATGTACGAGTAACTTATAGTCACAAAAAATTAAATTATTTATTTAAAATGATCTGTCACGGAACTTTATGTGGCAGACCAAATTCCACGCGAGCGAAGCCGCGTGCAAAAGCTAGTATGTATATATTATATATATGTATAAATATATATATATATATATATATATATATATATATATATATATATATATATACATAGGGCAGATAGAGTATCTTGTTAGTATATAAAATGAAATTCCCTTTCAGTTCAAGTTTCACGCCCCGCCTCCAGTGGGTTTTGAGGATATTACTTACGCTCACACGACTCATATTGACAACAGCAGACTGTTTTCTGTTCAAATTTTGTTGCTTTTGTTCTCATAAACAAAAATATTATTTTTTAAAATTTATTTATTAAAATTTACTATATTTAATATATTTTGAAGAGAAAAGATTTGTCCATGGCCGGGTTTCGAACCCGAGACTCCCATGTGTCCGTCGTGGTGCCTCTGCCACCTGAGCTAGCCTGGCTGCGTACCTCGGTCAGACAAATCCAATCTCTTCATCGATCCCACATCCCCGTGTTCTCGCAATTTTCGATGTATACAAGGGGAAGAATGTTCATTGAAAATTACTTTAATTAGGATCTTGTTGACTTACGTCATTATATTATTTATAATTTATTTTATTATTTTAGCTGTATTATTAATTATTAAAATTTAAAATTGTATTACAATACAACAAGTAAATAGAATGAATGATACATAATGGCAAGTAGAGAAACTACCCCGTGGTAGTACTCAATTAACAAATTCAACTTGGTCACGAGGCCTCGGGGGATTATCGCGAATTGATGAGGTTGCTAAGTTTGAATTTAGTGGGTTTGATGGGGAATAAAGTCTGTCATGAAAGGATAATGTCGGGCTGTCGTGCCAAATCAACAACAAACGGGACATTAAGATCATTGTGGATTACTTTGTTTGTAACAAATAAAAGGAATTTCTCCTTTCCAGATATAACTAGGATCTTTATTGAGTACCTGACACTGCGCTGGCTCGTTACCCCACTTGAAGTCCTCTTGTAAGGGTGACTTTACCAAGAAATTTTTACACCGTTTAAAAAATCCTTAGACCACCTGCTCTTCTTCGGGTGAAACTAAAACATACATTTTTTGTAGCAACAGTAGAAATGGAATATAACACAGAATGCATAGTATATCACAACCAAGTTTATTATATAATATGAACTTATATTTTTATTTGTTTATTATCTTAATCCACCAAACTTATATTTATTTCCACAGCCCAAAAATAATTTTAAAACATTTCTAATAGCTGTATTATTAATTATTTGGTTTTGATAATGTATTTATTTAAATTTTTATAATGTGAGGTATTAATAATTATATGTTTCAGCAATGGTTCTTGAAATATTTATCTTATTTTTAGATATAAAATATTAGGTCTTATTGAATAATATTAACATTTATGGTATACAAATTATAATTAATAATGTATGAGATGAAAATAGTTGACTGGATGTTCTTATGTAAAGGAGATAGTTGGGGGGTGCAGTCAATAAGAACACAGAATAAGTGAAGTACTTATATTATGTGCCGACGTTTCGACCTACAGTGTAGGTCATCTTCAGGGCTAACAGAGAAACAAACAGAACAAAAATGTAAAAAAATAAAAGTTGTACAGTAACAATAATAGTGACAAATAATGTAGAAAAATACAAAGTGGCAGATATGAAGATAGAAGATAAAGAATATTAAAAAGGAGCCAGATTATAATAAAATAAAGATATACACAGATTTAAAAAATTAATGATAATGAAAAGGCAGTAAACTAGTGGCAGATATAATAAAATTAAGATAAAGACAAATATAACAAAATTATTGAAATAGTGACAGATATAATTATTGAAAATGTGATAGAATATAATAAAATTAAGATAAAGACAGATATACTCTATCGATACTCTATCGACATTTCTTTCATTGTTTTAATTGTATTTATATTAATTTTATCCTTTTTTCCTATACTCTAGTATAGTTACCTTCTATATTTAACTTTTCGGCCACTAGATACCGCTCCTATCTCTTCCCCCGTTCTTAACGGTCATAGTTGCTCAGTACGCTCCAGCCGCTATATGTAACGGCCACGCTTCCCAACATTCGGTATGTCTCCTCTTCTTTATATCTTCTTTATATTTTTATTTATTTTAAACTTTTCTCTTTATCCTTTCTCCAATTTTAATTTTCCTATTTTTCCCCCTTATCATTTTGGCATCCATCATATGTTGGTAATCAATTGTTCATATTTTTAAACACCTATTTTATTTTTCTAATTTATTAATCCAATCTAATTTTTTTTCATACATACATTGTAAACTATTGTTACTGTACTAACGTTTTCACCTATTTTAACTTTTCATATTCTATTCCTATCAACTATATTTTCAAAACAGTCATTGTACACTGTTGTTATTGTACAATACCAATTTCTATTATTCACATTTGTTATTGTACATATAGTTCCATACTTTTCTGTAACTTGGTAACATCATCAAGTCCGTTATCATACATTTTATACCTTTATTTTACTAGTTTTTCTGTATTCTTCATATTCCAACCTTTCTTTATAAGTAAATATCCTCATTTTTGTTTCTTTTTGTTTAACTCCTTTTTTGGTTTTCCTTTATATTATTATTTTGTACTGTACTATCCATTCTGTACATTTATTTTCTATTTTTATTTTATATGCGTTATTTATTATTTATCATTTCTGCTCATTTTCTTTAATTTTATTAAATCTGTCTTACTTTATTATATCTGCCATTATTTTCATTTTCTTTTCATTATCAATATCTTTGTTATATCTGTCTTTATCTTAATTTTATTATATTCTATCACATTTTCAATAATTATATCTGTCACTATTTCAACAATTTTGTTATATTTGTCTTTATCTTAATTTTATTATATCTGCCACTAGTTTAATGCCTTTTCATTATCATTAATTTTTTAAATCTGTCTATATCTTTATTTTATTATAATCTGGCTCCTTTTTAATATTCTTTATCTTCTATCTTCATATCTGCCACTTTGTATTTTTCTACATTATTTGTCACTATTATTGTTACTGTACAACTTTTATTTTTTTACATTTTTGTTCTGTTTGTTTCTCTGTTAGCCCTGAAGATGACCTACACTGTAGGTCGAAACGTCGGCACATAATATAAGTACTTCACTTATTCTGTGTTCTTATTGACTGCACCCCCCAACTATCTCCTTTACATATAATTAATAATATTTTTAAATTTATAAAAAAAAATGCAATGCCCCTTATGAATTTCAAACCGCAAATTCGCCATACTCGTTTGTATTGTGGGTTAGTGTTCAATAGCGCCTGCAATTGAAGTCAATTAATGGACAACCAATTTTTTTTTTTTAAATTAAAAATAAATTAATTTTTAGATTCACCATAATGTAACTTTCACAAAAATATTTATTTTATGTTTAAAAGATCATTTTTCGTCGAATAAATCGCGTTCAGATTATGAAAATTTTACGCGGGAAATGAAAACTTTTAAACGCTTCATTTTGGCCTGGTTACGTCATTAGGCTTGTTGGCATTTTTGTGATAAATAATTCATCTGGTGTTTTTGAAATTTCATATAGAATATTGTGTTCATATTAAGAAACAAAACAATTGCTTATTTATAAAAAAATTAAGTTATTTCAAGTAAAGAGCAGTTCCCAGCATTACCGCTTTCTGTACTTCTTTCAGTCCCATAATTATTTCCAGCGTCTTCATTGATCTAATCGTTTCCTGAGGAATTAGACCATTGCTGGATACAATGATTGGTAGTACTTTTACATCTACAAGTCGGCAGAGGTGCCTTAATTCCTCGCAGAGCTCTTGGTACTTCCGAATTTGTTCGCTCAATGTTTTAGAAACGTTATCAGCAGGAACCCCAACTTCGATGATGATGGCCTTTTTAATTTTCTTATCTAAGAGTAGTATGTCTGGTCTATTGTGGGGTATATTATGGTCAGTTATCATAGTTTGATCCCAATATAGTTTCATGCCATTTTTTTCTAATATTGGCTGTGGCTGGTATTTGTAAAACTGGTGATGACTGTTTATTAAATTATATTTTTGAGCTAGTGCCTGATGTACGATCTTTGTAGCATTATTGTGCCTAGTTAGATATTCCTTATCTGCTAATGCTTGGCAGCCAGAGGTGACAAGTTGAATTGATTCGTACGTTGCTTTGCATAGGCGACATCTGTCTTCGATTGCTTGGTGCAGAATGTGTTTTCTGTAGGAGTTTGTTGCCATGACGTGTTCCTGTATTGCCAGAAGGAATCATCCTTCAGTCTCAGGGAACATTTTTTCTGTGGTCAACCAACGGACAGACGCTTCTAAATTGATGCCCGGAGTATTTAAAGAACTGTAAAACCTCCAATGGAGTGGTTTACACTTCCATGATTCTGTAAGGCTCTCCTCAGTTGGCATTACTATTGGATCTTGCCGAAGCAAATTCAGTGCTGTATTGTTGCAGTCGAGGGCAGCAATTGTCGACAGCATCGGTGAACTGCTACTCATAAAATAGGTTCTAAGCCTTGCTTCTTGTTCACGACAGGCTTTCAACAGACTAATAAGGAACATTTCTGGAACTTGGAGGAAGTAAAAGAAGAAGAAAATACTTACCTACAAGAAAGGCAGGCTTCCATAACCACCCGTGGGGTTCTGCCAGTGGTTACGTTACCCATTTTTTATAGTGGATGGTTCGCCGCACTGAATCCAGTAGCAGGAATGGCTCCCTGCTAATGCAATCAGTGTAGCCCTATGAAACCACTAGTCGTATTGACAATATTCGAAGACCTAAAACGTAGAAAGAAACGACACTTTTTTCCGATGAGGACTCTTTACTTGTTAATATTACTGGCAATAAATCTTCAGAAGACTCTGGATGGATCTGGCTAAAGCACATCTAATTAATTTCAAAAATCATAAAATGTTTCGCTTACTAACTGATCTTACAAATCTAATTTCAAACGTCGAAAAGAACAAATATTAAATTGAACATAACATTGAAAAATCAGTAAACATTAACCAAAGACTGATAGAAGACTAGAAGAGAGACATAACGACAATTAACAAAAATTTTATGATCAATAAACAAAATTTTAATTCTTTAGAACAAAATAACGAAGCCTACGACTTTTACATTCATAACGACAATTAACAAAAATTTTATGATCAATAAACAAAATTTTATTAATTCTTTAGAACAAAATGACGAAGCCTACGACTTTTACATTCATAACGACAATTAACAAAAATTTTATGATCAATAAACAAAATTTTATTAATTCTTTAGAACAAAATGACGAAGCCTACGACTTTTACATTCATATCATGCGTTCATTAAATAAAATTAAAAGCTTAACTTTGTCTCTGGAATTTTGTAAAATGGGAATCGTTCATTCTAATTTAATGACTGATATAATCAGAAATTTGCCTAAAAATATAAAATTAATATCAAACAATGCGGAAGTCCTTCTTCAAAAAAAAAATAAGTAAAATATTTTATTCTACACATTACAATATTATTCATACCTTTATAAAATTACCAGTGGATATCATTTATTTAAAATCTGTTTTATACATAAGATATAAAACAAATTTGTATATAGCCAACTGTATTTTTTATTGTCTAAATTTAAATAAGATTAATTCCAAATGTGTTTCCTCTATTCTTGAAAACGGAAACTTAGAATATTGTAAATTAATTGTAATCAAACAATTAATATGAGATGTGTAGATATCCTTAAACAATATGTAACTGTAAATATTATTAAAATATTAGATTGTAACAATAATTCTGTACTTTTACCAGATGTAAATTTAATTAACATTAGTAAACATGATTTTTTTTCTGAATTTAATAACATTTACGTTCATAATTATAATACTGAATTAAAACCATTGGTAAAAATTCGTCTTAAGGTCTCCCCACTAGGTTGCGATCATATATATCAATCGACACAACTTTTGATTTGGAGTCAGTAGGACACGGATTCGCCCTATGACTCGACTGCAGCATCAGGAGATCTCCCCACCAGCATAAATAGGCTAGCGTAATAAGGCCAAGCAGCTCAGTATGCGTGTCATTAGTATTGTAACTTATGTAACCATCAGTTGCAGTTTGTTTTTTTATACCAATAAAGTTTCTTTTAAGTAGTTCGAAGTTCAAGTTAATAATTGGCGCCCGAACAGGGACTGGGTTCGACTAGTTTGAAGGAATCCCAACCGTTCTTAGCCATTTTCATTCTCGAGACCATAGGAAGACTCCATCTAACATGATTTTTGTGCGCGTCATTAGTATTGTAACTTATGTAACCATCAGTTGCAGTTTTTTTTTTTATGCCAATAAAGTTTTTTTTAAGTAGTTCGAAGCTCAAGTTAATAATTGGCGCCCGAACAGGGACTGGGTTCGACTAGTTTGAAGGAATCGCAACCGTTCTTAGCCATTTTCATTCTCGAGACCATAGGAAGACTCCATCTAACATGATTTTTGTGCGCGTCATTAGTATTGTAACTTATGTAACCATCAGTTGCAGTTTTTTTTTTTATGCCAATAAAGTTTTTTTTAAGTAGTTCGAAGCTCAAGTTAATAATTGGCGCCCGAACAGGGACTGGGTTCGACTAGTTTGAAGGAATCGCAACCGTTCTTAGCCATTTTCATTCTCGAGACCACAGGAAGACTCCATCTCTCGCACTATCAAGAATACTGCAAGGATTAGAAGACCTCTGGTACTTATGGGAAAAACCAGTGACAGGTTAATTCAATTAAGAAACATTAGTACTAATAATACCTATACAATGTCCGTCTCATATCAAATGACCAAAGAAAATTACGGCCATCTGATGTATTTTGATGGTAATCCGTATGATGTCTTTTTTGTAAATGATGTAAGACAAATTTATAACAGCGTGCGTACGGAAAATAATACATACAAAGAACAAAATCATGCTCAACTATTAACAATAGTAAATTCAAAATTAAAGGGTTTTGCTCGGGATTGCCTGTTGACCAATAACTTTACAACAATAACGTCTCTACTAGATTACTTGACCCAACAATTTAAGAATCACGAACGGTTGAACAGTTAAAGAGAGAATTAATGCATACCTTTCCTCATAAAAGGGAACACCCCGTTGATTTCATTAACCGCATTGCTAACATTAGATCAATGATATTTTCACGAATACAATTAGATGATAAGATTGTAGAGAAAAAGGTAATGATGAATTGCCAAGATAGGGAAATTAATAGTCATATTCTTCATAATTTGCATCATAACTTATGTGACTTCCTGAACCACATGGTACAGACGAACGTTGACCAGATTAGGAATGCTATTCTGAATCGATATTTTGATATCATGGAAAGAATGTATGAACGGGACCACTCTATACATCTAGGAGGGAACAGAGTTATTCGAACCAACTTCACCATAATAATCAAAAACCGCAAAAAGACTTTAAAAAAAAAGTTTGTGTTAGTGTTTAATCTGTTCAATTTTAACAAAAAGTTTGATATTCTATTAGGCATCGGTACTATGAGAAACATTGGAATGAAGACAATAAAAGACAACGATGACCTTGATATTAAAGATATATCATTATAAATGGAAAAATATTAAAATTAAGTAAATTAATGAATTAAAATAAAAATATGGTAAATGATAAAAAAGAAATAAAAAATTATGAATGTATTAATAAAGAGATATAAGTAAAATGTATTAATGAAATGAGTAAGTAATAAAGAAAATGAAAAAGATTTAAATATGATTAATATTGAAGAATCAGTAAGAGTTTCGCATTTAAATAAAGAAGATCAAACTTCAATAATAATTTACTAAATCAATATCCGCGTATTATAAAGTCGGAAGAAGAAAAATTAAATAAAACCAATTTACTAAAACATGAAATAAGATTAAAAACTGACCGACCGATTTATACAAGAAATTACCGATATCCTCAACAATTTAAACAAGATGTAGATCGCGAAATAAAAAAAAATTACTAAATACCGGTATACAACGGGAAAGCAACTCGCCTTATAATAGGCCAATATGAGTCGTACCTAAAAAACCAGACGCGACCGGTAAACGGAAAATTAGAGTCGTCATTGATTACCGACAACTAAACGCTGAAACTATTCCAATTGAACGGATCCAAATGTTATTCAACTATTGACTTAGCTTCGGGATTCCACAAAATTGAGATGGATGAAGACTCTATTCCTAAAACAGCATTTTCAACAGATACAGGACATTATGAGTTTACTCGCATGGCCTTTGGACTGATGAATGCTCCGCCCACATTTCAAAGGGTTATGAATTCTTTATTAGCTAATATGACTAACGCTCTTGTTTATATTGACGATATAATTATTTTCTCAAAAACAAAAGAAGAGCACTTTAAACATATAGAGGACGTACTATCGAGATTAAATAAACATGATTTATCTATCCAACTTGCCAAAACAGAATTCTTCCATTCAGAATTGCCATTCCTAGGACACATATTTACGCCCGACGGAATCAAAACAGATCCACGAAAATTAGAAGCAATCGAAATATTCCCACTACCAACAACGGAGAAATAAATAAAGCAATTTCTAGGTTTAATAGGTTATTATCGTAAATTCATTCATAATTTCACACGCATTGCTCAACCATTAACTTCATCTCTAAGGAAAACCGAAAACATATTAATTATTACCAATTATTAGCCTGATTTTTCGAAACCGGTGGTATTAACTACTAACGCCAGTAACATCGCGGTTGGCGCTGTACTTTCTCAAATTTACGAAGGTCAAGATCATTCTATTGCATTTGCTTCGAAAACTTTATCTAATACAGAATCCAAATACTCGACAATTGAAAAAGAATTATATGTTATTGTTTATGCTTGTAAACATTTCAAACCTTACTTGTATGGACAACATTTCACGATACAAACAGACCACAAACCCCTCCAATGGATATTTTCAATGAAAAATAATAATACCCGAATAATGAAATGGATTTTCTTACTAAATGAATTTAGTTTCGATATTAAATACGTTGAAGGACGGACAAACCAAGTCGCGGATGCATTAAGTAGAGTAAAAATCGAAAACAACACTAAGGTATATGAATTAAATGGCGTAGAAGATATGGGCATAGATATTGAGAATTTAATTAATAATGATGAACCATTGCTTTCCCCAAACACATCAGAATACCAACTACTCTATACTCTATTTTCCTGTTCAGTTTTTTTTCATGCCTTAACAATTTTTGGACTTGTATCCCGTTTTATAAGTAATACTCATTAGTAAAATGCAAATTTGAAATACGATTATACGATATTACTGAATCATTAATCGTATTTCAAGTCGTTAGTAGTAGGTGTTCTTATAATATAATAAGAGCAGTCGTCGCTAATGGCCTCAGAAGTTGAAGCGACGTTAAATAAAGTCAAATAAAAAAAAAAAAAAAAAGTTCGGTGAAGCATGATCTGGCGAAATATGTATTTATTTTTCGATGGAATTTCAGTGACTCTGAGGTGTTTTTTTTTGGATAAATCAATAATATAATAATTTTTTTGTCTCTATTGAATTTCGTTATTTTTATAATTATTTTTCTCCAATTAATCATATTAACATATTCAATATATGAAGTTAAATACACTTCTCACATTAATTATTATCTTCAGTTTTATAAATAAATAAAAAATACAGTTGACTGTGGATCTGTTTTATTTTTCAACTGTTTTTCATGTAAGACAATTTTTGGACTTATATCCCGTTTTATAAGTCATATTTATTAGTAAAATGCAAATTTGAAATACGATTAATAGAGTAATATTACTGAATCATTAATCGTATTTCAAGTTGTATGAATAAAGTAGAATAGAATAGAAATGGTATTTATCTTGGGGGCTACCCCGTGTATGAATAAAGTATATTTATTATAATTCTTTTGATGCTTATTTAACCCAAATGCACTTTGTGAATAATATATTGAGGGTTTAAATAATTAGTAAGTTGGTAAACACACAAGCAAACTCTGGAAAAGAATCAAATTTAGAATAAAGTTTAGTGTTTGGATATTATGTAATTACGTAGTAAGGTGGCTACACTGCTGTAACCTCCCTCATGTTTTGGTTGTTATCCCTCATGATTATAAAGTTATCAAGTGAGTTGTGCACTTTCCTAACAACTGACAAAAGATGGCGAAGTCGGTAGTTTGAATTTTGAAGTTTTCAACTTAATCGAATGAATACGAATTCAGGATGGAGTTTAACAAGCCATGTGCGTTAAACCTATCAACAGGAAATTTCTCGGCAAATTTCCAGTTATTCAAGGAAGAAATTAATATCTGTTTGGAAGCAACGGAAACTGTCAACAAATCAAGAGAGGTCCAGGTCGCCAGACTCAAAAATTTGATGGGATCAGATGCGTTAAAATTGTATTCATCAATAACTACAACAACCAGTGACAAGGAAACTTGAATCAACACTTGCTGTCCTTGAAGACTATTGTATACCGAAGAAAAACATTAGAATAGAGGTGTTTAAGTATTTAAATCGAAAACAAGGTGCAGAAGAGCCGTTTAAACACTTTTATGCTGAACTTGGGTTTCTCATCTCTTCATGCGAATTTGGGGACTAAGAAGATAAACTCTTCAAAGCTCAAATAGTTTTTGGCATTAGTTCTGCGGCTACTCGTAATTTTGTTAAAGAGGTTAAATTGTTGGGGTTTTTGTTCAATGAAAACGGGCATAAGCCGGATGCCGGTCGTATCCGTGTTATAAATGAATTAAAAGCACCAAACAACGTCAAGGAATTGCAGAAAATGCTGGGCATCGGTAAATTTTATTTTTTTACGTTTATAGAAATAATAATTTGAGTACCTAATCATCAAATTATTACTCTGGCATCCAAAATCAATTAGAATATTTAAAATATATTTAAGACTATAAAACATAGCTACATGGAAAATTAATATATCAATAAACTTAATTGAAATAGAGAAATACAGTGAAGCAATAATGGGTACGATAATGCATGAAAATAGTTGATGAAAAACTAAAAGATGTAGTTGTAGTACATTGTGTAATAATTGGCAAGGCATAATAAGGAAGGAGGGTATACTTGATTATCAGAAATGATAATCGAAAATTGGGTAAAGAATGCGATCAGTAAAAAAAACAAGATAGAGGTAACTATCCACGACCACTTGGTCGCTCCAGGCTCCAGGCTCCAGGCTCCAGGCTCCAGCAACGCGGACCTCTTCTTCTTCTTCAAGTTCTTTTCTCTCTCAACCTCAATCAAACATTCCTGATAATTCATAGTTATGCTACTAGCCAAGTTATTAACTGAGTAGCAGATTAAGAGATTAGTTAGAGCAAATGTCTTATTAATTATACATAAAAAATAATTGTTTTACTTACGTGAATTAGCTTCGTGATGGAGTTGTAACTTCTTTCTGCAATTCTCAAACTCTATAAGACTCTTCAACCTTTGGCGCTAAGGATTCTTTAATATTTCACAAAATTCGCTTATATTAATTTTCATGTTTTACATTGACTATACCATCAGAAAATCAGTTAACAAATGAGAAGAAATTTCGTTCTTTCTTTTATCTAAATACAATCGAGTATCATAGCAACAGAATAATCTTTATTTCATCGCTATTCGCTCAATAATGATATTTATGATTCAAATAATATAAGGAGTATTTTGAGCAGTAAGACTCTCACAAATCTCGTTACTTCGTAGGGGAGCGGCCCATGGGTGGCAGATCTGGAGATAGTCGGTGGAAATTCCGTGCAAGTTCATCCCGGCTAAGTCCGATGGACTCACTGACCAACATTGTGAGCGCTCCCCCCTAATTTATGCTTCTTTTAGAGTTTTGCTCATTTTTATTGAATAATCTATCTACTACCAACTATATGACCTGAGTATTTCAGAATTATCATGATGTGTGACTGAACGTATTGATGACAGCTGACAAGATAAAATTCTAGAATTTTAAAGGCCATATTTAACACCCTCCTTGTTTATATACAAAAGAATTCTGAACCTAGTACTGAACCCAACAACCTAGGCTTGTAGTTATATCGTATTTAGTAATTTTTTCTTTTAATTTACCTTATCTAAGTTTTAAAAAAGTAATATTTAGAAGACTGGAATATTCCATGTCCATGTAAGTAAACAGAAGCACACGAGCTAAGTAAGAGAAGTAAACTTAGAGCAGCACCACTTGCTAGGGGCGGAAAGAGTGGGGGGATCAGTGGGAGGTTGGGTTCACTCGCCGTGTCTAGCATGCCCCTTCTAGTTGGTTTTATGTTCTGTGCTTGCGAGGATGCTCTGGAAAGCAATCGTAACAAGATGCAACTGAATTCATTACCAACCTGGGTTGTCAAGAAGATGGAAAAGAGATGGACAGAAGATAGAAGGGAGCAGCACCGACGACGAAGGAAGGGGGGGGTACTGGGCAAATACAATGCGAAATACAAAAGACAGTTGAAATGACGTAGCCTTAGGAAGCCAATGTAAAAATTAATCGTTTTATTTTGTATGAATTGTTTTTTTAATTAATTTAAAAAAAAATCTAATCCCTCCCATAATTGAAGGTTTATGTTTAAAATACCTTTAGACGTACAATTTTATAATATTGGAAGGCTAAATATTTGTAAAAGGATCCGGAAGATACAATGACATTCCTGATTGGTGGAATCCTGCCTTGAGCCCCGAAGGGATAGAACCAGTTACTTCTTCTTAGTCTCTCAGAATCAGCTTCAAGAACTCATTTATTTTCTCTCTTCCTCAGGCAGGTGACTCAAGATCTCTTCCACATAAGACAGGGGTCGGCAACCTGCGGCTCTGTGGATGTGAAGCTGCGGCTCTTTAGTTCCATATTATTTATTTTACCAAAAAAAAAAACATTTAAAAATCGTTCTGAATCGATTAACGAGGATTAAGCACCGATTCTACATATCTCTCAGCCACTTGTACTCGCTTTTCACCGTCCGTCGGAAGGTCTCGAATGACGCCGGATGTTTCAATGTAGTTTTTAATTCGCCAGTTGACACGCCCTGTAATCAATGTGTGAGGGGAAGGCTTGGGAGCGTAACTTGAGTGCAAGAGGAGGACTGGACTATGATCTGATGAAAGGTCGTCCAAGGATTCAATATTGGCTTCAGTGGGGGAAATCTGGGATGTAACAAATATGTCAAGGATGTCGAGACGTTTTTTGAGGGATGTAGGCCAATAGGTAGTATTTTTTGGTGCAAGGATAGACAAGCGTCTACACATCCACGTAAAAATAATTAATTTAAGTGAGTGGCAGAAGGAAACCTCATGTTACAATGAAGAGAAGAATGATTATGAAGTGGATGTCAAAGGTTTTTGTCAAGGGTATAAATAAAAACTCAATTTTCAGGATAGAAATTCTAATGATATGTTTATAAAACGAACAAAAAAAAAATAAAAAGTAGAAATAATATTACACAAACGATATAACAAGCCCAATGTACTGCCCAAAAGATCAATAGATATCCTAAATTTATAGCATATGTTAAAACAAAAAAGGAACGAAGTGGCTGAGTAGTAGAGCGCAGAGTGGCCATGCCGAAAGTCCTCGGTTCATTTCCCGCTCGCTAGCGTTACCGATTACTTTAATCTGTTTGGGGGCAGAGGTGGATCCAATGTGCTCTGGCACCCTCTATAGATGGCGGTTTCTATGTCTCATGTACTGAAATCTCTGAAATCCAGACCTTTGGCTTGGGCTGTAGTGGAACAGGTTTTTTTTTAAAAACAAAAATAATTATATATGGGGAAATATTGCCATCTAAATTTAAAAAAAAAAAACCTGTACCATTACAGCCCGTGAAAAGGTCTGTGGTTCAGTACAGGGTAGAGACTGTACTGTATCATGGACAATGGTTGTGCAGGAGATTTTCCCCCTTATTTTGATACCCAATTTATAGAGCTGGGTGAGCCCCAGGAGGGTTCTAGATCCCATATGATCCATCTCCGGCTGCTGATAGACTAAGTATAAATTATATAATTTCAAAAATAAAAGCCATTACTTTTAATAGTGAATCAATGATAATGCAATAGGAATCGATAATCTTGACTAGTGCAACTAATCGACACGGAAGTAGTTCCGATAATAACTTTAAAGATGAAATTAATCATCCAAGTCGATTTAATTAAAACGACACTAACCGAGACGTCTATTTTACAAGGTAAAGAATCATGCGTCTGCTTCGATTAAATTATGTTCTCAAGATCGGAATGACTAAATAAATGAAGACAGGTGATGAGAAGGGAAACCGGTGAGGCAAGAAGCTATTCGATAATTGGACGGCGGGAGGGGGCGTGGCTTGAATAAACCAATGGCGGCGAGGCTTCTTTACGATAGGGTCGCTTTTTATTGGCCCTTATTCGTTATGCCACAGCCGGGGGAGACATCACTCAATCCCGGCGGGATCCTTCTTAATATTTCATCACTCCCTCCCTCCCTGCCTCCGTACCCTCGTCAATCATTCACTCCTCTCAGCTCCTGGGAATCCGGATTTATTTTACTAATAAATAGCTCTTCACCATCTTGGGTTGGTAGCCGTCTTATTCACTGGTGCATCCACAAGGGAGAGGGAGAAAAAAGGAGAAAAAATTTCTCTTCCACAGAGAAATAAATAAATAAAATAATAAGTACAAAAAAAAGTAAAAATAACAATAATAAAAATAATTATTGGAAAGACTAAACTTCGCGACAAGCAATCTATATAATAAAAGGAGCCTGTCAACAAACCCTAAAATAAGACACTAAGATATCGTCGTCAATCCGGTGATGCTGTAAGGAATCTAGACCTCTTCCAGTCCCCAGTAAATGATTTGGAAACGGAAAGAACAATCAGGAGATTAAGGTTCTACGAACATATAGGTAAGGATGCACCCAGAGATTAAGTAGAGAAATCTTCTATAAAATGAGAGGATACAAGAGTGCTGGTACATCAAACAGATGAAGGAAGAAACCGAGAGACTGAAAATAACAGACCAAGACTGTTTAAATAGGGATGACTATGGGAAAAGACTAAAAGAAATTAAGTTCCTTGTGGCAGAGATGCGAGGACAGGAATAGCGTTGACCGAGGAAAGAACAATCAGAAGGGATGAGGAAAAGGTGGGAAGAAAGAAGGAAGGAGAGAAGGGTTTGAAAATAATGATATTCGCGTGGTCTTTAAGGTCGTTCCGTGAAAAAAAATATTATTATTGGAAAAGAAAGGAAAATTAATAAAGTTCATGATAGCTTTTTAACTTGTAAAACATTAAAAATGAAATGAACAACCAGTTAAAACTTGTTGTGACTCAACAACAACAGTCAAAGCGACAAACTGTGGAAAAGATACCCAAGTATTCCTCTACCATATAAAAAAAAGACTTCCGGTGTGTAATAAATTTATACAACTCATGGAGGATGGTTTAACTATAGCTGTGTAGTTTTAATAAAGAATAACCAAAAAAGTGACCTACACCTGTTTATTTTTAGAGAATTACGCTCTCCTTCCTTGTCCCTTTATTTTATTCTAAACTAAAAAAGTAATAAATCAACCAAAAAAAACAAGTACAAACATGTTCTTCTAAACTGTTTATAAAGAGCAAGAGGACAATACTGAAAAAAATCACTGAGGGTGCTTAATAAAATCATATATTATTTCAGACAAAATATTTTTCAGTACTTTGTTTATTATAATACAAGATACAAAAAATTTTTCTTTTGTATTTTATATTATGCTTTCCCAACTTGAGCAAAATATGAAAAGTATGGGATAATAAAATAACTACATGCTAACATCATTTCAAAAAAGTCATCTTTTTTTCCAGTTTGTATATAAATTATATTTAATTTTTCGTAATTTCATAAGTTACTCATTTTTCTCTTCTGTCCATCCTCCTCCCCTCGTTTTCTCTCTTGTTCAATAAGAACCTTGATGTTAGGAAATCTTTCTTCAATTCGGTTTCTGTCCTGACAGTCTTCATCTGTGATTCCTAGCTTTCTGATTTCTTTCATCATCTGCTTGGTATAGCCTCCTGGCTCTTTGGATTGTGTATTTGATCCAAAACGTACTTAAACTCCTTGACTATTTATATTTTTTGTATCCCTCTAATCAACGTTATTTTATCTTCTATGTGATTGTTAATTTCACTTTATTATTATCAATTATTGTTATTTAATTAAAAAATATATAAATTATGAGTACCAAATCAAAAATAAGAATTATTTAACCTAAACAAATATTCGTGTTTAGTAGCATTATTATGGTTTAAAAATTATGATGTCTTATCAAACTTTATATAAATAATAATAACTTACAAGATATTTCCTTAATATTCACTAACATAATCAAAACAAAAGTCAAGAAACTTTGAACTGTAGTGCTTCTAGTTCTTAGAACGGCCGTTAGATCGCAGTAATCACCAAGGGTCATTCTAAATAGTTTTATATTGTATTTTACATAGTATTTATATGGAAGAAATAATTATTTTAAGCTTCAAGAAGACATTTCTGCTCAAAGTGACAGAAATCTTGTCCTTCTTATTTATTTTTTTATTTTTTTAAATTTATTTATTGATATTTACAACTGTATTACAATTATACAACAAGTAAATAGAATGCGTGTTACATAATGACATGAGAATGACAAGTAGAGAAACTACCCACTGGTAGTACTCAAATCAAAGTTCAAATAAGAAGGTCACGGGGCCATCTTCTTTTCAGACACCTCGGAGGATTATCGGGAATTGAAGAGGAAGCTAGGTTTGAAACTAGAGGGTTTGAGTGGGAATGAAGTTTGCTATGAAAGGATAGATACCGGGTTCGGGCCAAATCAGCAACAAAAGGGACATTAAGGTCGTTATGGATGACTTTATTCTTAACAAAATAAGGAGCATTGAGGATTTTACGAAGGATTTTGGATTGTAGGGATTGGATACGAGAGGAATTCGATGGCTTAGTGGAGCCCCATAGCTCTACTCCGTAACTCCAAATAGGTCGTATGATGGTCATGTAGATGAGTCTTTTGTAGTTAATTGGGAGCTTAGAGCGTTTGTCAAGTAAGTATTGAAGTAGCCTGAAACGTCGAGCGGTTTCTTGTCTTTTCAGTCTTGTATGAGGATTCCAGGTTAATCGTTTGTCGAGGTGCAACCCTAAGTATCGGATCTGTTCTACAGACACCAGTGGGATATTATTAAAGGATACTGTAGGGCAGGAAGTCATTGGTTTACGACGTAAGGTAAAAGTGATTTGATGTGATTTTTGCGAATTTATTTTAATTCTCCAGTTTTGAAACCATTCTTCAAGATCAGTGATATGGGATTGGAGGCTTTGGGATGCTATAACTGGATTGGTGTTGACTGATTATACACATGTATCATCAGCATACGTGGTAAGGATAGTATTAGGATGAGTTGGGATGTCAGCTGTATAAACTGTATAAAGGATTGGGCCAAGGATACTACCTTGAGGAACACCAGCAGATTGGGAAAAGAGGGATGAATAGAAATTATTATGGTTTACTTTGAAAGTTCTATTTGTGAGATAGGATTGAAGGATGAGAAAGTATGTAGGGAGTAGGAATTTACGAAGTTTGTAGAGCAAGCCCGTATGCCAGACTCGGTCAAAAGCCTGTTCCACGTCAATAAAGACGCCCGAACAATATGATCCACGTTCTAACGCAGAGGAGACCACATCCACCACACTATGACATTGCTGAATGGTGGAGTGTGATGCTCGGAATCCAAACTGGTGATCTCTTATTTATTTAATTAGAAAAACATAAATGTTCTAGAAGAAAATTATTTATAGAATAAACATAAGTTTTGCCAACTTATGATCTTCATTTTAACCTTTTAATTTCCTATTACTTTCACTTTCAATTTGTGTTTATAAGCTATAGTTTTTAATTAAACCTCGATTTTCACTTTTATTACTTCCCTCAAAAATGTATTTTAATAATATAAAAATATATTAATTTTTATTTTGAGTAAGGGGGGCTCATGTGTTACTTCTGTTGAATAATTTCATTATTTGTTAATAAAAACAAATTCTTTTATCCCACCTATTTATTTATTTCACAGTTATAACTTCAATTTCTATTTTTTTTTTTAATGATTTGTTGTTATTTTTTTCCTTTGCCTAATAATATAGTATAAATATATACATGCTTTATGGAACTGTTGTAGTTATTATTGAAGAGAAGAATAGTATTCATGGCTAAACGGATTTAAAGCAACTGAATGTAACTATTAAGAGTTTTTGAGTATCAAACACAATTCATTCAGAATGCCTTACAACTTTTAATTGAATTGTTTCATAAACGTTCTTCGATATGCTTTGGATACAACTGAAATTATATATTATTCAAAATATGTAACGGCCAAAACTTATGTATTTATTACGTAGGTGTTTGAGCTCCCGCAAAATTATGATCATTCTTAACTTATGATTATATATATGATGCGCAAGCTGGTCAACCAACATCGAAGGTGGTGCCTCTTAGGACCAGGCAAGGAGTGTATGAAGATGAGGATCCAATTGAAACTATACCAGAACTGCTCCATCTACAATACTATATACTGTTATAACTCTAATCCACATAAACTACTAGTTGAGGATGACTGCTAAGGAAAAATTTCCAGATCCGTCACATCTATGTTTAGCTAGTCCGAAACACATCCCTATTGATTCTGATCTGAATCAGTTACCACTTAATTCAGTTGAATCAGATACCACTTAAGACTATGAAGACTAGTGGCAAAGAAAATAAATGATACTAAAAAGGTGCAATAAAAAAAACTACTAAATTGTTATAAAAACTTTATAAATCAAAATAAAGAAAAATCACATTTTGATCAACAAAATTAGACCTTTTACATATAATTTAAAAATAAGAAGGAAGATTCATTCTTATAATGTCAATGTTACACATTCATATCACAATAAGAGAAAATAAATAGCTTATAAACAGTGTTCTGTTCAGCAGAAAAAGTTTGGCTATGCTATACACAACATGGATTAGAATTAGATTAAATGCACACTAAAAAAACAAAAATAAACCACAACTGAAAGTATTATAAGATATACGGTTAATTAATTAATTATAACTTATCTTTTAAAATCAAAAATTCATAGATAGATAAATCCTGACAACATTATTCAGAAAGCAGTTAGATATATAACTGATAATAAATTAACCCAACTAAATTATATTAAAAGTCAAAATAGTCTGAGTACTAATAAAAAATTAGAATGAAACAGTAAAAACTATTTACCATCTGCCAACCATTTTGACCCCCTTGTTTTTTTAACAATTATTCAACTCTTGAAGGAAGAATTAAAATAATTAATTAGTTTTTTAGCCATTATTAATTGTATCATAACTTTTTAAAATTAAATTTATAGATTTTTAATAAACGGTTTTCCTTTTCATTTTATTTAATCATTGTCTTTTTGTTTGTTTATTAATTTAATGCCACTTTATGCTGCTACAGGTAATCAAACAATGCTATAGCGGGAGTCCTAAACTTCGCCTATACAGGTTTTATTAGGATAGGGCTTTAACAAGCCCTTTAAAGATTTTTTACTCTCTTTAAAAAATTCAAACCGGAGATATGAGACATAGTAAAGTGTTATATTAACCACCAGTCCATCGGGGCGACCTGTGGTCTAGTGGATAGCGTAACAAACTACTAAGCCCAAGATGGCGGGTTTCGTGGCCCTAGGGTCAGAAGAGACGTTAAACGGGAGTTCCGAGCCTGTACAATGTCAGGTACTCGTTAAAAATCCCTATCCTAATTAAACCTGGATAGGCAAAATTTATAGCTCCCAATTTAGCATCGTCCAATTAGCCATAGCACCAAAAAGTGACGTTAAATGAACAAACAACAACCACCAGACGTCATTGACTTTTTATTTACTTCTTCAATACATTCTCTTTAAGCACCATTACATATAAATTTACCCTTTTTATTTAGTCTTACTGAAGATGTATAATATGGATTGAAATATCATTCTTCAATAAACAGTTTTTACTGTTTGAAACCATTCTTCTTCTTTTTTTTTTAATTCAGCTATAATAATACAATAAGCTATCTTATCCTTTCTTATAATTCATACGGCAAACAAATAATTTAGTAAATAAATAAAAATAAAATCAGTTAATAATTAACAAACTATAGATTATTAACATATGATACAAATTATTAAGTAAACAACGAATTCTGCTGCGTAACAACAAACAAATAAATAAATAGAGAAATGCATAGCATAAATAATTCCCTAGCTACATTAACTAGATTTAAAACTATTTATTGAGATTACTTTAATTATTGATTTGTTTCTATATATATTCATGTTAATATGTATCGATCGTCACGTAATCACAACCTTATCACACCTTAGTTTTATAATTTGATAGTTAAGTCAAGCTCTAGACAGGTAATATAAATAAAAATATATAATCTTCTAAGAAGTACAATTTTCAGATAGGCAGTGTTTTCAATTATTTACAAAATAATACAAACCTCTCTTAAACTAAATATTAAGATTATTACATGATATGAGATAAAATAGCAGTAAAA
Organism: Arma custos; assembly: GCA_037127475.1. Classification (NCBI taxonomy): domain Eukaryota; kingdom Metazoa; phylum Arthropoda; class Insecta; order Hemiptera; family Pentatomidae; genus Arma; species Arma custos. Next base: position 15,523,541 of record CM073762.1, on the reverse strand, counting down.
AATTTCATTCCATTGGGAAAAGATAAATGACTACGTTTCCTTAAAAACAAAAATAGTCAAAAAATAATATAAAAATACTGACATCAAAAAAAGTAAAACAGAGGCTAAATCATAGCTAGGCAATTGAACTAACACCTATGAAATAATTAGTTGAGAACCAATGAGGTAAAGTAATTTACATCTTGTAGGAGGAGGCATGGTACGGAGTTGGTCGGACTACTCTCGCCGGTCGAGGAAACCACTGCAAAGATTCCCAAAGTTGGCATAATGCTTCTCCCACGGTCGGTTCAATTTCCTAAAAAAAAAAAAAGCATATTAACAAAAACAGGTACTGTTTAAATTATTAAATAGTTTATAATATGATGCAACATTTATTGTATACTAAACAGTATTAAGAGTCTCTTAAGCAGATTTTAGACGGACATTAGGTACTTGTGTATTAGCTGGTCTGCAGGGACTATTATCCATCATTCTATACAACCTAAACACTGATAATTATGATACTGATAACTCCTACCTTCTTATTCATATAAATGGAAATCGAAATATACAAAAAAATGTAATAATAAAATGCTGATTCTAGACCCCCCCTAGCCACGTTGCTCTTCTTATATAAATGTTTCCCAACGCTTTCAATGAAAACTTCTCCATTTCTGTCCTGGTCAAAATTCATTTGATGAACTTTTTCACACAATTTCTTCTTTGGAATTATTCCAAACTTCTTCACATCTTCTTTTAAAGATGGCTATTCTCAAAGTTTTATTCTGTTCATTTTAAATAGGCAATAACAAAAGAAATAGCCAAAAACACAATATTAAATTAAATAAGCAATAAAGAAATTTAAATAGACAATAAACAAAAATAACAAAACAGAAAACAATCTAATAACACATACACAAATAACTTAAATGAGAAAATGGTAAGAAGAGGTTACAGGAGAAAAGGAGGTAAATTTCATGTAGACCGGCTAATACACAAGTACCGGATATTATTTGGATATATATTTGTTAAACAACTTATTTTTATTCGAATATTTTATTCCATCGCCTTTTCTCAATTACAATTAGTTCAACATTTCTGACCTTTTTGATAATTGAAATTCTTGCTTTTCACTCTGAAAATTTATTTCAACTCTCATGATTATTTTTTTTTCCTTGGGTGATATGCTGGGAGGTTTCAATCCCATTTAGCATTAAACTTTCCAGAATGTTTCTTAGATAATTTTTTTATTATTATTGAAAAATTGTTAGTCCAAGTAATTAAGCATTCCTACTGCTTTATAGCTTTCAGTGGTACTTTTTTAATTTCTGACCATGAGTACTTAGGTAAATCAACGTTTACAATTCAAATTTACACAACTTCCAGCTTCTAATTTCTTTTAAAAGAGCATCAAACTGCTTACAAAAATAATTGTATTACATTGTAATGAAAATAGAAAATACAGAAGAAGTAACTTCAAAAGAACCATAATTGGGCCAGATTTACCCAGTCATACCATTTATTTGTCATCCTTAACCCTGACCACTGTTGGTTTAATTGTTCTTATTTTTTTAAATTTGTTTAACAAATTAAAATGAATTAATAGACTCACTGACTGTTATAAATGATGACTAACCTGTCCATCCCTTGATGTCTGTACTTTAGCATAATCATTGTAAGGATTAAAGAGATGCCGGGTCGCATGGTAGGGAATATTGCCTCGTTTGATCCACTCGACTGGAAGAGGCGCTGAAAGAGAATGATTGCCAGAGAGATCGAGAGGTATCTCACCAGTCACAGGATTTTCTCCTGCGAGTCGAGCGTATCCTTGAAAATGGCCCGAGCCCTGAATGCTAAACACCAAGATCACTGATTTTCCAGCCTGTGAAATGATATTGAAAAAAAAAATTAATTTATTAAAATATATATATTTTACTTATTAATAAATATGGCTGAAGTATGGAAAATAATGATAATGATAATAAACTAAAAAAAAGTTAAGTAATATACAACGTTCTGTAGCTTTATAGCAAATTTTTAAAGCAAAGATTTTTATTGTGAAATATACAATAGCTCAATTAAAAATTTTACAATAGAAATGAGGCTGAAAGAAGCCCCGTTATGTGTAATTAATATTTGACAAAAAAAAGTTCAATAAATATTGATAATAATATAATAAATAATAAATATTGATATTACTTTATTTTATACTTCATTAACATTGTTTTCCTCCAAATTAATTGTTTTTCAGGATATATTACAAGAAATATAATAAACAATTTAAAAACTAACAGCTCATTAGCTGAATAACTTTATGTATAATGATCAATAATTAGATTCAACACACTAAAAATTGTTATGTTAAAAATATAGAAAAAAAAGGTTATTTTTTCTTCATTTAATTTATCTTATTTCAATAGGGAATATTCACAATAATTAAATAAAATATAATGTTTTTTAAATAAATACCTTTAAAGCTTGAACAAGCCTACTCTGTGTTGTTGGAAGGAACGCCCACATTTTATGCACAACTGAAATATCGATATTTTTCAACTGGCCAGCTTTGATGACGAAATACCTAAATGGTGATGCACCTGTCACAAACATTAATTATTACAATAAAATTTAATTTATAAACATAATTTTATTTTTAAAAATGTCAAATATTTGACTTACAGTTGGCCCTCTGGGCTTCTATTCCTCCGCTACTGAATGCTGTCTGAGTTGGTGAAGTTTCCTCAAAACTTTTATTAGTACCGTTGTTGAATCTCTCTGCGAAATAGTTTTAGATTTTAAAGGCCTATTTCAAACTAATAGTTGTTAAAATATTTTGGGATGTGAAGTATTCTCTACAAAACGCTGGAGTGGCTAACTTCATCAATATTTCAGCAAATATCGACAAAATTTGGTCAAATTTAAGAGTAAAAAATATTTTAAATATTCTTTGATATTTACTGATATCCTCCTGTGAACTGGCAGTAAATATTACCTACTCTAGTGTATTATTAACAAGCACAAGGGGCCTTTTTAGGCCGACGTGCATGGTAATCAAGAGTCAAACATAAATAATACTCTAGTGTAAAAGCAGATCAAGATACATCTGGAATTACTTTTATAATTGAAACTATAAAATAATGTTTATTCTGTTTAAGCATATAATTTTAAAGATTTTCAATCATGATATATATTGAACATTTAAATTTTGAAAATTTAAATCATTACAATTGGTAGCGTACCAAAATTGGATTTTGAAGGAGAAGCTGTTCCTTGGTTTCTTCTATCGTGCGAATCATTGAGTCCATCGCTATATTCCATGGTTCTATTTCCAACTGAAAATTAAATTCAATAATTTTTATTCATAAATACAGTAATACTCATTAGTCAGCATAATTTATAAATGTTTCAATATAACTTGAATAAAGTTCATTATGAGAATTTCCAAGTCCAGAAAAAATCAGAACAACAAACCTAAAAACAACTTGAATAAGTTCTTAAGATCCTGTGAATATTTTAAAGCAGTTTGAACTACTATATCCAAGATTGGGGAGGGAGGTTCATCGCCCGGCAGGTGGGTTTTTTAAAAGGGAATAAAAAATCCTTGGTTATGAATACACATAAAAATATTTAGGTTCATTACATTTTCTAAGATTGCTTTGGCCAACAAAGTACAAATTTTTCTTGTGAAATATTTACAATAATTGTAAATTATAATTCTAAATACCAACTTGCTGGTAGGTCAGGTGTCATTAGGTAAGGCCTTTTGCCTACACCAGGAGGAGCAGACAATCTTGCTGCTTGCTCTTCGGCGGAAAGAACTCTTACGATCGTATTAATTACAAGCTCATCCATCTGAAAATAATAACTTTTAATTAAATAACTAAAACAAAATACAACAATAGAAACTTGTATTAATTATCATATTTATTAAAAATTCATAAATCTAAAAATAATAATTTTAAATTAAATTATATAAATACTAAGGATAACTTCTGCAACTGGTAACAAATATTCATCATGAAACAATAATAACAATACAAATGCTTGGAAAATAGCCAAAGAACTGATCTCGAAAGTTATTAGTTATTTTTAAAAGGTTAGTGGAAAAATTCAAATTAAAAGATCTAACTCTCTAAACTAAAACAAGAAGCAAAAATACCTGTCAATATAACCTCCATTTTCTGTTCCACTTTTACTTTCCTTTTTTGTATGGCCTTTTGTTTTAGGTTTTTTTTTTTATTGTTTATTATAATTAATTATTTTTTCTCCAATGTGCTTTTTGAAGCTAGGCGAGTGTATTTTGCATTTTCTATTGAGTATTTATAAACTGTTTTAATCTAACCTTTTCCAGCGAAGGTCTGGTAACCTTCCTTATGATTCAGTAGTTGCATTCTGGCCTTGGAGGTGGTGGGATGTTTTCCCTGATTAGTATCTAGCTGCATTTTGAGGTTGATGTGAATAATTCGTTCGTTTTTTTTTGCTATTATTCTCTTTTTGTCCTGAAGATGACTGAATGGGTGCAATATTGACAGGTATTTTTGTTTTTTCAGTTTAGAAACTTAAGACTTTTGGAAGGGACTTTTCGACTAACGTCTAAACGTGCATTTTATGTCTCTTTTAAGTTTTATCTTAAATTTTCATGTTGTAAGTTATTTAAAAAAATAATTATATACAATAAATATAGTATACATATAACTATAGTTATTTATTTCATATAATTACTTCCCTTGACTTTAAGCATTAATGAACTCGTACATACCTATAGATATATATTAGCTAATTAAAAATGACTAAATATTTTAGTAGCTGATTACCATAGAAGTAAAAGGTAATAAAAAAAAAGCAAGTTTTTTAAAATAAAAACATTGAAAGATGTAACTCAATGTTACGTGAGCTCACAATGCCAGAAAAATAAGCAAACCTATAAAATAATTATCTACTATTTATGATAGCAACTGACCGTATTCAAAACTTTGTGCGTCCATCTCAACTTCTTTGAAAGGAGAGAGTGCCATTTGACTCTGAGCTGCAATGCGAGCTGTGCTGTTTCCGAATCTGTCCTAAATGTCGCCCAGTCGTCAACTTTAAGTGTCGCAGTCTCTTCAGGTCCGACTTCTTCCTCTTCTGAATCAGAACATAAACTGCCTTCGACTGTAAAAAAAAAAAAAAATAAGAACATTTACAATACAGCTTATTATAGATAAGAAACCACAAAAAATATTGCCAGAGTAGGTTGACTAGATTAAAACTTATGTAAGATCAAAATCAATCCTATTTCCACTTAGTAAAAAATAAAACACAAGACAGCCATAATGATAAAACTTTTTTCAACATGAAAATGATGAATGGAGGGTGGAAATAGTTGGGAGTGCAGTCATAAATTAACACCAAATAAGTGAAGACTTATATTTTTAATAGTTATTTTTGTTTTTGTTTGTTATTGTAATGTTTTTATAGTTATTATTGTTTTGTTTGTTTTTCTCTCATAGCCCTGAAGATGACCTACAAAGTAGATCGAAATGTCAGCACTAATAAGTCTTCACTTATTTGGTGTTAATTTATGACTGCACCCCCCAACTATTTCCATCCTCCATTAGATCTTACAGTCAACTATTTTCCTCTCTAACATGAAAATGATGAAATTCTCTCACAACTTAAAAGCAAAATTATTCATAATTATTATACAGTTATTTTTAATGTGTTTCCCCTAAACTGGATGTTAATATAAAAATCGGGAAAGAAGATGGTTCAGGTAGAGGTCAAAGAAAGGATTCCGTAAATAGAGATAAACTATTAATAAGAAAAGGACCTTTAGACCCACATTGCAGGTCTTCTTCAGGGCTTTATAGACAAGATACTAACATATTACAATGACATAATTGGAATAGAAAAAATTATAAAAAATAAAATAATACATATATAAAATGAAACTATTGCTGTAAACCAGATGCAAAAGGCACAGGCCCGGCAACGGCGTCAATTGGTACACAGATGGATCTCTTACAGCTGCTGGTAATGGGACGGGGTTCTGGAGGAGGGACAAACCTAGGGAAGGAACCTGGATCTCCCTGGGCAGGTACTCCTCAGAATTTCAATCTGAAGAAGAATTACTTTCTTCACTGACAGTCAAGCTGCCAAAGGTGCACTAAGTGGGCACAGCCCTAACTCACAGATTGTGTAGGACTGCTATGCAGCTCTAAACAAGCTGGCAGAGAACAACAGGGTTAGCATTGAATGGGTTCCTGGACACTCTGATACCCCTGGCAATGAAGAAGCTGATAGACTGGCCATGCTAGGATCTTACTAAATTCCCTGCACTCCCGAACCAGTATGTGGCATCAGTCTCAGCTACGCTAAGCGTAGAATTAAAAACATATACCTTAGGAAAATGAACCAACATTGGTGCAGACTAAGAGGCTTAAGACACTCCAAACTATTCCTTGACAGCTTCAATGAGAAGATGTGTAAAGCTCTTCTGGATCTGGACAGGGAAGCACTAAAAACAATCATAGCGGCAATCACGGGGTATTGCAGACTTAACGCCCACATGTTCAGGCTGGGACTGGTGGATATCTCTGTATGCCTCTTTTGTCGTACAGAAGACGAAACACCCTATCACGTCATCTGCCTATGTGATAGGTTTGCAACCTTTGGTCAGGATAGAGTCACCAACCCTAGGCAGTTCGCATTAATTAACCCAGCAAGCATACTTAAATTTGTGGGTTTGGCTAATTTGACATTGTAACAATCACATACAGATGGGGCACACAATAGATCAAATAATGGTCGCAGTGCAATTTCATGTCCACCCAAAAAAAACAGATGCAAAGGTAGGAATAGTCTAAATTATATATATGTATTACTATTTTTTTTACTAAAACAATATTCCTATTTCTGTATCCGGTTAACTCGAATAGTTTCATTTGTATATAGTATTTTAACCTTTATAATTTTTTTCTATTCCAATTATTTCATTTTATTATGTTTTATATCTTGTCTATCCAGCACTGAAGATCTTCAATGCAGGTCGAAATGTTATTTTCTAATAAATGGCAACGAACAGAACTCGTTGAGTTACTGTTGTGAGGCCAGGTTTGACACTCTAGTTTCATGACTCAGGGCACTTCGTACCTACCCTATTTTCTAATAAATGGTTTATCTCTATAAGGAATTCTTACCTTACCACCCAGACTGTCCTTTCTTCTTCCCCATACATATAATATCAAGTATTATTATTTAATATTATACAAGTCAATAATAATACAAATTTAAATAATATTTAATTATAAAAAATAAATTTACTATGAGTATCAGATAGAGCATCATAGGGGATGGCTCTGGGAGAGGCGAAAACGGCGACTGTTATAGGAGAGAGAACAGTGGCCGTTCTGATGTGACAGACGGTTGACGATCGAGATAATTCCTCAAAAGCTACCCATTCAGTAGGGAAATATGTGACGGAACCTTTATTTCCATCGTGTAATACAGAAGTGCAATGTAAGCGAACTTTATGCTCTTTCCTGAAAGAAATATACAATCCTGCATTGAATTTTACATAAACAAGTTCATCACAAAAAGTAGAAGCCTAGAATCATATTTCATTGATGCTTTTATCATTAATTGAAAATTGAGTTGGTAGATAGGTATTAATACAAAATAACATTTCTCCTCTTTATATCCGAGTATTAGTTGTGACTAAAAAGGACTATTAATATTTATTTGTATTTAAAATTATCTTATATAATGAATGATATATAGGGTTGGCAACTAAGTCATTGCCGTTTTTGTCGATAGATTCACTCTACACTTTCTTTTGTTTTGTTAACGTGGCCAGAGCATCTAACCTATATTTTTTTCTTACTGTATGGACTTCTACGTTTAATTAGTAAAAAAATTTTTTTGATTAGTTCTTTAGTTTTGTTTTTATCCCAATTTAAAAATGGAAGAACAGGACGTGCATTTCCGACACATTTTATTGTATTACTTCCAAAAAGGCAAGAACGCATCGCAAGCACAAAAGAAGTTATGTGCCGTATATGGAGATAAAGCCTTAAAAGAAAGGCAGTGTCGAAATTGGTTTGAAAGATTTCGTTCCGGTGATTTTTCACTGAAAAATGCACAACGATCTGGCCGCCCAGTCGAAGTGGATGAAACCCATATCAAGGCCATTATCGATTCAGATCGTCACAGCACAACACGAGACATTGCAGAGAAGCTCAATGTGTCGCATACATGCATTGAAAAAAATTAAAAACCCTTGGTTATGTCAAGAAACTTGATTTATGGATCCCTCACTAGCTAAAGGAAATTCATTTGACGCAACGGATTAGCATCTGTGATTCGCTACTGAAACGCAATGAAAATGATCCATTTCTGAAGAACCTAGTTACTGGCGACGAAAAGTGGATAGTTTATAACAATGTTACTCGCAAGAGATCATGGGTGAAGCAAGATCAACCAGCCCAAACAGCATCAAAAGCAGATATTCACCAAAAAAAGATTATGCTGTCAGTCTGGTGGGATCACAAAGGAATTTTGTATTTTGAACTCATGCCGCAGAACCAAACGATAAATTCAAATGTGTATGTTGAACAACTCGACAAACTGAAGGATGCAATTGAAGAAAAGCGGCCAGTATTATCAAATCGGAAGGGTGTTGTTTTCCATCATGATAACGCAAGGCTCCACCTATCTTTCGTTACTCGGCAAAAATTATTGGAACTGGGTTGAGATGTTTTGTCACACCCACCATATAGCCCTGACCTTGCGCCTTCGGATTACCATTTGTTTCGTTCCATGCAAAACTGTTTAAATGGTAAAATTTTTAACAACGCGGATGATGTCAGATCACACCTAATTCAGTTTTTTAATAGCAAAGACCAGACATTTTACGAACGGGGAATTTTTACGCTGCCAGAACGATGGAAAAAGGTCATCGACAAGAACGGGCAATATCTAATTGAATAAAGTTATATTTTTAAACAAAAATTCTGAATTTGCCTTCTTATTTGAAATCGGCAATGACTTAGTTGCCAACCCTATATAATTAAAATAGAATACTGTAATCTGAAATATATCTGACTCATGAGAAAACTCAAAAATTAGATGTGTATGGCTTTCTTTTCATGGTGTATTTTCAAATTTAAGTGGCATTATGGAAACATGTTTACTTAAATATAATATTATCTAGAACCTTATTAAAAAATACATTAGAAAGCATCCGTGGGGAGCTCCCTGCCTCTATAAAGTGGACACCAATGATTAAGATAAAAGCCAGCTGAAAATGATATCTGCCAGAAACAGTTCAATCTACAATATACTTGACCTGATACTCTTCATGTGTTGCATTGATAATGATTTTTTTTTCTTTCTCATAACATACATAAAAGTTTTTAAAAGACTATTGATGCCCTTTGCTTTGTATTAGCTAGAAAATGAAGTTTTTAGAGCTTATTTACAAAAATTGGACCCTATATATTTCAAAGGAACATTTTTTTTGTTTAAAGGGCCACATGGAGGTATGAAATCCAACTTGTCCCTTCAAGATCCAACAACTTAACAGTCAGAACCTCGAAACATGCTATAGTTTTCAATCACTCTCATTAAAATTGTGGTAACTTTAGCATGACATTCCCATTCTCCTAACACCTCGTTTTTTAAAATCCATCACTCCTGAGGCCAGGAAAGCCACTGGATTAATGAGAACCTATACTATTGTGTTAACATAAGCTCATCTTTTATAAATTATAAAGAACTTTATTAAATTAGAACTGCTAATTACTTTAAAACTGATAGTTATCATTTGTTCAAACCAAAACAACACAATGCTCATGATAAGTTATAAACAGAGACATTTGATTAAATTAGATTAGGAACTACAATTATTTCAATTTTAATTAAATTAATTTTTCTTTAATAAAAAGCCATCCAAATTATTATATGAAAAACTTACACAGTTCTGAGGATGTTATGCTGCCTATCAACCCTAGCTATGTTTGGATATAAGCCGCCAGCCTGGTAAAAAAAATTAACACACAGGTAATAGAAGTTGACACAAAGTAATAAATACAATTATTTAAAAAAAAAAACTCACAATCGCAGCTTTCACAACTGCCCAATTGTCAGAATTAGCATTAACATATTTAATATCGCCATGCCCCTTTGCTTTAATGAATCCTGAAGCACGTAACTGTGCGAGAACCTGAGCTCTAGTTCCAAGTATCATTTCCATCGCTGCGCCGTTTATAAAATGCTGTTGGCAGAACTGCCTTCCGCGCCCCTGCTTCCTTGCTTCCTGCCAGCTCTGAAATAATAAAAAGCATATGAGTGTCATTTTTATGTTCCAGCTATTGTATTATGGTAATATTAGAAATAAAATTTGTAATACTGGAAGAGTTAGTCTTGATTCATACAATTATATGAATAATATTTTGTAAAAAAAAAAAAAAAACATGCACAGTAATATAGACACATTATTTAGTGAATTAAAAATATGCCTGACATGATAATACATTTGGCTGTGGTATAATATTTGAGAAGGTTCTATAACCGTATATAATTAACAGATTATTATTCAGAACCAGGCTCAGTCCCAGTAATAAAGTACAATTACTTTAAAGTAATTTAAAGTAAAGTAGTGATAATGAACATTTTTCAGAGCTGTAATTTTATAAATTTGCTATTGTTCTTCACAACAACCTTTGAGGGTTTTTTTACACTTGTTTATTGATAATTTTTTAGGATTATAAGTTTGTCTTGTAAATAAATTGCAATTCAACACAATTTTTGAGTATATCACTGATCTGAAGTAATAAAAAAATACATTTTTGAAACGAGGAACGTAATAACAAAATAAAAACAAACGATATGAAAATAAAAGCTCACTCGTATATAAAGACTGAAAATATATATATTTTTTTAACCAGCTGAAAAATGATTCAAAATAGCTTAAAGCTTTCTAATTAATAAGCCACTATCCACTTTTCAAAAATTCAAAGTTTTTGTTACCTGTGGCTCTTCTTGTGGGCTTCCTGGACACCTGAAAAGGGCTGGGTGGGGAAACAAGGTGTAGTCTAGGACACATAGGAAAACTTGGTAAGAAAATGAATCTAAATATTCTCATTTCAAAAATAAAACTACTATATTAAACAAAAATAATATAAAATTACATCTAACATCTAATAATAATAATAGTCCTAAAGGCATTAAGAAAAATAATATTTATAACTTAAAATAAGATTCACCATCAATAATCATAATTTCCAAAACCACTAATAAAAATAATAATTTCAATTTAAAACAAGCTTCATCATCTATAACCATAATCTTATAGGCACTAATATTAATAACAATTTAAAACAAGATCCATCCTCCATAACCATAATCCCGTAGGCACCAATACAAATAATAATTACAATTCAAATAAAAGATCTCCCATCTGTTTTGTGATTGAAACGTCACAAACAAGAGAAGAAAAATAAAAGATTTAATTGGCTCTATCAACAGCTTAAACCGACCTGGTTACACCCCAAATCTAGTCAGACTACAGAAAAAAAGAGACTCCTACCTACTTTGACAGCTCATCTTCCTCCTGCTTGTCGGCAGTACTAGTTCTCAACTCTGACTTATGGGGAAAACGAACAGTCTTAAAACGGCTCATTCGAGCTAACATAAACATTTTTACTCCTGTGTCCGGGATGTGCTCCCCCTTGCGGACAGAGCTGTCTAATTTCATTCTCGGTCCTGAGAATAATTGAAAAATCCCTGACTACCGTTCGGTGTCTGTTAACAGAGCTGGGATTGGGAAATGATTTGTAAGCACGTCCCAACCATCTTAACAATATAATTTCTTCTACCTACATTACAATTTCATTTATATTTATATTTAGGTTACTACATTTTAAAATTTTATTTTATTTTTTAAAATTGCCTCAAAAACGTAAGCTTCATTTGAAATAATAAATATGAGCATATGTTTTATTTTGTTTTTTACTTATAGAATAGAATAGAAAACAAACTTTATTCTGGGACCACATTCCTCTAGAATAACAATAATGAACAAATAAAAAAACATAATATTCATCTGGCCATAAGGCTACATAATAATACAAATCATGAAATAATCAAGATTGACAATACATAATAAAAATAGAAATAGATAAGAAAATGAATAACTAAAAAGTACGAAACTAGACAGGATTTTGACTAATTATCGAAAATAAATATATTGATATTAACAAAATAATAATAAATAACATTAATACAATAGTTAATAACGAAATTGCTAACTAAAATAAATGAATGGCATAGCATGCAATAAAGTATTTACAAAGTCTATATCTTCTTTGTTGTTGGAAAAATAAACAAAACACGTGGGTAGCGAGGTAGAGTTTATAATACTAATTTGTTCCAGCGGAAGTTTTACCTGCTTGGAGAGCGTCTTTTTGGGATGCCAAGAGATGATGGAAAAGCAGGGATTTAAATGAAGCCAGTGAAGAAGAATGGCGGATGAAAGGAGGGATTGATTTCCACAAAGTGGTGGAGTGGGCGAGAAAGAAACGCTCTAATGCCTTAGTTCTGTGGGAAGGAATTTAGAGATCGGAAAGGCGAGATCTTGTTTTGTGGTGCTGGACAGAGGATTTGAGGGAGGAGACTGTGGATATATGAAGGATGTTGCGAGTTAATGGATTGGTAAAGAAAAACACTAAGGAAATATTGTCTACAAATGGGAGGGAAGAGCCACTTTAACTCATCATAGTGATGTGTCACCAGGGATCGCCTCGGAGTACCAAGGACAAATCTTAAAGCACTGTTCACTATTCTTTTTAAGCGACCCTCGAGAGGCCCCTGTACACCACACTACAGTAGTCGAATTGGAGGAAGATGAGGGATGATACGAGCAGCTTCCAAGTAGATTGTGCAAGGGGATGCCGAGATTGATGGAATAATTTCAGGGAACTAATTGATCGTTGGGATATTTGGGTGACATGAGGTTTACAGGAAAGGTAATGCTCAATGGTAATGCCTAGATTTTTAATGGAGGAGTTGAAGCTGATGGGGTGGTCGTTTAGGAATAATGTTGGGAGGGTGTAGATGGAAGTAAGGGGGAGTTGGAACCTAGAACAATGGCCTGGGTTTTCATTGTGTTCTATTCATTTGCCCAGACACTGATCCTATCCAGGTCTTGCTGAACACTGGCGAACGCATATGATAGCTCAGATGGAGGAAAGGATAAATAGATATGGAAGTCGTCAGCATATAAAGTAGATGGTAGGAATAGTGGTGAACAGATTTAGGAAGATCAGTTGAAAATGAGAGGAGAGATGCAGGCTGCTGCCCTGTCCCACACCTTAGGAAAGAGAAAAGGGGTTGGTTGGGCATAGAAACCGCCTGGGACCTGTCAGAGAGGAAGGATTGGAACCATAGAATAGAGCTGTTGGAAAAGGAAAATTACTTTAGTATAATTTATTTTATTTTTATATGATATAATTTTTCAAATATTTTAATTGAAAAGAAAAGATATGGCCAGGACCGGGACTCGAACCCGAGACCTTCACCTCTCCGTGGTGACGCCTCAACCATCTTGGCCGCCCTGGCATGTTTCTCGGCCAGCTATATCCCCTCTTTTCACTTGATCCTACATCTCCGTGTTCTCGCAATTCGCGATGTATACACGGGGAGAATGTTAATTGAACATTATTTTATTTTGGATCTAGTTGACTTCAAGCCGTTAATATTATTATAATTTATTTTATTTTTATATTATATAATTTTTCAAATATTTTATTTGAAAAGAAAAGATATGGCCAGGACTGAACCCGGGATGGTTGAGGCGTCACCACGGAGAGATGAAGTTCCCTGGTTCGGTCCTGGCCATATCTTTTCTTTTCAAATAAAATATTTGGAAAATTACTTTAGTTTGGAGAAAAGGATAGAATGGTCCAAGGAATCGAAAGCTTTAGAAAAGTCTAGGAGGATAGTTGTTAGTTGTTTGTTGTCCATGGCTTACGTTCACTGTATGTCAGTGGAGATTTTGGTAAGGGCAGATTGAGTGGAAAAGCCAGGAAGAAAGCCTGATTGAAGCGGATAAGGAGTTTGTATTGTTCTAGAAAATTTGATATTTGAGACTGGACTATTCTTTCGAGAGGTTCAGAAAGGATGGGAAGTATGGAGATTGGCCGGTAGTCTTTGGGAGATGATGGGGTAGAGATTTTATTTATAGGATGGACTAGGGCTTTTTTCCAAGAATTCGGGAATACTGCTTTTTACTGAGTGAGAAATTATAAATGAAATGTAGGACAGGTAGGATATCGATGAGGCATTGTTTGAGTAGTTTGACGGGTATCTCGTCTAAGCTGATAGAACTGGAGCGGGATTTAAGAATAGAGGAAATAATGTCTGTAGGTGAAATGTCTAAGAAATAAAAATTGTTGGGGTTGAAAGATGGCGTTAGTGAAAAGACGGAAGAGGAGGATTTTGATATGTTAATTGAGGCAGATCAAACATACGAGTTCATTTCATCTGGAGAAGCAGGAAAGGCTATGGAGGATGTTGGATTGCAGAGGGAGGAGTCGTCATTTAGATTTAGGATCGGGAGCAGTGAAAAGGGAAATATTTGGATTTTGCTTGTCTGATTGTAGATTGTGTCAAATTGCGAAGAGCCCTGAGTGCTTGGTAGTCACCAGTATGCCTAGTGCGTCTAAAGCGGCTACAGGCAGCATCATATTTCCTTTGCAGGTCATTAATTTTTTGACACATCCAAGAAGCAGGATGGTGGCGGAAGGGTAAAGATTTGAGTGGGGCATGGGTATCCAGGATCCTTTTGAGATGGCAGTGAGTCAGATGAGTTGATGATGAACAAATCTAACTAGATGTCAGATGGGAGAGTGTGATGGGTAAGAGAGAATAGGACAATGGAGAGGTGTAGAGAGTAAAAAAAGGTTTTCAAGCTACAGTTTATCATTGGATTCGACCAGGAGATTGCTATTAAAGAGATTCCAATGGTGTGGAAAAAATTTCGGGTTAAATATTGCTGACATTCATCAAAGTAAGCAGGCAAGGGTTGGGAGTTAATGTGAGGTTAGGACAATAGACATGGGGAAGGAGAAGAGAAGCTCTCGGTATTTGAGGAAATTAGGAAGCTATGATGAGTAAATTTTATCAGCAGAGCTAATTGAAGAGTTTGAAAATGCAGAGAAAAGATTATCAGAGGTGAATTATTACAAAAAACTGCTATAAATCTTGATGCTAAAAAATTGATAATAAAATTAAAGAATAGCGAAAGGAAAAATGATATGTAAATAATTAAATAAATTAAACAACAGACAAAGAAAAGAAGATAAAACAAAAAATGAAAATTAATTTTATGCGAGAAAAAAAAATTAATTTTGTGATATATTTTTTTGGAAAAAATTGGCTTAAAAAAAAAAGTTTTAAAGAACACTTGAGTTTGTCGGATTGATTCAAAATGAACCTGTGAGCACCGTTGTGAGAGCCATGGTTATTCGTGAAGCTTGAGGGCATACAGGTCTTCAGTAGTCAGTCTAATACATCCAGGTCATGAGCTTGATCGATGAAGACCACTTGGTGCCTATCTTCTTTTCTGCATCGCACTCTACCACCGTAGAGCCAGACATATTTTATTTTCCCTGCTGCCCTCTTCTGATGTGCCAGCCAGTATATTATACTAACTAAAAATAACCTTTTAAAAAAACAAAGGAACAAACTAACCTGAAAGACTCGAAGTAGCACCATATGATCACTCAAACTTCCAGCTGCGAACCTTTTCCGCTCTGTGTGAACTTCCTTCTTCTTACCGGCTGCCATTGGCAGTATAAAGACATCTCTAAACATAATTCAGTATCACTTAATTGTCTCACTTTATATCCACATAACAAATTTAAGAAATTTAAATTCTATTTACACAAAACAATAAAAGAAAGTAATTACCTGTATGAAAGACAGCAGACTATAGTCAATACAGGATCAAGGCATTTGAGGACGGAAGCATAAATCAACATCTTTCCATATCTGGGTTCGATTGGGAAGTCGAGCAGGTGATGCCCGAGATCGGTCAGATCTTCCCATGTGTCAAGAGCATCAATAGTCTATAAATAAACAAAATAAATTATATGCAAGCTTATCTTCTAAGCAGAACAATACTATTAAGTTAGCCTAGAGAAATGTAGGGAAGGAAAATAGGTGGCAGGTGAGGTGGATAACAAAAGATTTAGGACAAAAAAACAAAGGAATACATGATGGTATGTGATATATGGGCCTTAAATGAGGTGGCTTGAAAAGAAGCCAAATATACATCTTTTTTATCTTTTTACAATACTTTTTTAAATATTAAACTCACATTGTGAAATTAACTACTTATATTAAAAATAAAACTTCCGTAGAACAAAAACTGAGGTGGAAGATAGTATCAGGAAAACGATTAATCCTCAGAAATAGATGGATGGTTATAACGTGACAGCATTACTGGTTATATCACAATATTAAAACAATCTATGATACTTTAGACAAATATTTTATCCTTAAGGTTTATTAGAAAGAAAACACCAATTGTAAGGCACTACACTTTTAATAGAATATTTGAGTGGAAAATGGTTGACTGTGGGTGCAGTCAATGATAACACAAAAAACAAGCAAAACTTATTTTTTATTAATCATGCCAACGCTTCAGCCTACAGTGTAGGCTATCTTCAGGGCAATTAGTGGGTGCGGTGGCATGTCACAACACTAATACTGTCAACTGATGATAGTTGATGATGTTATGGTTATGGAGCACAATAGGCCGAAACATTGGTAAGATTAATAAAAAATAAGTTTTGCTTATTTTATAAAAAAAATACTTTTTTACCAAAATAATTTATAAAAACAATAACTACCAAAGTGTTTGAAAAATAAATCATAATTAACTTGAGTATCAAAATTAAGAGATGCTTACCTTCAAGAGTGAAACAGCAGACCTACTAGCCATGCTTGAGGGTGGATCCAGAGCTCTTGACAAGAAGTCGACAATGGAAGTATTAGGAGGTGCAAGCTGCTTCGAGTACAAACATAATTCCTGTAACAAATAAAATATTGCCAAAAATTAAATCAGGAAGTTAGGATAGTTACACTGGTAAATGCAGTAAATCGTACAATAAATTTAG
Organism: Arma custos; assembly: GCA_037127475.1. Taxonomy (NCBI): domain Eukaryota; kingdom Metazoa; phylum Arthropoda; class Insecta; order Hemiptera; family Pentatomidae; genus Arma; species Arma custos. The sequence continues at coordinate 15,506,406 of CM073762.1, read as the reverse complement.
GCACTTCAGAATGGTGCAGTGTCACTAAAGTCAAAGAAAAACATTAAAAGTTCCCATTTTCTATTTTAATGATTTCTCCCTTTTCAATATGCAGTTAAAAACACTAATATTTATATAACAGTTGATGTTTAAGTTAGCTGCTATATCTAAATGCAATTATCATATAATTTAAAAAATTAGTCAATTACCTGAAGTGGAACTCTGAGAATTTCGGGTGTGGCATGTTCCTGAAAAGCTTCGTAGCGCAGGCTGGAATAGAGACGGTAGCAGATGCCAGGGCCTGTCCTACCAGCTCGACCCTTCCTCTGAATGGCACAAGACTTACTGATCCACACGGTGCACAGCTGGCTAACTCCTGTCAGAGCATTATAAGACTTCTAACCTCAACAAAATAGCACAACCACATAAAGTATTATGGATTAAAATCACATCTCTTAAATATATAATTATTATTATTAAAATGCTTAAAAAATTTTCTTGAGAAGGCATTTAGGCGAAAAACCTCATGCTAAGTCTGAAATATTTAATACAAAGACTAAATCAATGCCAAAACGATTACAAATATAACAAGTAACACTGCTGCATAACAGAAGTTCTCAAAGTAATAAGATTTAAATGGAATGGTCAATTAAAGATGGTGGATCCAAGTCGAATACCAAAACTGAAAATGGAATTAAAGGCAGAAAGTAGAAGAAAGAGGATACATAAAATAAACTAAAAGAGCAGCCAGGAAGTAATTGAAAAAGACCTGAAGAAAAAAATTGGTTGAGAGGAACAATAAGCGAAGAAATCCTTAATAAAACAAAGAAAAGAAAAAATCTAAATTTATATGTAATTTTTTTAGGTTATATGAAATATCCTTTATAGTTTATCTATGAGAACAGTGTAATTAGATTAAAAGACAAAAAAGAATTGATTAAAACGCCGAAGAATCAAGTTTTGTACTGTACAAAGAGAAAAACAAGTTAAAGAAAACTAACCTCTTTCATTTTTCCTGTGTCAATTACATAACTGATATCATCGATTGTGATACTAGTCTCTGCTATATTAGTCGACAAAATGATCTTCCTCGTGTTTGCAGGAGTTGGTTTGAAAACCAGCTTTTGCTCACTTGTCTAAAGAAATAAAGAAATAATAATTATATATGTTATAAACTGTGAAAAGCTCCAAATTTATATATAGAAAAATAACCTTTTCTTACCTGCATATTACTATGAAGCATTAGAATCAATACTTTAGTCTTCTGAGATAGCCTTCTTTCTTCTGATATTAAATATTCCTTTAAAGTCATAATATCTTCGTAACCGGGAAGAAATACCAAAATCGAACCTAAATGGGAATGAGACAAATACGTAAGTTTAAAATAAAGAGAATTCTTTAGAAAATAATTACGTGTAATTATTATGCAGGTTGTCGCTTCGAGTTGAGTCACAAAAAGTTTTGACTTTTCATTCGTTCCCTCTTTTATATTTTCCAAAAACATAAATTATCATGACCTTTAGTATAGAAAAGAGTATTATTATAGGAAATATATATACTTCGGTAATCATTTCATCTAGAAATTAAAGTTTCAACAAACATACATCATCCATACTTCAAAATGTTTGTTGAAGAAACGACTACTGACATTTTCTCATTACCCATAATTACATTCTCTTTTCCATACTAAAGCTCACGATAGCTTGTATTTTTGGAAAATATTAAATATGAAATCAATAAACAGTTAAAACCTATAACTCAACTCAAACAACAGATACCTAATTATACAATTTTATTTATGATGCAAATTAAAAAAAACTTTACTAATATATCCATAATTATTCTAATACTATGGTACAATTAACTTCATCCCATAATCTCTATATTCATTAATTGATCTAGAAAATCAAGTCAGTAAATAATTAATACAAAAATTATTACATAGGGATTAAAGAAAGATGTTTGCAAAAACATTTTACAAGTGACTCATTGAATTTTTAAATTTTAAGTAAATTTTATAGTAACTCATTATATTTTATGAACAAAAATGTTAACATTGATTATGAACAGTCAGCATGAAAAAGCTTAATGCAAATACTATGCAAGGTATATTGTACCAGCTACGTATGTCTTGAATAAATCAGCAGACTACTTTCATTAATAAAATAAACACAGTGTGATTAAAAAACAGATTAAAAAACTATTCACATAAGTAACATAAATAACAGATTAAAGAGAAAATGTAGGCTCATCTCTAAAAAAAAAAATATATATATATATATATATGTATCCTTAGTTGGAGTGTGAACATTTTTTTTGTGATTGAGGGTCACCTTGGTTTGGTGTAGTGGTTAGCATAACAACCTTCTATGCCCAAGGCAAAGGTGGTTCACGGCTCGGCAGGTGGTTTTAATATTTTTTAAAAGGAGTAAAAAATCCTTGGTTATGCCATCCTACAGAGGGGATATAATACGGCAGCCATAGCATGTGCAGCATCAGCTAATCGTTAACCATCATTATCCTAAGTATATCTGGGTAAGCAAAATTTAGGACTCACGCTGTAGCACCATCGGATAATCCATAGGAGCATAACGTGACATTAAACAGGTAGCAGATTTACAATAAAATAATCTAGCACGTTATTGTTTGAGGAGATGGCCTTTGTTGTCAAGTGTCAGGAATAAAATAAACACAGTGCTTGCTAGCCTAAAAGACTATTCACCTATAAGTAATGACTCCTAACTTCAAATAATAAAACTAAAAAAAATAATTTTGTATTATTATTGTTTACCTTTGCTACTATTTTCGACATGAATTTGAGAGATAAGAATCATTAGAAGCTTCATGTCGATAAAGCTGTCGTTGAAGGAACAATGATACAACTCGAGTAGTTCTTTATCGACATCGCTCAGCTTCCTTTCGACAGCTAACTCGTTTGTATTATTGTCAAAATTGGAAACAGCAAGAAGAGTTCTGTAAAAATAAATTTCTTAGAATTAAAATCATTAAAATTGTACATATTAATAAAAGCACAAAACTATATTAGTACATAAATTTGGAATAGATTTAAAATAATGATTTAATTATCATTTTATCTTATCATTTTTTTTCTTTTTTTTTTATTTATTTCACAGACGATGATGCCTAATTGTTTATAAAGAGCAAAGTCAAACTATTTGCATGTTTCGGTTTTAATAAAGATTTTTTTTTTTATTAAAGTTCAAATAATAATAATATGATTTAAAAGTGAACTTTCTTCTACAATAGACTAATAATTATTAAACATAAATTTTACTTTAGATTTGTATTTTTTACAAATTTTATATATTTTTTACTTGAAGTTTCTTTTTCAAAAGAAAATTTGTACAAACTTTTCCTAAAATTTATTTAATTTCATTATTTCCTAAAATTTATTTAATTTCATTATTTCCTGAAATGAAAATTTAATTCTTGTAAAAACATTTTTAACATTCAAAATATCCTCTTACAAGACTGAAAAGACAAGAAACTGCTCAATGTTTTCGCCTACTTCAACATTTACTGGAAAAACGTTCTAAGCTCCCAATTAATTACAAAAGACTCATTTACATGACAGTTATCAGACCTATTTGGACATACAGAGTTGAGCTTTGGGGCTCTACTAAACCACCCAATTCATCTCGTATCCAATCCTTACAATCCAAAATCCTTCGTAAAATCCTCAATGCTCCTTATTATGTCACAAATAAACTCATCCATCATGATCTTAATATCCCATATGTTGCTGATTTGGCCCAAACTATCTTTCCATACTATACCTATCCTTCCATGACAAGCTCCATTCACACTTGTCTTACTTACGAGGCAAAGATTACTTGATAACACATAATAATTACTTACTCATGTGCTCTTAATATATCGACAATTTCAACTCGGTCGAAACATTCAGCAAATTTGATAGCTGAATAACCATTGGAGGCTTCCAAAAGCAGATTTGCACCGAGAGCCAACAGCTGCTCAATGACTTCAGCAGAACCTCGAGCGGCTGCGACCATCAGTGAACTTATACCAGTATTGGAATGCTAAAACAGACATTTATAAAACAGCATTGTGAAAAAAATTAAATATAGTGGTACCTCGAGATAGGAGTGCCTTATCATACGAGGTATTTGAGATACGAGCTGTCGAGCAAGCGAAGTTTTGTTTTGAAGTACGAGCAACATTTGAGATACGAGCAACGGCCAGCTTCCACCTTTTTATTACGCGTCTCGCGCATTATCCCAATTATTTCCCCAGTGTGCGCATTATCCCAATTATTCCACCAGTCGCTGTAGATGCATCTTTGTTAAGTTTTTCTAGGGCTTTGCGCTTTTTGTGCATTTACATAATTTATCACATTTCTTTTTATAACTGAGTCCGAAGAAAGTGTGTGGAAAGATCAGTGCTCAGAAGAAGATGATGTCTAATGGATTAAAGCGTGAAATCATAGAAAAAATGAGCAAGCTGTGCGAGTAGCCGACTTGGCGAGGCAGTACGGGCGTAGTACTTCAACGATATGCACTTTGCTTAAACAGAAGGAGTCGATAAAGGATTGAACGCCAGCTAAGGGTGTTACAATAATTTCTAAGCTCTGGAGCTTTCTCCATGAAAAGATGGAGAAACTGCTGATGGTTTGGGTGACGGCGAAGCAGCTTAAAGGCGATACCTTAACATAATATGCGAGAAGGCACGAGCGATTTTCCAGTCAATATTTGCCATTTACAAATACATTTTTCTTATCAAAAACAATTTGGGGTAGCATATTTCGGGCTGGAACGAATTAATGACATTTCAATTAATTTCAATGGTGAAAATTGCTTTGAGATGCGAGCAAATTGACATACGAGCAAGGTTATGGAACAAATTAAACTCGTATCTCGAGGTATCACTGTACAGTGTTTTGAATTTTGTTAATGTGTTTTATAAATTAAAGAAAATTGGACAAACCTGGTAATCAACATTGACTATGTCAGTTTGAAGTAGATATAAAAGTTGCGCAAACGCGGCATCACTCGCGGTCAGCCAAGCTTCTTGAATGGCATCATCCATTTCCTTACATGTCCCGCTATCTTCATGGCCCTGTTAAAAAAAGAATTGTGAGATGAGTGTGATGAAGAGAATATTATAAAATGAGCAAAAGTGATGTAAGGAAAAAGATTTAAAAAGTAAATGCAGTATTAAAAAAAAGTCCTTATCGCTCCTTCAAAAGAACAACAAGAGTAACCAAAAATTGGCATTTTTTAGTTAAGCCTCCAGTAACAATTGTATTGGTTGAAGCTTTTAATTCAGGAACGAAATGTCTAATAATTCATTTCCAACATGCTTTTTTTTTTAATCCCGTCATATTCTCATTTTAATCATGTTTGAACTTGAGGTTTTATGGGAATAATGGCATAAGTTAAAATAAAAAAAATTTAGTTTTTAAAAATTTTCTAATGATTAATAAAAAATAATAATATAAAATTTTTATTTTTTCAATTCACATGGAACTTTCAAATACCTCTTTGAAAAATTAGGTTTTTTGAGTTATGATATTATTCTTTTGAAGGAGCAATATATCTAATTTGTTTTGCTAAATTTAAAACACATATCACTCTAATTATATATATTTATTAATTTCATATATTAAAATACACATTACTATCCCTCCTCGAAGAAAATTAAAAATTTTCACATTGCAGGCCAACAGAATAATCTTCCATCTCAGGATAATTGATATATAGATAATAAATGAGATTTGAAGATTGTCCGTCTGTATATGGTTGATTTATCATCACGTAAAATTAAAAAAATGTTTTGGCTTTAAAATTTATACCTATGATAATTACAATAGACTAACCAATTTTTTATGAGGAATGATAAAAAAAAAGAAGTGATAAGACTACAAAATAAGAACAGGCTTTTGTTTCCCTGGACAAATATAATGTTTCATTTTTGTTCCTACTTATAGCCAATCTTATATTTTACGAGTAGTTTGTAATGTCTCTATTAAAGTAAAATAGTAGTCGATTGCCTGGAAGAGCTAGGAATTATTAGGCTATTACTAGATTATTAGGATATTACTAGATTAATAGAAAAAAAAAAAGTCCAATAAGAATAAATAATAATTGACATTGTTATTACAATAAAAAACCCCAGATTAAATAGAAACTTATCCATACATACGATTATTACTTGTGAAAAATTTTTTAATCTAACCTGACTAGAGTTGGAGGCTATAATATCAGCTGACGCACTGGGTGTAATCGACATGTCTTTCACCGCTTCAGCCCACTTGTCTAGCTGAGCAGCTTGGGCTTTCTTCTTCTCAAGATCTTTTCGCATTTTTTCCATTTCTGATGTCATGTAACCAGTCCTGTATTAATAAAAAATGCAATTATAATATGAAACATCAAAAACATGTACAGGCCATTGCCAGTCATGTAGGAGAGGTATTTAATCCCTTATGTAATAAAAAAATATTATAAAATGTAAGTATTTAACATCTCCATACTTTACTAAATCACTTTTGTGTGCAAATTGTTCTTTGTGCTTGACAAAATATAATGTACAGCTTTCAAAAAATATTTTTAAGAGAAAAAGTAATAAATTTGACATATCTACTGAGTCTTGAAAAATCAGCCCATATACAAAACTTATAAAAAAAATTTTTTAATTAGAAGAAGTTTTAGATTAATGCCAAATAAATACCCAAATATTAAAAAAATATACATTACATTGATAATAAAAAAAATTAATTTAACATAAAGTGTAAAAAACACATATTACAACCAAAAAATATGATTAGCTGAGAAAAACACTTACTGTTTCAAAATATCTTCTAAATGGTATTCTTTGACATCAAAAAGTTTCCCAGGAACTAAAAAAATGAAATATATATAATAATCATGTAGTAAAGAACAAAATATGTAAATTTTAAAATTTAAATTAGAAACATGGTAATGAAAAATAACAAATATAATAGCACAATAATTAATAAATAAGGCTAATATTATATTCCAGGATCATAATTTAAGCCATCATCAGATTTATCTATATCTGTACATATTATAAAACAAAGTCCTCGGCTGACTTTGTTCGCGGTAAATTTAATAACTACTGCACGGAATTTCATGCGGTTTTCACCAATAGTTAGAGTGATGCACCAGGAAGGTTTAGGTATATAATTTGTTGAGGTTTTGTGTAATGTGTTGGAATATAATGATAATGATAATTGACACTGCCTAATGTATAGTTAAAGGGTAGCAGCAGGTGTCTTTCCTGGAATGATACATAAGCCGGGCAGGTGTCCTCCTCAGAACCTAGTTCACCACAACCATTCCTATATTTCCCCCCTCCTCTAATAGATGTAGATCATTATCTTTAGTTAGCGATTAGGCTAGTTACTTTGTCTCTGTCATTTTCAATAAAGTTCTTTTTAAAAAGTGATTTAGAGTTAGAGATTATTTAATTATACATATCTTATCTATCTACAGATATTATTAAACAATGCCCTCGGCTGCGCCTGTCCTTCTGTTCGCGGTAATCTTTTTTGTTTCTAATGCTACATTATAAAATAGATTAGGCAAACGAAACATGTAGGCATAATATGTCATCCTACCCGTGCAAAGCAGTGGCGGGTCGCTAGTTATTAAATACATATTTGTCATCAGACTTATCTATATTATTAAATACTAGTTGACCCGACGGACTTCATCCTGTCCAATATTTGGTGAAAATAGAATAAAATCAAGTATTAATTTCTTTGAATTCTATTTGTTTTATTGAAATCTAAAAAAAAAATAATAGAACAATGATTGTATTCAATTTAAGGCTGCATGATACTCATTTCACTTCAATTTCACTAAGTATGTAGGGCAAGTATTGCATTCCCCTCATTGAAGCACTCTGTGGTAAACGATATTCTTTGTTTTGTTGTCAGGTGTGAAAACAATCAAAGACACGGGAACATGCGACATACAGTTGACCATGTGAAAAACATTCATTTTCCAGATTCAGGCCACAAACACTCAATGATGGAATGAGAATTTCCTCAACTTGAACTTTCCTTTTAGTACTCTTGCGTGAATCATATTGCTCATGAGTTTTGTAACCGCTAAACGCGTTCCGATGCATAATTTCGGTTGATTGAGATGGGAAGCATGATGAAGACTGAACCAACCTTCAATTATAAATTGTACGGTGACAAGCCAAGAACATCCAATGAATTCAAAAGCTCAGTTGGATAGTTGGTTGCTTCGTCTTCATTTGTTACACAGTCGATAGATTTGAAGGAATGCAGGGAACCAACCATTTGATTTTGAATTGTGCAGTTTAAGTGATCCACATCCTTGTTCTTTGTCGCTAAAATTGCTCTTTCACTCAACCAATTGTAGCTTTTGTGGTTAGCAATGATGTTCGGAAACACTTTGTTAATGAGCATCATTGCCCCCTCTTTCCCCCCATTCCTCTTTCATTGAGACGAAATTGCAAAAATTCAGCAGGAATGAAATCAATCCATTTGATGCATTGACAAGAACACGGCCATTACCGATAGTTGATTGGAGAACACTTCGGCAGATGGATCGTTTAGCAATGCAATTCACATGTTTGTCGTCAGCTGAAGTTTCTTCACATAAGGCCATAATGTTGATGATTTGAGGCAAGCATTGATCTCATCGGCAGCGGTAGATCGTGGTATTACTGGTACTGTTTATCGGAAATCGCCTGAGAGTAAAATCAATGCACTCCCAAAACATCTTGTGCCATTATGCAAATCTTTCATAGTGCGATTCAGAGCTTCTAACGCACGTTTATGCGACATTATGCAATCATCCCAGATAATGATTTTGCTTGCCATCAATTGCTTTGCCATTGGCAAAACTTTGGCCATTGCTGAATGTTTCGCTATGTTGCAAGTTGGTTCTTCAACCACTTGAAGGTTTCATGACAATTTCAATGTTGAATGAGCGGTTCGGCAACCTTCCAGCAGCGTAACCGCTATTCCAGAAGAAGCAACTGCTACAGCAATTTCTGATTTTGCATGAACTGTAGCCAAAATCAATGATATGAGGAATGTCTGCCAGTGCCATCAGGCGCATCAAGGAAAAACATTCCATCATTTCCATCATCAATTGCTTTCATCACCGTATCGTAGACTTCTTTTTGTTGGAGATTCAACAAAGGTACATTCGTTCGAACCAATTGGCTTAATGCATTTGTGTTGTATTCACGTTCATGCTGCAATTCTCGTTCTAAAGCGTTGTTTATTCCACGATCTGGCAATGGCATTTTTTTTTTTTTTTTGTGGGCATAATTTGCACTGCGACCATACTAGGTCTATTGTACGCCCCTAAAAAAAAGCGATTATTATAATCTTAACTAGGCTAAACCCACAAATTTAAGAATACTTGCAGGGTTTATTAATTCGACCTACCTAGGGTTAGTGACTCTATCCTGACCAAAGGTTGCAAACCTTAGGTCAGCAAACCTATCACACAAGCAGATAACATGATCGGGTGCTTCGTCCTCTGTACGACAATAGCGGCATGTGGGATAGCCCGCCAGTTCCAACCTGAACATATGGGGGTTGAGTCCACAATGACTCGTATATGCCGCTATAATTGTTTTTAATGCTTCCCTGTCCTCATGAATAAAAAATGCTGATAAATCACAACGCAAGTCTTCATAGCACAATAGAATGCGATAAAAAGACTGCAAATGAATCAGCTGCCAAAAGTTGATGCATACAGCGCCATCTACTGGCAATTCTGAAACCAGCATTTGATTCACACAGTGTCATCTACTGGCAATACCGGAACCAGCATTTGATAGAATGAGACGTTAGGTACTACACTTATAACTCAAGAACGCCTCGACTGATTAGATTTTTCTTTGGTATTCTTCTTTTTTGGCCGGAGACCAGTCTTAATTGGTGCGAATCATCAAAATCTGTCCAGGCGTTCTTGAGTTGTAAGCGCAGTAACCAACACCACTCCTTTTATATATTTAGATATATTAACCTTATCCATTAATTATTATCATGTTCACTATAATTAATAAACATACTATACATAACTAGACTGTATAATCTCTCCTATCCATCCTAGACACGACTGGAGCATAGATGGTTAAGCAAGAAAGATGTTTAGTAAGGAGAATATAAAAAAAAAATAATTAATTTTTAATTACCTGTAATAACAGGACAATTATTGAAATATAAAGAAAGCGAACTGGAATCTGCTGTCGCCGACATGAGTATCAATCGTAATGAACGGAATTTCGCCAAAGCTTCTCTAAGAACTATAAGTACAAAGTCGCTAAGTCTGTCTCTCTCGTGAACCTCGTCAACAATAATATGAGTAACAGTAGCTAAAACTGATTCTCCTGTCATTAGTGTACGGAGGAGAACGCCGTTTGTACAGTACATAAGTACGGTATAAGGAGAAACTCTGAAATTCAAAAAAATACAGCAAGATAAGTGGCACATCATAATAATCATAAACCTTAAAATTTATAAATGAGCTAAAAGATTGTAGATCATAAATTGTTATTACAGTAGAGCATAAATTATCTGGTTTGTGGAAATGATAGTAATACTGAATATAAGTTATAAGAAAATATTCTAAAATTTGATTCCCTATAGCTATTAGTAAATACTGACTGCTATACTTTAAATAATAAGAGATTTATTATTATAATAAGAGACCTGTCATGGAGAGGAAATCAAAATTAAAGCAAATAAATATTACAACTACTAATATTACAACAAACTAATATGCAACTAACTAATAATGCAAACTAATATTACATTTGATAAACCTTTATAACTTGAGAACGTACATAATTTTATTGATGTTTTTTTATACTAAGCAAATGTATTATTTTTTTTTATCATGCATCCTACACTATAAAATAAAGAATTATTTTTATAATTGAGGTGATTGTTTGGCAATTTTTCTTTTCTAAAAGTGAATTTTGAAGATTTGAACTTTTAATTATCCATGCCAAACCTGCTCCAATACAGTATTGTCAAAAAAATACAATATTAATTTTAATAGAGAATGGAGATAGTTGGGGGGTGCAGTCAAAAAAAACAACACCAAATAAGTACAAGACTTATATTTAATGTGTGCTGACAATTATTTTTCACATTTTCTTTTTAATAGAACAGTGTGAAATGGTCAGGGGGTGTAGTAATTTAATTTGACACAAAATAAGTTGAACTTATTTTATTTGTGCCAACATTTTGGGCTAATTTTAAGCCATTATCAGGGCTAAGAATAAAAGAAAACAGAATAACTTAATTACAATATAATTTTATGCTTAGCCTTGGCGATAGTCTGGAAATTAGGCCAAAACTCATTTTGTGTAAAATTTGTTGACTGAACCCCTGACCATTTCACTCTTTTAAGATATATCCAGTCAACCATTACAACATCATTTTTTTTTTTTTTTAATGTATACAAGACATTACCTCTAAAAAAATTATACATTTCTTCTTTAATATATACTTCTAAAATAACAACTTTTGATCGCTTAATAAAAAATTATGACCAATCCTGCATAATAAAACTTACTTTCCTTCGAGCCTGATTTGATACCCAACTGACTGGCCAATTTTATCTCCCCTCTCGGTAGCTACCCTCTCTGCAACTGATACGGCAGATATTCTTCTGGGTTGAGAGCAAATTATCCGGCAAGGACGACCAGTTTTTTCATGCCATTCGAGCAAAAACTGAGGAATCTATATGGCAAAAATATTATTAAGAAATTAATTGAGAAACCTCTTGAAGAGAAACTAGTTATTTTAATCTGAATTTAAGACTTACTGTTTGACACTTGTCTTTATTAAAAAATAAACACACTTTAGAAAAAATAACATAGCAGTAATTTTTTCAATTTTTGAAATAATTTTTGGCAATGGACTCTCTTGATGAAGTAGAGAGACACTTTCTGGAAAATAGAATTTAGTTACCTGTGTAGTCTTGCCAGATCCTGTTTCACCTGCAACAATCGTGACTTGATTTTCTGCGACTGTTAGTACAATAATATCCTGCAGTGCTGCAACGGGAAGAGATGCTTTGAATTGTGCATACGCTTTAGTCGTGACAGGAGGTGGAACTTGAGGTGTTCCTCCGGACATGCGGCCAAGAGCACGAGAACCATCTTTTCCTGAATTAAATAGAAATTCTTAAATAACGAATGAATATGCCACCAAGTATATTTTAAAATTTATAATGCCAGAAATAGTTGATTTCACAATACTTATTATTTTTCCATATTCATTTATATTCATAAGCAACTATTACTTAAACAAATGCTTTGTTTTAAAGCCATTTATTTATGGTAATATGTAATATCAAATGCAAATCTATAAGAAACTATACCAGTAACAACCAGAAACGCAGAGTATAAATGTTTTAATAATCAGTCGAGACACAGCCAGCATACAACTGATTTGTGGCTTGAGAAACTTGCTATATCAATACAGAAAAAAAGTGCTTTGAAGCAATTTCATGGGTGGACAACAATACTGTACGGAATAAAAAAATTTTTTTTCTAATGTATAATAAACAGTCAACAAAATTTAAAAAAAAAATCAAAAATAGACAACACTTGTTCTAGATTCAATAGATGTTCTAGATTTAACTACTTTGCATATATATTTATATAAGCATATATAACAATAAAAGCCTTCTAAAACAAGAAACGTGTAAATGACAGAATAAAGGGAAATATTAAACTCATCTCGGCAAAAGAATAAATTGGTAAATTTAAGATGTGATTGTGAATGAGGGTCATCTGTGGTGAAGTGGTTAGCACAACAATCTTCTATACCCAATGTCACGAATTCTCAGCCCGTGTGGAAGAAGGGGCCCCTAATAATAATTCGCTAACCTTCTATCCGAGCGAATTTGCCAGTTGTAAATTCAATAAAAAGATAGTTATGATTGGGTGGAAATTTTTCCAGATACATATAATTGAAGCTATAAAAGGAAAGAAAAGAACTTTATTAAGTAATACAAATAAAAACATCCAAAAATGAGTAAATGATAAATATATAATGTAAAAATAGAAAAAGAACAATTATAAAAATATTGATGTGCACAACAAAACCCAGGAAAATACAAGAAAAGTTATTTAAAAATTAAAGCAAGAAACTGAATAATGAACTGAGTTCTTGAAAGCAATGAGTTGATGCTTCGAAATTTTGATGAGTAGAAAATAACTAAATGTCTCTTACCTCTCGCTAAAATTAGATGAAAATAGCGAGAGGTTTTACTGGTGAGGTTTGACAAAATTCAAGGTGAAGAAGATGGAGGGAGCAGCGACAAAATCAAATGTAGAGTAGCCACCAACCTTCTCACACAACTGTCTTGAGACTGATCTTGTTTTGTTTTTCAAACATCATACTTTATATTAAAACATAGGTTAGGTTTTGAGGTTTTTGGATACTCAACTACGGAGGTCATTCGTGTCCTTTAGGTTAGGTTTGTTTTGGCTTATTTTTTAATGTTAAATTTTACTATACAGATTTTTTAGAAATTCAATTACTTTATTTACGTTCAAAACATTATTTTCCAACGTCCAGTGGAGCCTTCTTTCTATTTTGCAGTTTTCAAAGTAAGCTGAGTAACACGGGCAATCCATTAGAATGTGAGCGATGGATAGCTGTACTCTGCAGAATGTGCATTTAGGTGGAGCATCTTTATCTACGAGGTATCCATGGGTTAATCGGGTGTGGCCTATTCTCAATCTTGCTAGGATAACTTCCTCTCTTCTTAAGGAACGGTTAGAACTTTCCCAGGATGAGGTTTCTTTTTTTATGCCTTTTAATTTGTTGCCGTCCTCTACACTTTCCCAGAGCTGGTCCCAAGTCTTCTTTGCTAGGAATTTCAGGCTGTTGCCGAGATCTGATGGAGTGTAGACTCTTATTAAAACATATGTTTTGAAAATTACTCTCTGAATTCTTTTTTTTCCTTTTAATGAAAGTTATTATTTTAAAATTGTATAAAACAAAAAACTATCTGGCTTTTAATGCAATAAAATATTTGTATAGAAGTGAAAAAAAAAAAAATAGCTATTGATACCCGACAGCCGGCTTTAAGATTAAAAGGAGTAAAAACTCCATGGCTATGCCATTCTTCAGAGGGGATTTAAAATGGCAATCCAAAGCCTGTGAGATATCAGGTACTCGCTCAAGATTCCTCTCTATACATGGATATTCAAAATTTAAGAGTCCTGTTGTAGCATTATTCGATTAGCCATAGCAGCATAAAACAATGTTAAATAAATAAACTACGATATATGTTTAGGAGTTTTACAATATCAAAATTTAACAAATTACTGTTTGAGGTAAACTTTTGCTATTGAGTGATTTTTAATTTTACATATACTATCAACTATTACCGTCTTGGTATAAATCCTTGCATCGCTCAACAGGTGGCAGACAGTCTTGCCTTTCTCTGGTAGTTACAGGGTGTTTAGTGAGCATACTCATCATCAATGTTCTTGAAGCCGGAGTCAAGCTCATAGTAGCATCTTTCTCCATTATTGCAGAGGCCTCTCTCTTGTAAATTGTCAGGTAGCGGCTGCTTCCCTTTCTAAAAGCAGTTAAATTTTAGTATAACAAATAAATAAAATTTAACTCAATGTATAAATGAATTTACCAACCCTCTACTTTTGGATTTCAAGCCATATTTCTTGGCCTCATTATGAATATAAGCTCTTTCCTTGGCTGTGAAAGAGCTGGGATACTCCCATTCTGAAAAATTAAAGATAGTTCAATGTGAAACACGATTTAATAAATAATAAACAGTGAAACAAAAAAAATTGTCTCAATTTACCTTTCAGTTCTTCTGAGTTCAGAAACTTTTTAATAGTGACTTCGACACAAATTTTGACTGCCTCCCCAACGTTGATAGGCTGTTGGTTCATCTTTTTTTTCCTAGACATTTCGAATGACACACTTATATCGGCGTATACCTAAATTACTACTTCTAAGAGGAGGTTACAGTGTTTAAAGGCTGAGGTGTTGTAGACATTGTTGTTCAAAGCTGAATGTTTGATACTTAATAATCGATTTATACTCTCAGTTTTTTTACAATTTTTTTTTTGTATATTTACACACCACACTTATCAAACTTAACATCTATAATCAATAAGTGGATTGCCAATCTAAATCAGTTGCAGATAAAGTAATTTCATGCCAGATATAAGAAAAACGTCAAAAAGCTCTTCCCTGATGTTTGTTCATTTAACATCACTTTATGCTGATATGGCTAATCGGACGATGCTACAGTGGAGCTCTAAATTTTGCCTATCCAGGTTTAATTAGGATAGGGATTTTTAACGAGTACCTGACATCGTACAGGCTCGGGACCCCGTTTAACGTTCCTTCCGAAGGACGGCGTAACTAAGGATTTTTTACTCTCTTAAAAAAATCCTAGGGCCACCACCTGCCGGGCTACGAACCCGCGATCTTGGGTTTAGTAGTTTGTTACACTAACCACTAGACCACAGGTGAACGTCTTCCCTGATGTTTGGGAACTTAATAAAACGTGCCCTTCTCGTGAACTCTTTACTATCCGAATAGGTACCCTTTAAGGTACTTGCCCAATATAGGTGCTCCACTATGCTGATAACACTGGTTAGTCTAGGGACTGTCAAACAAGAATCAAAACTCCGCCGAGATTGGCTCCCTCCCGATTCCCGAACCCTATAACAATTATTTTATATCCCTCAAATAATTAATAATAACACAATAATATAATAGTAATAACAATAAAAGGATCGTTTTATTAATAATAATAAGAAGACATATATAATAAAAATACAGAAGAAAAAACAATGTTTCTCGTGTATTACCGCCACAGTAGGTTTTCGGTGGTATTTGCCCTGAAACATGAGAATGTTTTTTAATGGAAGTGCCGGACAGATCGTTTCACACCTTGAGTGCTAAAATTGTGGAGTATGTGAGGGAAGCCTCTACAATTTATACTGATTGTTGGAAATCGTACAAGACGGAGGAGTTAAAGAAACTTGGCTTCGATCACTATACGGTTAACCATTCCTGCAATTTTATAAACCCTGAAAACGGTGTTCATACTCAAAGTATAGAGAGAATGTGAGGCAGTGTAAAGTGGAGGAACAAAAAAAGTAAGAGGAACGAAGAGAGGATATTTGGAATCGTATTTGATCGAGTTCATGTTCCGAGAAAGGAATAAAATAAAGGACATATTTAATGAAATATTAAATATTATATCATTCAACTGGTCTGTAGATCACTATTGAATTTATCGGTTAATTATCACCATGTTCCTGTTTTTTAAAAATGACGCCTTTTTTTATTGAATTATTTTGTTCAATGCGACTATTTTTACAGTATTGTTATGTTATTAATTCTATATTTCATTATGTTAATGATTCTGTTTTATTTTGTTATTAATGTATACTTTGTTATTGATTGTGTATGTTGTTATTAATTACTTTTTATTGATCGTTAATTTTGTTATTGTAATTTATGTTGTATCGTTCGTTCCTTTTATTTTGATTATTATTAAATTGTGTTTTTATTCAATATTTCTTCTTATTATTATTAATAAAACGATCCTTTTATCGTTATTACTATTATATTATTGTGTTATTATTAGTTATTTGAGGGATATAAAATAACTAGCTTTCGCCCGCGGCTTTGCTCGCGTGGAATTTGGTCTGCCACATAAAGTTTCGTGACAGACCAGTTTAAATAAATAATTTTATTTTTTTTTAAACTATAAGTTTAAGGTATAAGACATCCAAAATTTCAGAATGTCTAACTTCAAAACTGACAGATTCCATACAATCTTTGAACCCCTATTATATTAAGAGGGAAACCCAATTATTAGAGGGAATTATCCAAATTTCTTTCTTAAATTATACAAAGAACCTATCTGCAAATTTTAAGATGCTAAGTTCCTGATTTGCCTTTAATTATGTACTATAATGGATTCTCCACAGAACACAAAAAACTGTCTGGGGGGGCACGTGCCCCCCCTAAATCTGCTCTTGCTGTAGCCTATGTGTTATTAAGGTGTATTACCTATATTACTGTAAAGTTTCATCCAAATTCTTTCTGTAGTTTTTGCGTGAATGAGTAACAAACATACATACAAACTTTCATATTTATAATATTAGTAGGATATCAAAACAATTGTTTCACTCATGTTCTTTCTGTTATTTTAACAACTATTATCATGTGATTTGCCTTTAATTATGTACTATAATGGATTCTCCACAGAACACAAAAAACTGTCTGGGGGGGCACGTGCCCCCCCTAAATCTGCTCTTGCTGTAGCCTATGTGTTATTAAGGTGTATTACCTATATTACTGTAAAGTTTCATCCAAATTCTTTCTGTAGTTTTTGCGTGAATGAGTAACAAACATACATACAAACTTTCATATTTATAATATTAGTAGGATATCAAAACAATTGTTTCACTCATGTTCTTTCTGTTATTTTAACAACTATTATCATGTGATTTGCCTTTAATTATGTACTATAATGGATTCTCCACAGTACCTAAAAAGCTATCTGAGGGGGGGGGGGGCAGGAGCCTTCTGGCAGTAGTAGGATATATACTACTGCTCATCATTCATCCATCCAAAAAATTTTAATCATAAAACTAATTAAAGTTGGTTTCGAGGTAAATAAATTCTAAATCAGATATATATTAAATTGAAAGAATTGCTTGCAAAAATCATTTTTATTTTCATATTGAATGATAATTGTTGACCTTGATAATATATGTGGAAGAAAGTGGTCCGGGCAGAGGTCACAATGAATTTCTCGTAGAATTGGAGAAACGTTTATTAAGGAGCCAACGTTTCGACCTACATTGTAGGTCTTCTTCAGGGCTATGGGGGGGGGGGGAGCTGGGGGGTGTTAGGTCCTCCCACAGCCCTGAAGAACACCTACTAAGAAGGTCGAAACGTTGGCTAATCAATAAAGTTTTTCTCCAATTCTACGAGAAATTCACTGTGACCTCTACCCGGACCACTTTCTTCCACACATTTTTATTTTCCTTTCAAAGACCTCTTTAATGTTTTCAAAATTAATTTTGGTCGAAAGAAACTCAAAGAGATAAGAGAAACTCTTCTTCCTTTGATAGAAACTGAAACTTTGGTTGAAACTGAACGTAAAAAATTTCACTTATGCCGAAACTGGCATCAAAATCAACGTAATAAACACTGCAACTGATACAAACCATTTCGGAAAACAAAATAAGGGTTAGGGTGCACCTACATTGGATCCGATGCGATGCGACGCGATCCTATTCTATCTCATAGTATGGTAAGCTGAAAAAACAAATAACTGAAATACGCAGTGAGTGCCTACAGTGGATCAGGTCCGACACGATTCTATTCTTTTCAATCCGATAGTGAAACTAGTCACTGCCTTCCGAATAAAATAATATTAATTTTATTCTTTTATTTCTTATATTTTATATATATTATAGTGAAATATAAATATATTAAAAATAATTAATAAATAATCTTAATTTTATAAATTTAAAGAACCAAATGTTATAACAATGAGGTAATATTACTATATTAGAATATTTTTGTCTTGCTGTTTGATGAAAAAACAATTAGTTTGGTTGTTTTTCAATTTCATAAAATAGAATTTATATTTTTTAGATATTCATGTTTTATATAATGATTTAATTTATTTATGGAATAGTAGTGATATTTTTAAATCTATTTAGTTTGTAATTAAATTAACGATTGCAATTAAATTAATAAATAAGAGCGATTGCCGTCGGATGGTTATACTTGAAACCTCCCCATAATATCAAATCTCAACAAGTGTTTACTTCTGTATTTTTGTCGATCATGGATCTTTAATTGATCTACTGGGTGGTGACTTTTTTCAAAGGATTTAATGTGAAAATATTGAACAAGGTAAGTGTAATTACTTTTATAATACTGTTTGTGTGTAGTTGCTTCTTTATTCTAAAAACTATTGCGTTTTAAAATTTTCTTCATTAACAATTGTCATGAAATATGTTGATTCAATATGTATTTGTTGGCATGAACTGGCAAGAACCATTAATTAATCTTTCTCATGCTTTCTTTATGAGAATAATATGTAAAATAAATGAAAATAGTTGAAGTGATAAGTGATTTCAATTTTTAAAACTTTGGTATACAATCAGAATAATTGTTTGTAAGATGACCCCATATCATATAATTATGCATGAACCAATTAGCCAGTAAATTAACTATTAAAATCAGGTGGACATTAGGTTTACTAATAATAACACCTATATTATACAATTACCTACATTTGAAAAAATCCATTATGGAACTAGAAATAGTATTAATTTAAATCTTTATTTCACCAAAGAACAGTTCCACAACAGAATAAATTTACCTCAGATTAAATAATTAAGTTTAGACTGAACAGAAATAATAAATATCAATTTTTAGCTTCTTTTGAAAAATGCTACAAAAGTGAAAAGTTCAACCTTTTGTTAGGTACCCAATAGATTTATTATGGAATACTTAAAACTAATTTTTATTTATCATTATATCAATGTCTATCTGAAAACATTGTTTTTTCCAGAAACAGAAAGGAAATATGTTGTCCAATCAGGAAGTGGCCCTGTTCAAATTTCCATTTTCAATAATTAGCAGATACTTCTACAAGTGAAAATAGATGGCGAAGGTGACAATGGTTTTTGGGTTGTGTATATCAAGTATCAGAAGAAATTATGTGTATATTTTTCTAAATGGATGCCTATGATAATCAAGCAAGATATGACTATTTGGGAGTAAATACTGTATAATTAATAGTGGATATTCAAGGCAATTTAAGCTATGTATTTGAAAACACTACAATCTAAATTTTCAGAGGATCTTCCTCAATCACCTTAATTATTATATATAATATTATATAATTGTATTATTAAGTATTATATATTATTGCTTTGTATTATTATATCATATTAATATGTTATTATCTTAAACGACAAATATTATTTATAAAATTTGTACTGTTTAATTCTTCTTGAGTTGTATTTTGAAATACCTAATTATGTTATTCTTTTAATTTTATAAGAATTGCAAACTTTTGTATATTTTTGAATAAATGATTGATTTTCTTCTATATCTGATTTATTTTCTTCCTAAACAATATTCTGGTTTCCTCTTTTCTTTATTAAAACACAATTAAAATATGCGATGAACTTTGCAGAATGTTTCTACCAA
Source organism: Arma custos (assembly GCA_037127475.1). Classification (NCBI taxonomy): domain Eukaryota; kingdom Metazoa; phylum Arthropoda; class Insecta; order Hemiptera; family Pentatomidae; genus Arma; species Arma custos. The sequence goes on along the minus strand of CM073762.1, from coordinate 15,486,176 downwards.
TATTGCAGATCTTCATCAGTGTTAAATTATCAAGATAAAAATATTAAATGCAAAATAATTGCATATTCATAAATAACATAAATGATAAAAATTTTATTCAAAAAAGTATTTAGATAAAAAGATTGATGTAATCATAACCATAAGATGATTATTATTTTAATCATATCACCTAATATTTTTAAAGTATTATTTGCATTATTACTGCCATTAATATGTATATTTTTTAGCATTATATTATTTGTTTGTACATTGTCTATTCAGCCCTGATTAAACCTGTAATGTTGGTCGAAACATTGATAAGCTAATAAATATATCAATTGCTTACTATTCAAGAATTAATTTTGGCCCTCAATCAATAGACCTTCAACATACCTTTAATTCTGAATGTGTAAGTGATATAAATATAATAAACCCTAATTTTGTAGTATTGAATTAGAGCATCGATAAAACATTGGACATTATGAACAAAAGGAAAAAATAGAATGCTAACCTATACTAAAGCTCCAAAATAACTGTATACTTTTATTGTTAATTGTTACAATATTTACTTAAATGAGTTCAAAATATTAATCGAAACAAATGTTTATTTATATCAATGGGATAATAATGGCAATAATAAAAGTCTTATATGAGTAATACCAGTAACCTATATATGACAGGATTGAATAGAACAATCAAGGATTGTAGAAATAAAACAAACAATGTTAGGTTAGAAAATAATCAAACTTTCATTTGCACCATTAACTATATTTTTAAATATTTCTGTATTTCCATGCTCACATAGTTAATTTATTAATAAACAATTTTCAAAAACTGGATATCTTGAGAATACTCAATGTAGTTAAAATGGTACTGAACTTTCATTAAAAAATCACTGTTTATTGAACTAATAGATGATCAGATAATGACCTACTCATGTAAATCAAACAGAATTTGTAATATACATCCAATAAAGCTAAAATTATTCTGATAATTATGAAGGTGTAACGTATTTGATAAACTTGATCAGTTTGAATAACATTTTTTTAAACATATATTTTATTTCTGGATCAGAGCTAGTGTGATTCTATTCTATTCAAACCAATAGTGAAACTATAATATAAATATATTAAAAATAATGTTTTATAAATTTAAAGAACCAAATGTTATGAAAGTTAGGTAATATTACAATATTAGAATATTTTTGTCATGCTGTTTCAATATAAATAAATAATTTATTTACAAAAAAAATAGAATTTATTGTTATTTTTTTATATATTCGTGTTTTATATAATGATTTAATTTTCTCGATTGTGATAATATTTGTTTGATCACAAAATCGAGGCTCGTTTGTTTCGAACTAATTCTTTGTCTATTTTGTTGTTCATCTTTGCAAACGAGTATCAAAAATCAGAAAAGCCCTTAGCTCCCAATGTTGCCAACTGTTTAGCAAATAAATTAAACATTACGATGATAATTTTATTAAAAGTTAATGTTTCCAATTTTATTTGACGAATTAAAATTTTGTGTAGGTATATTTTTTATGTACATTTCTGATAGATATAATTTTATTCAACGGAAAAATTACCTTCGCTACTATATTTAATGGTTCATGAAGAATGATAATAAAATGTTTTAATGAGAATTAAGAATATTTAATTTTGATTTATGACGGATATTTATATAATAGTTGATTAATAAATTACAATGTACATTTTTTAATAAACATTTTAGACAATAAAGGTTTGTTGGCACACATGGTAACGGCTGGCTTATCGTATTGAAAACTAATGATTTTGAAATGTGAAAACCGCACCTGATCGTACAGTATCGCATCGGAACCAATGTAGGCGCTTCCGTATAAATAAACTATTTTGATTCCACGAGCGACTAAATCGGTCGGATTAGTCTGATAACAACGGACGGAGCCAATGTAGGCGCTCTCGATATATTTCAGTCATTTGGTTTGCTTCCGAATTCTGATCGCATCGCATCGGATCCAATGTAGGTGCACCCTTAGGCAGATAAACAATGAGGAAGGGCAGGACGGGAAGTGGCGGGGGAAAGTGCCGGTATCGAAATATAGACGGCGCTGGTTATCACCTACGTCATAAGGGAGACCTTAACTAAACAAATACCTTATATTATGACCAAATTACACAAAATCATTATAAATTGTAGCCTATGTGTTATTCTGATGTATAACCTATATTACTGTAAAGTTTCATCCAAATCCGTTAAGTAGTTTTTTCGTGAAAGAAAGACAAACATACAAACTTTCGCATTTATAATATTAGTAGGATTTTTAAAGGGGTTCGAGAGTCCGAAGTGAGCCGATCTCGGCGGCTTTGATTCTTGTTTGAAAGTCCCTAGACTAACCAGTGTTACCAGCATAGTGAAGCACCTATATTGGACAAGTACCAACTTTGATAATTTTTTTTTTTTAAGTGAAACTTTTTTTCTATCACCCCAAAATTTTTCGTTCATCCATTGCATGTCGCATTACATTACCTTCTCGCATTACTTATTTCAAATGAATATTTGATGAAGTATTTTAATTTGTATCCACTATATATATTTTTTTTTTATATAAATAAATGGAGATTCGAAACAAAAAAAAAATCCACTTCATTTCAGTTGTTAATGAAGTGGATTTTTTTTTTCCACATCCTCCAAACTTTTATTTACATTATATTACAAATTTACAATGAATACATGCAAATGTTTATATATATATAAGCATTTGTTACCCATGCCCCACTCAAATCATTACCCTTCCGCCACCATACTGCTTCTTGGATGTGTCAAAAAATTAATGACCTGCAAAGGAAATATGATGCTGCCCGTAGACGCTTTAGACGCACTAGGCTTACTGGTGACTACCAAGCACTCAGGGCTCTTCGCAATTTGACACAATCTACAATCAGACAAGCAAAATCCAAATATTTCCACGAAGCCCTTTCCACTGCTCCCGATCCTAAATCTAAATGACGACTCCTCCCTCTGCAATCCAACATCCTCCATAGCCTTTCCTGCTTCTCCAGATGAAATGAACTCGTATGTTTGATCTGCCTCAATTAACATATCAAAATCCTCCTCTTCCGTCTTTTCACTAACGCCATCTTTCAACCCCAACAATTTTTATTTCTTAGTCATTTCACCTACAGACATTATTTCCTCTATTCTTAAATCCCGCTCCAGTTCTACCAGCTTAGACGAGATACCCGTCAAACTACTCAAACAATGCCTCATCGATATCCTACCTGTCCTACATTTCATTTATAATTTCTCACTCAGTAAAAAGCAGTATTCCTGACTTCTTGGAAAAAAGCCCTAGTCCATCCTATAAATAAAACCTCTACCCCATCATCTCCCAAAGACAACCGGCCAATCTCCATACCTCCCATCCTTTCTAAACCTCTCGAAAGAATAGTCCAGTCTCAAATATCAAATTTTCTAGAACAATACAAACTCCTTATCCGCTTCAATCAGGCTTTCTTCCTTGCTTTTCCACTCAATCTGCCCTTACCAAAATCTCCACTGACATACAGTGAACGTAAGCCATGGACAACAAACAACTAACCGTGCTAATCCTCCTAGACTTTTCTAAAGCTTAAAGGATTGTTTAAATGTAATGTTATCATACGAATTTATATCTGCGATCATTTCAACATTATTTCTAGATTTAGGACTGTCCTCTAGCAAAAAAGTGTATAGAACCTTTTTTATAGAGCATTGTATGCAGAATAATTTAATATATGAACATTTTTTCGCTAGAGGCAGTATTTTTCGAGTTATTAACAAAAAACTGAAAAAAGGGACCTTTAGAGGCTCCCCACCCCTCAGTACTTTTAGTATGTTGTTCAAGTCAGTGTGCCAAAATTGGCTTCTCCATGAATTATTTCCGCCATTTTTCCTTCGTTGCCTGGACTATACATATATATGTGAGAAAGTATATGGTCTGGGTGGAGGTAAAAAAAAATCAAAAAACGTTTTTTGAACTCCACCCAGATCATTTTCTTCCACATATACGTTTTTAGTTATAGAAGACTTACATTAGTAGTCAATTTGGATTTTATAGAACAAGTTAATAAAGGAAAACTTATTATTTTTTTCTATGACCTTCCAAAAGAGTTTTTCTTCCAATTGATCAAAGTAAGAAACAAAAATTGGGTATTACCCAGGAATGTTGGTAAAACAAACCACCGGTAGCGCTACTCAGCAATGTAAGAACTCGATATTCTTACGATATATCGATTAGAAATGACGATAGATGATCGATAATGAATCATATCCTTATCTTTACAACATAGCAATGTCAACACCAGCTCAACAGTTGGAATTGCTCTTGATTGCTAACATGACCCTCAGCTTTGATAATTCATTGGCAGGTGTTTATTTTTCTTTTGATAAATTCAAGGTTAGATTGGGTCAATTATAGCTCAAATAACAGAGGGAATACCACAAATCACTTGCTTGTAATTATTAATTTTTCCAATTAATATTTTTAAAAAATATACTTTTATTGTTTTGTTATTATTATGTTCAATATTGTGCTCTTCTTCAGTTATTTCAATATGGTATCCCTTATAAAAAGATGACAAAAGAAGATACAGAATCTGGAAAAGGCTCGGAACCAGCTTCTTTGGACTCCGAGTATGATGATGGGCTGGCTATATCAGATATTGATGTCCCCTCGCCCCTTACATCACCTTCGGAACAAAGAAAAAACCTTGATACAATTTATAATTTCAGGTAGCATACATCTTCTCCCACTAATTTTTTCTATTTTCCTACTTTTACTGACTGAAAAAGGTAATCATTCATTTACACAGGTTAGTTCACAGAGAACCTATAAAGTTCAAATCACCTCAAAGACGAGTGTTCAACTCAGATCAAGAGATCCATTTGGATATAATTGATTATGAAAGAAGTGTTACAACTCACATTATTTATCCGAATTTGTAAGCCATTCAATAATATTTTGCTGATACTACGGATCACACAATGAATATTTTAAGTATATCTTATATTTCCAGGTATACCATACAGTTGAGACATGGCGAGTTTACATGGACTGTCAAAAAGAGGTACAGCCAAATTTATCAGTTGCATCAGCAACTCAGACTGTTCAGGTCAATGATGTTTATTTACACAATTTATAAATATTTAATGTGTCATATTTTTGCATTATAACTATTTTACTATTAATCAACAGAGCTTCATTAAAAATCCCTCTACCTACCAAAGCACATAAAGAAAGGCGAAATAGTTTTAAACAAGATGCAAGCAGAAACAAACATACTCATAGAAAAATGCCCAGGTACAACAGAAATTTGTTCTCAGACATATTGTTAAAATGTTCGTTCTTTATTTACTAACATGCTAAGTTCATATAATTATCTAACAGTTTGTTTATATTACGATATTACTTTAAGGTTTCCTTCGAAGCCAGAAGCTCTAATTCCAATAGAACAGTTGCCGGTCCGAATGAGACAGCTTGAAGATTATTTAAGGAGCTTATTGAAGATAAAAATTTATAGGAACCATCATGAATTGGTACAGATACTTTTTAAAAAGAATTATTGTTTTGAATTAAAAGTGACAATTTGCTCTACAACTAGTATTTTCTAGGCAAATTTCTTTGAGGTGAGCCATCTTTCATTTATTTATGAACTGGGTGACAAAGGAAAGGAAGGAATGGTGCAAAAAAGAACACAACGAACAGCTTCTGGAAGCAGTGCTTGGAATATTTGTGGGTGTTTAAACCAAAATATTTGTGTTAGGTAATACTTGTTTCTACTTTTTTTTATTAATAAATTAATTTTAATTATCGTACAGCTTCTACAAATATATTTATTCATCTTGTTTCATTATATTTTTCGAAATACACTTAATAGTAAAAAATAATTTTTAAAAAACAATGGATAGATAGTTGATTGAATATTTTATCTTTAGATGCAATTTTGTGTGTGCTGATTTATGTGGCACCTGGAGAACAAGGTGGTTGGTTGTCAAAGACAATTTTATTGTGTATACTCAGCCATCTTCAGGAAGAGAAAAATGTGTTCTTTTATTCGATTCTGCTTTTGAAGTATCCTGCGGAATATTTCCAACTAATGTTCTTCTCATTACTAACCTCTCTAGGTAGGTTATTATGATAACTATAATATTTAATATTTACATTTTATTATAGCTTTGTAATAAGTTTCTTGATCTGTTTTCGATAGCTTTATTGGTAATCGGCTCAGACCTTTTAAGGTAATTTATCTATCTAATTATGTTTTAATTTGTTTTTTTGAGATGATGACATGTATATATTTTTTTAAATGATACATATTGCATGAATCTATAGTATTGGTTAAACAAGGCAATATGCGATTTTTTTTTCCTTAACCTGTTTTTATTTTTGTGGTCGATTTGATGATTAGTAACTAATACTGATATGTATGTATTTAGTGTTAAATTAGATAATTAAAAATTATATGTAAGTTTGTAACAATTATTTCGGTTTAAACTAAGCTTAATATAATACTGCTGATGTTCATAAAAATTAATGAACAAAAATTTTGATTTATTTTGGTTTCTTCTAATAAGGCTATGGGCCCAATTTCATAACCGCTAATGTTATTGATATTCCATTATTGATGTGATTCAATTATTATTTTTTTTTATTATGATGGCTTTAAACATCTTTTCTTTATACATACTTTTTCTTTTTAAAGGCAAGTTGTGATAAAGTGTCCAACAAGGAGAACAGCTCGCGATTGGCAAAATTACATCAGAGAAAAATTGAGAAATGAAGGTATCCAAATATTATTATTTTTTTAATGTAATGGCTGGATAATTAAAATTTTCTATTCAATCAATCATTTAGGAGACCTAATGATCCAACAGGTTGTGGTGAGTGTCCTAGATTCCGGTTTTCACTGGGTTTATACATGCGTCGGTCAGTTAATATATATTTTACAGTGATACTGAGGAATGAATTTTGGTTCTACTACTCAGAACCTTAAGGTATTCATGAGTGGTTGGCAAGAAGGATCATGAGAGCCGCTTGTCAAACTAGTTCCTACAAACTGGTTTATACTAGTGTACTCGTACCCATGATATTATATATCAGCCCTTCTTATTTATTCTTTTTTTAATTTATTATATATTTTTAGACTTATGATAATTTTTAAAAGAGATTTAATAAAATAAATAATTTTATTAAAAAATATATATATATAATGACTGAATCATCAACAGTCTTGGTATATATAAAATAGAATAATATTTATAGGTAGATATATTAAAATTAATGAATTATGTATAAACAATAATAAATATAATTATTTATTGTTGTCAATTAACTCCCTAATTAACTGAAATGAGATGAATGTATTACTACTGGTGCAGTACTTGGTAAAACTGAATCATCATCAGAATTGGTATAACTAGTTGCAATCACTGAGTGTCTGTGTTATTTCCTCAATGGATTAACCCAAACTACAATTTTCCTGAGCTTGAATAATTTATTTTGGTTTATAAGAATTTAAGTCAAATTAATTTTTTCTTCATTAATATGGTGATAACCGTTATTGATATAATAAGTTTTTAATGAGCTTTAATTAGATTTCATTATTACCCGCATCAATGGTGTTATTATTATAATATTTAATTGTAAACATACTTTAAATTTAAATTATGTCAAAAGTTAACATGCAAACTTAATATTTAAATCTTTTGACAAGCTAAAAAAAAACACAGATTAGTATTTTTGTTTGTATTAGCCCTGAACTCTAACTCTTTATTTATAAACAAAGATTTCCTCAAATGACTCAATCTGCTTACATAATCTTACATAATTACAATACTATGTAGCCTTCTGGTCAGGCATAAATCATGTTTTTTTTGTTTTTTTCTATTCATGTTTGTTAATCTAAAGGGATCAATTCTCAGAACAAAGTTACTTTCCTATTCTGTTCAAATAATCTTATAAAATATTTTAGCAAGGATTCAGATTACTTATTATTGGAATAAATAAATAAATGTATATTTAAAAAATCATGTTTTGAGATTGATGGTATAGTAAATCATAAAAATATTTTAGAAGATGACATTAATGAATTTTAACAATCAAAGGATTGGAGCGCAGCTTATATTCTGTAAATGCATTATTCTAATTTTCTAACCTAACCTGGTATTGTTTCTTTTTTTAACATAATCACCTCCTATTTCATAATTGAATGTGAAATTTAGATTAAAACCGTTCATGATTTCTGTTAATTTTTATTTAGGAAAACTTTACTATTACCTAGGGAGCGGGGTGGCTCAGTGGTAGAGCACTGAATAGCTATGCCGGAAATCCTGGTTCAAATCCCGCTGCAGGCAGTTACTTTTATTTAGTCTGTTTGTGGCGGGAGATGGATCTGATAGGATCTTGGGGCTCACCCAGCCTCTATAAAATATTATAAAAATAGGGTACCCAAAATAAGGGGGAAAAACCTGGCGGTTGAGTGTGACCTAGGACGCCACCTCCTTGCAGAACCGTTGTCCATGAAACAGTACAGTCTCTACAATGAACTGAACTCCAGTCTCCTTCACTGGTCATAGGGGTTACAAGATTTTTTTAATTTTACCCGCTGTATTATTTGACATTGTAATTGTTGGTTGTTTGGTGCAGTCTTTGTTTACAAAATTTAATGAGAAATTATATTTTTCGAAGTCCTAATGTAATTGGTATATAATTTAGTTAATTACATTTTTCAGGAGCTGATTTTACCCAGAGAAGCAGATATATGTCCTTCGTTCCTCCGAGATCAAACGTTTTTGGTTGCTGGCTTACAGACGGTTGTTCTTACATGACTGCAGTTGCTTCAGCTTTAGATCAAGCTAAACAAGAAATCTATATTGCTGATTGGTGGTTGTCTCCAGAAATACAATTAAGAAGACCAGCTGTTGGGGAAACTTACAGGCTCGATAGGATTCTTCAAAAAAAGGCTGTAAATAATAATTTTTTAATTTATGTAAATTTAAAAAAAAAATTCAAATTCAAAATTTTAGGACATCTTTGAACAGAAGTTGTTTTTTCTGTTAAGTGGTTAAGTAAATTATAAATCTTAATTTAGATATCTGAGAAAGTTTTCTTTATTTTAATGAGATTGTTGACCATAATACCTAAAGGACGTTGTTTAGTCGATAATGATATCTTATCAATTTTCTTTGGTTACATTATCAAACTTGGTTAACCAATACATTATCTTTGTAATAAAATTAAGTGAAGCTAATGTAAATTAAAAAAATCTCTTTTCTTTACTTTTTTTAAAAATATTTTTTGATTTTTTAGATATAAAAAAGTTCATATTCGTCTTCGATGACTTTTGTCCCGTTTTATATAAAAGATTTTTCAATTATTTTCAGAATGAAGGTGTAAAAATATTTATTCTATTATATAAAGAAGTGGAAATGGCTTTGGGAATTAATAGTTTTTATAGCAAACAACGTCTTATATCTGAGTGCCAGAAACCAGAAAATTTGAAGGTAAAACTGTTCACTTGGGTCCTAATTTATTTTTTTAGTATTACTCATCAGCGATAATTTAGTCTCTTCCGAGATCCTAGTTCATTATTAATTAAAAATCATATTATTAAATAAATGTATATTTAAAAAGTGAGCCTGATGGTATTATAAAAAAAAATATATTCTATGTTTAAAAATATTTTCTAATATAAAGTTAATGAATTTAAACAGACATTGATTGGAGTGTGCCTTATATTAGGTTTATAAAGGATTTCAGTGTAAAACATAGTCTATAAATGCAGTATTCTATTCTTCTAGCCTAACCTCGTATTGCTTATTTTTTGACTGATATAATTTTTTTCATTTTGTATTTTTCAATTATGAAATTTGTATAGTCATAAAAGACATAACACATTTTTATAGCTATAAATGTTTTACTAAAACATACTTTTCTAGATACTTCGTCATCCAGACCATGCAAAGGCTGGAGTTTTCTTCTGGGCTCATCACGAGAAATTGGTTGTAATTGATCAGACAATAGCATTTTTGGGTGGAATAGATCTTTGCTATGGAAGATGGGATGATCGTCACCACAGGTATGTATATTATTATTTATGTCTTGAAATCGATTTAATTTTTATAGAATAGGTATTAAGTTTTCAGTAACAGTAGAGATTGTTTGAAATTATTTATAAAAGATTCAGTGATCATATGTTTGTACACAACATTTTTTTTATAACCTGTAAATATGAGTTTTTCATAAACCCATTTGTATATTTTTGTTTTCCACAAGAGGTATAAATGCTTTGTATTCATGCTGGGAGTGAAATCTGATTTTAATGATCTTTTGAAAAAAATTGTGCTGATTAAATATGGATTTCATCAAATTCAATTATATTTTGTTTAGGCATGCAGAAAAACATTTCACTTGGTATTTTATATTTTAAAAATGGCTCACCTTAAAGATTTTAAGGTTATTACTCTTGTAATAAGTGTGACATTGATACTTGTGTATTTATATCTATATATGTATATTTATATCTATATACCTATATAATATGGACATCTTAGGTATCCAATAGGAATGAATACATACAATACATAGAGGTGAAGAAGCTGTTAATACAGCCTATTGGTAGATTTATTTTTTTAACTTATGATGTTTTTGCTGGTTGTTACTGAATGGTATAAGTTATAACTACTTTATAAGAGGTCTAAACTTCGATCTATAGTCTATATAGTCTATTCGATCTATAGGGCACACAAACCTTACTCACGTCCATATTATCCTAAAAAAGCCACCTCCGAATTGTCAGCATTGCAACAGCATCCTTACAGTCCATCATATTTTTCAAGAATGTTCTTTTTACACCTCTAGGTTAAACAAACTAGGTCTTACAAATAATATCTCGAATATGCTTGGTGATAATCAAGATAAAATAAGATTAGTATTGAAATTCTTAAAGGAAGTGGACATATTAAGACAAATATAAATTTTTTATTTATTTATCTTTTATTTATTTATTTTGTATCTATCTGTTTATCTTTTATTTATTTATTTTTCCCCTCTTAAAAATTCCGAATGTTTAATTCATAAAATAGATAAGTCATAATTCACAATTATCAAACATTTAAGAGAATGTAAATGAATAATGGAGAAATTAAATTAAAACTGAAAACCTTATTATTGCAATAATCAAATATTGGAATACACATAGATATAAGACTGTATAAACAAATTATCACAGGCATTGATGACCGTATGGTTTTATGCCTTACAAACCCAAACAAACAAACAAACTTCGATCTATAGTAAAATTTGTACTAATTTTTTTTTGTATAGTAATAAAATTTATAAAATTATAATATTTATGATTATTTGATCAATCTGCCCTTTGCTTACTATAAACAACTTGATTGATGGATTATGTAATGTAGTAGCTGGCTAATTCAGTGCCTACTTTTTTACTTATCAAAATTTATCAGAAGCTTAATTTATCAAAATCTTTTTTCATTATTTGGAATAGATGCAACATTTTACTTTGAAAGAAGTTCAAGAAAGATTTTCTATCCAAATATTTAGAGCTCCCCAATAAGAAATGTATATAAAGTTTTATGAAAATCAAGTAATTCCAAAATGGCGCCCGTTCTTTATGAAGCTAAGTTAAATACAGAATTTTCAGTTGAATACAAAAAAATAAGTTTTCCAAGTTGTATCAAAATCAGCTATTGTTATGAAATGCTAATGATCTTCCTCCAAATAAAAAAATAAAGAAAAATAATTATAAAAAAGATGGTGAAGCTTTACTATGCAGTGGGATTATCGTTGTTGGCTAGAGCCTACCCCGAACTTAACCGAAGGTGACTGAATTAGTCCTAACCCTTCTTTAAAATATAGGTGTTGAAAATAACTATTACATTAGCATAACTATCATGAACTTGTTCTAATTTTTCTTGGATAGGATATATAAATCAAATAAATTATTTATATCAAAGTATTTACTCCTTCGATTACATTTGGAAAAAAATAAATAGGAAATGTTTTAGGAAAAATGATTCTACCTCCGACCTATGATCATTGGATTAAACAGTCTTTTTTTTTTTTTTGAGGTATGGAAGATATCAAGCTAAACATTTTTGTGAAATCCAAAATTATTGATTTTTTCGTTGCACTTGACTCTTGTGCACAAATTTAGTGTTATTCTTCTTAATTAACCTTTTCAAATTTCCATTAATTAATTGCATGGCACAATTTTTTTAAGTTTATTTAATTACAAATCAACATTAGAAGCTCTCAGTTCTTGTATCATTTCATTAGTCTTATTCTTGTTGATAGAGTATTAGGATAGTCTGGTAGAGCTTAATTACCAAGTTGTTCTTTGTTAATATTTTTGAAATAATTAAAAGCTTTTCTGTTTATCTTTACAGGTTGACAGACTTAGGAATTTCACCAGAAGAAAACATGGCACCTTTTCTTTCTCTCGGAATGCTCACTTCCTTTTCACCAACATCAGCTTTGTCTATAAAGTAAGAATGTTTTTAAATGCATTTTATCTTTAAGTGTATGAATTATTTTGTCTATTGATTTGCCATTTTAACAGTGGTATTTTAGCAACAGAATTAATATTTTTTAAAGGGAGTAAAAAATCTGTATTTATGCTGTCCTTTGGAGGGGATGTAATGTGGCAGTCCCGAGCCTGTGCGATATCTGGTACTCGTTAAAGATCCCTATCCTTACTAAATGGTAGTCACTGTCCTGTTGTATGTCAGGTACTCGTTAAAGATCCCTATCCTAATCATATCAGCATAGGAAAAATCTTGGACTCCCATTGTAGCATCTCCTCATCAGCCATAGAATAGCATAAAGTGACGTTAAATAAATTAACAACATAACAAACTTTGATAGATCACTTTCACAAAGTTTGTTGCACGGAAAAATATATGACTGTAACTCTAAGCTTTGTAAGAAATATTTAAAATATATGACAATCAACCAAAAAGGTTGAAAATGTACAAATTTATAAAAAAAATTTTAGAGAATATTTTTAAAATTAAATAACGTTAAAGGACTTATAAATAATGTAAATTGAGAATGACATAGAATTTTTGAAACGTTTTTAAATAAAGAAAAATAATATATGACTGGAAAAAGGTTTTAATTTACTTACTTGAATGATTGACTAAGAAAGATGTACTCTAGTTACAAAAACAAGATAATTAAAATTAAAAAAAAAAAAAAAAAAAAGGAAAAATATATTTGTAGTTTGCCTACCTCAATACTCAAGACTTTTATTGATAGCCGAGTGTTGGCTGTTTGACTGATTTATTTGTTACATAATTGATTACTTAATCTTTAAGAACTTAATTAATTTGGTCATAGTTAATATGGACTAAGTAATTTTTAAGATTTAATTTGATATTATTTATAGTTCTTTAAAATTTTTGTAACAATGAATGTTGTTTTAGTTCAACTAGTACTAATAGAGAGTCTCTGTTTGAGGATATCTTGGTTCAACCATCTCCAGAAAATATTAAATGTGACACACCTGAAATGGAAAGGAAGTCAATGTTTGATACAGTAAGTTCTATATCTTTTTTGTTACCGATAACATTTAAAAAATTATAGAATATATTGATTTTATAAATTATTACTATTTTTTCTATTTAAGGTGAAATCAAGAATGCACCTTTGGAATTTCAATTCAGAAGATGACAGCGATGATGATTACAAGCAATCGGTTTCTTCAGACCAGAATGATGATAAAGTGTTTACTGAAGAAAGGTTAGCAAACAGCTGTTATTATTTTTATTTTATTTTCTGATAAATGGCATAATTTCATTATTTATTTACTTGTCCATTTCTGGGAAGTTAATTCAGCATAACTGCAAAATATTGTTTGTTTATATTCAACTATTGTATTCTTAGGCGTCGATCTTCTTAACAGATATTTTGTACATTTTTTTATTTGGAAACAAGTTTATTTAGTAAATGATAGCAATTATTTATAAAATTTATAAGTTTAACTATGCTAATAAATATCTCATAAAATATTCATACTAGCTGTGATAAAGAATGGCTTCACATCCATCAATACAATAGTAGCTAAAATTCTAATTAATAAAAATAATGTGGAAGAAAGTGGTCCGGGTAGAGGTCAAAGAATTTCTCATATAATAGGAGAAAACTTTATCGAGTAGCCAACATTTCGACCCACCTTGCAGGTCTTCTTCAGGGCTACACAAGTGTGTTTAGCTAGAGTTAGACCTATCAAGCCCACAGCCCTGAAGAAGACCTGCAAGGTGGGCTTTTCTCCTATTATATTTCGTGGGGGAGTTTTCTCCTATTATATGAGAAATTCATTGACCTCTACCCGGACCACTTTCTTCCACATATAGTATCAAGGTCAACCATCATCATTCAGTAATAAAAATAATGCTTGATATGATTTATTAATTTTTATAAAATTATTTTCAGTAAACTCAAATACAACATATCCCCTAACGGAATAAAATCCAGCCTTGATGTAAACTGTTTTGAAAAACTGTGGATTGGAAAAGATTACACTAATTTTATTTTGAAGGACTTTCAGAATCTTGATAGACCTTTTGAAGGTAATTTTATTTATTTATTAAATTTACTATTGGTACTTATTGGTTCATTCAATAACTTGTAGAGTTTTTAATTTTATAAATCTTGTATCTATATTTCATGTATATAAAATCCTATTCTACCAAGTTAGATTAATAATATACAATAATGAAACCTTGTAAGTGACCATTAAAAAACTACATTATATTCCGAAAACCCCTGAGGTTTTATGTTTAAAGATATGTTTCCTTCATGTCTGTTCTCATATGATGGTCCATCTTAGCATTATTATAAAATTCCTTACTAAAAAATAATCAATAAATAAAAAAATAAAAAATCAGACCAGTATTAGCTGTTTTGTAATGGCTTTATCTCTCCATGCACTCCTAACGCAGACTCGCTTCTCTCTGCTACGTACTTCTTTGGATTTATCCCATTCTTTACCTACTTCTTAGCCTTCCTTTTTTGCTTTTAACTTTTTGCTCCATAGATGAAAGTTATTTTTAAAAGAAATTTATAACTTTATAATTGTTTCCCTTTATACATTAGTAGAGACTATTCAATTAGGAAGAGTTAAGGTTTTTGCATTAGGCTCTACTAACTATCAATATTCTGTTGTAATGTTTTCGCTGAACTTGGTTTATTTGTTTTAACAAAATATTCTGGACTTAGTGCTACTGAGGATTACCATTGTTCAGTTATTTGATGACTTGCGGAACATGCTGGATGCTCATATAAAAGATACTCTAATAAGATGGGCACGCTACAGTTTTTTAAATATAACTATTATTCAATAATAAACTTTTTTAAGCAATTTTCTGCACTTTAATCTAACAATGGTTAGATAATTCATATTTCTAAATTCATTTTCATATTTCAAGCTCCTTTATGGATTTTATACAAGTTTTACATATTATTAATTTGTGTGATGAAAGCTGACAGAAACTTTGGTTATAGATCTGGTAGACAGGAGTAAGACTCCCCGGATGCCATGGCACGATGTAGGAGTCATGGTACAAGGACCTCCAGCTAGAGACTTGGCTCGCCATTTCATTCAGAGATGGAATGCAGTTAAAGTAATTATCATCATTACTATGAAATGTCTAGGATATCATTAATGTTTATGTGATGCTTATGAAATTACTTTTTCAGGCAGAAAAGTCGAAGTTCAATCCGCAGTATCCTTATCTTCTTCCTAAATCCTACAGAAGCTTTACAGATTTTGTCATCCCGGGTCTCAAACAAAACAGAATCAATTGCCAGGTAAAGCAAGTTTTCTGATACAGGAGTTTTAAACTGATATAGTCCGAGGATTGCCTCTTGAACAGAATATCTTTTGCGGAATACATTATATTAAAATCTTTACTGATCGTTGTTTATTATTATTACTTTTTTTTTTGACAACCAGTTAAGGAGCAACAAGCCTTTACCATGTAGGATTTTTTATTAAAGGGGTAAATTTTTTTACAGACCCTTACTAATGCCAATGCTGGCCTGGAATAAAATAAAATGCTTTATTCTCGAGCACGAGTTCTCTCTTCTACAATTGATAAGAATTAATAGTATCTTTTTATAAATTATGCTATATATAGAAACGTTGGCCGATTTTGACAAACTTGGTATACATGTTTCTGGTATTCGTACTAGTCTACCCTATGTATGACAACCCGGCTGATTTTAAATGTGCTTTTTACTTCTTTGTGTTGTTTGTTATTATTATATATCCCATGCATGTAGTTTCCATGGAGACCTATTACACTATTTTAGTATTTATAATTTATTGGCTTCCGTGTTTGGGTTAAATTTTCTATTTTGGCTAATATTTTTAAATATGTAATATTAGTTCATAGCAATATGGATATTTGAATTTAAAATATTCTAAATAATGGTAATCAAAGAATACTATTATAAATTATCTTAATAGATTTAACTGCGATTAGCTATTCTTTACATTGTTTTGTAAAATGCTTTTTAAAGAAAAAAAAGAAAACAGAGAGGATAGTACAAAGCTTTCTGAGGAAAAGGGTTGCCAGTATTATATTTTGTTTTATAATATTAATGTGTTAATATTGTAATTATTACAACTGTAACAAGCTTTTTAATTGTTTCTAGAGTTCTACTATTAATCATTTCATCTGCGAACATTACTAATTTATCAATTGAAGCATTTATAACTTTTATTTTAACTGATTACAACTTATATTTATTTTATTTATAAATTTATAACTTATATTTTAACTGATTGAAATATTAACAACATTGATCTCTACTACATATTTATGTTCTAATAACTAAATAACCAGTCAACCTCTCCCGAGCTTATTTTTCTTTATTCCTTAATTCATTTTCCTTCTCGCTTAACTCATTTCTAAACAGTTACTCGAAAGATTTTCTTCATTCCCTTATCCTACCCAGTTTCTGTACATCTCCTTTTTCTTAATGTTCCTCTTCAACTAACAACAAATAACAATTAACAACAAACAACTAATAATAAATAACAATTAATTTTTTTATCCTTCTTCCTGATCAGATGACCAATCCTTGTCAACTTTATTTGATGAATTTTTCCCTGATATAAATAAAAACGAAGTATTATTTTTTCTAAACCAAAACGGGTTTTAGGTTGTGCGATCCATTTCGCACTGGTCTTGTGGGGCGCTCGACCCCGAATTTTGGGAAGGTAGCATCCATGAAGCTTATGTCGATATCATTAGTAAAGCAGAACACTACATTTATATTGAAAATCAGTTTTTTATAACTGGAGGCCAGGTTAAGAATCAAGTCGGCGATGCTCTCGTCAAAAGAATACTTAGGGCTCATAGGTATGTTTTCATCTTCACTATCACCTTCTTTAAAAAAAATTTTTTTAATCTGTAATTGATGTATTATAAATGGTCTATGATAGATGCAATCCAGGATTTTGTGCAATATATAAAGATTTTTCTGATGTCGAACTCTAGTACACAAGAAGGTAGTTCTTTTATCTTGTTTTGAAAATCTTTCAGCTCTTAAATGATTATTTTGGCTTGTGTGGTTTTAAAAATTCTAAAGGAGAGATCTTGTTCTTTTGGAGTTTTACAATGCTAGTTTATTTTCTGATTGTTGTTCTTTTAGTGAATACTTCCTTAACATTTTTCTTGAGAAACTGGTTTTTCTTTGATAGCTCTTCTCTTATCTTGGAAAATGTTTTTAATTTTATATTAAAATGGAATCATGAGTAATCATTTGAAGTGAAATGTATATATATACATATAAAATGGTAGCAATAAAATCAACATGATTATTGCTTATGAATAAGAGTAATAAAATTATAATAGCACAAAAATAAAAAAAATTAGTAGCAAGTAACTGTGATTAAGGTGTGGTAATGACATTTGGATTGAAATAGAGTTGCATTATCTCCTTTTCAAGTCAATGCCTGACTTTTCCCCTTATTAAGTATGAAAATAAGACGATTCAACTTCACCACTTATTCAAGGGGATGTAGATATAGTAATTAGCGACTTATCTTGTAATGTGAGATAGGTTTTCGATTTGAAATCCATTCCCTTCCGACGGCTGGTCTTTCAGCTCTAGGCTCACACTGATTAGGAAAAAACATTCCCTATAATACATTTTTTTAAAAGGCATAATTATGAAAGTTTAAATTATCTCTTTTTTATAATTATTGGTAATTTTTTTGTGATTTTTAAATATTTTTATTTTTAAAGAGAAAAGGTAGGCCCTCGGCTGGGATTTGAACCCGGAACCTTTCTGTGTCTTTCCGTGACAGCGCTCTACCATTTGAGCCACCAAGGCCGCCTGCCGGCAGAGGACAAATCTTTTCTCTTATCCGATCCCATGTCCTCGTGTTCTCACAATTTTGGGATGAATACACTAGAATGAAGTTCTTTGAACATTAATTTAATTTTAGGATCTTATTGACTTACGTCATATTACTATTTATAATTTTTTATAATTGTGGTCAATTTTTTTGATTTTTAAAGAGAAAAGATAGGCCCTTGGCCGGGATTCGAACCCAGAACCGGAAGATTTGTCCTCTGCCAGCAGGCAGACTTGGTGACTCAAATGGTAGAGCGCTGTCACGGAAAGAAAAAGGTTCCGGGTTCGAATCCCGGCCGAGGGCCTATCTTTTCTCTTTAAAAATAAAAATATTTAAAAATCAAAAAATTGACCAATAATTATAAAAAATTATAAATAGTAATAGGACGTAAGTCAATAAGATCCTAAAATTAAATTAATGTTCAAAGAACTTCGTTCTAGTGTATTCATCGCAAAAATGGCGAGAGCACTGGGACATGGGATCGGATAAGAGAAAAGATTTGTTCTCTGCCGGCAGGCGGCCTTGGTGGCTCAAATGGTAGAGCGCTGTCACGGAAAGGCAAAGGTTCCGGGTTTGAATCCCGGCCGAGGGCCTATCTTTTCTCTTTAAAAATAAAAATATTTAAATTATCTCTTTTGCAACAAATGCCTCAGAACCTAGGACTAGTGCTGTTATCTGCTCTTAGGATAGCTAACTATTTCTGTTTTTTCATTTTATTTTTTTATTTATAAGTAGATTTTATACATAAATTAATAGATTGAAACGGTTTTAATTATATTTAAATTTTAGTTTCTTTCTTGTATTTTAGAGAAGGTACTATATTCAGAGTTTATGTTATTCTTCCCCTTTTACCTGGGTTTGAGGGAGAGGTGGGAAGTCCTAGTGGCACTGCACTTCATGCTGTTACTCACTGGAATTATGCATCAATATGCCGGTAAACTTACAGCTTTATTAATTATCCTATCTAATTTGATTAAATGATTTGTTTTAATTTTAATTCTAATTTAAATAAAATTATTTTACAGTGGCAAGTCCTCACTATTGTCTCGATTGAAAAGTTCTGGTATAGAAGATCCTTCAGAATATATCACATTTCATGGACTCCGTAATCATGCGGAACTGAATGATGCACCGGTATGGAAAAAACATACTAAAAATTCTTAAATTATTAGTGGTGTTAATTGTTTATATAGTATATTTAGCCATTATATTTTTAAGGTTTTTCTTGAGATCTTAAAATATTTTATTATTATAAAATTTTTAAAAATATTTTGTATCTTGTTTATTCATCCCTGAAGACCTGCAATGTGGTTTGAAATGTCCGTCAGTTTTCTCTATCACCACCGATCCCAATCAACTTCTCTTTGGGGTGGTAAATACCCCTTGGTCTCCAGGCGGTGGTAGTAAGGGAGCTTGGTCGCGGTTGGTGGTTGTGGGTGGCGAAAATAAGTATTATAAATGCGAAAGTTTGTATGTTTCTCTCTCTTTCACACAAAAACTACAGAACGGATTTGGATGAAACTTTACATAATTTAAGGCAAATCTAATCTACTTTTCCTACTAATATAATAAAGCGAAAGATTTAGAGGGGGAGGCATGGGGGGAAGTGCCTGATAGTTTTTTGTGTTCTGTAGAGAATCCATTATAGTATATAATCAAAGGCAAATAAGGAACTTAGCATTTTGAAATTTGCAGATAGGTTCTTTGTATAGTTTAAGAAAGAAATTTGGATGATTCCACCCTCAAGGGTGGAATTAACCCCTGTTAATATAATAGAGGTTCAAAGATTGCATGGAATCCGTCAGTTTTGAAGTTAGACGTCTGAAATTTTGGATGTACGAGTAACTTATACATAGTTAAAAAAAATATTAAATTATTTATAAAATGATCTGTCACGAAACTTCATGTAGCAGACCAAATTTCACGTGACCGAAGCTGCAGTTGTTACCTTGTTACCCCGCTAGTTATATTTATTAATGTAATATATTTTTAAAGATGTACAAATGTTAACCTCAGTCCAGTCGGAATAAGATTTCAATTACTAGTCCAGACAGAATCAGATTTCAATGATCAGTCATAAGTTATATCTCATGTAATAGACTATGCTGTCATTATATTGTTAAAATTTTCACCTAAATATTAATAATAATAAAATCTTTGTTTATTCTGGGACAAGTCCCTATACTTGTCCTTATACTTCATAGAATAACAATACAAGGTTTGTAAGCTATTATTTCTTAGAGTGTACAATAATTACATTTAATTAATTATTACAAATAATTTAATGAGAAAGAATAAAAAAAAAATGATAAAAATGCGAATTACCTCCAATAACAATATTTTAAAAACAGTTAGAAGAAGAGAAAGAAAAAAAATTGAAATAAGTTAACAATAATTATATAAGAGAAACATATTATATTAGTTTGTTTGTTTTATAAAAATTGTATTTATATAACCTTAGCAAATCTACATTGTTGTGATGAGAGTTCAAAGTTTGGGAAGTTCATGACTTTGTTGTTAATAAAATTATCTATATGATAAGATTCAGAAAATCAAAACTATCTCTTTTGAGTGAAAACAATGCCTAAACTAACAACTAGTGCTGCTTTCTGCTCAGAAGATAGTTGAACTATGTCTATTTTTTCATTTTATTTTCTTTATTAATTTTTTTGTATTTACATCATTGTGAAAATATGTTTATAAGTTTATTTATTCGCTTGTTTAGGTGACTGAGCTGATATATGTACATTCCAAACTGCTGATTGCTGACGACAAAGTAATGATTTGTGGCTCTGCTAATATTAATGATAGGTCTTTACTCGGTTTTAGGGATTCTGAAATTGCTGTTGTGATTACGGTAAGGCTAATTGTTAAAATTTATTAACGTTTAATAATTTTGTAAAGTGCCGTAAATAGAATATTTACAACTGTAAATTAATGAGTTTGAAAATAAGTGATCGAATTCATTATTGTGATGAATGTGAGGTATTGACGCAATGATTTATATAAATTTATTGTCGATGTTCTAAGGATCAAGATTTCAAACCTGGAATAATGGCTGGTAAGGAACACATGAGCGGTCGGTTCTGTGGTTCTTTAAGAAGATCGCTTTTCCGAGAACACTTAGATTTATCTGGTCCTAAAATCAAAGATCCTGTCAGCTCAGAGTTCTATCATGGTGTTTGGAGAAAGATTGCAGCGAGTAATACAAAAATTTATGAAGAGGTTAAAATTTATTAATATTTACTATGTTAATTGAAATTTGTGTGGATTTATACATTTATATTAGTATGGTTTATAAATCTATTATCTTGATTAATTTATAAACTAAAAAATAAATTACAGGTGTTTCGTTGCTTGCCTTCAGATGAAGTGAAATGTTTTGATGATATCAAGAACCATTTTAGAGTTCCTCTCACTAACACGAATTTAAGCGCAGCAAAGGAACTACTTCAAAAGATTCAAGTAATCATTGAGATATAATTAATGACTTTATAGAAATAAGTTATAATGACTATTGGTTTTTTAAATTTTAATAATGAATTTTAATATTGTTACGGGCTACTGGGTGTTAAAAATGAATTAAACAATTCCTTAAATTAAAGATACAAATATTTATTAACAAAAGTGATAAAAAGGATACAAGTAAATTATTAACAGTTAAATTATTAAACTAATATAAATTTACAATAACAATATTCTAAATATTATAATCTAGGCCTAACTCCTATTTAATTATTACAATAATATAAGATATTACTAATTCTAAATGACTTAACTATTTACATAAATTTGTATGAATATTATAAAACTACACTACAATTTATAACTAATAATTAACACTTACAGTTCACTAGTCCACCGACTGTAAGATTCTCCAAGTATGACAAACTGGCACACAGTAACAAACAGAAACAGTTTATTACACTCGCGAGACTGTCACAGTTCACTGATACACTTATTACACGGGCCGGTTCAACACTGACTAGTTTATCATACTGACACTCACTTATCACTATTCTGCCTGGTCTACTCTAAGACTGACTCGCTCGAGACGAGGGACTTAAGCCGCTAATCCCCTGCTTCCGGTCTTCCTGTCTGTGACCGTAACAATATCTTATATTAAAAATAATTAATAAAAAACTACCAATTCTTACACTACCCCTTTCAATTGTTACTCACTAGCGTGTACCATTCATGGTTATCTACCGATATTTTTGTACTTTCTTTTAAACTAGATTATGTCCCTTTTCTTATTTTTTTAAGTAAGTTGTGATTTCAATTGATTAAAAATTTAATTTACTACATCCAATTTATTGAACTATTTATACACTCTTAATTTTTCCAGAAGGTATTAAGATATCTATTTTATAGCATATGTGATTTAGAAGCTTAGATTTTTTTTTTTATAAATTTTAAATTACAGGGCTACCTGGTCATGTTTCCATTAGAATTCCTGAAAGACGAATCGCTTACTCCGAACCCTGGTCGAGTTGAAGTCCTCCTTCCAACTTCTGTTTGGACATGAATTGGAATAACATAGAAATCTGTCTTAAAAATAGTGTAAAACTCGAGTCAGATTTAACTATAAAAGTTTCAAGTCCTTCGAGTATTAGTTCATTACTGATCTATTAAGTTTGGCCATTATCAATACTCCAGTATATCACTGTAAATCATATTTTAGATTTTAAGCTTAGTGAAATAAATGTCAGCATTTCATACAATGGATAATATAAATAATCACTGCTGATTAGTAAAATTATATTACTAATTTAATGGACATAATTTGACTTGAAGGGCTTGGGTTTAATAATTAATTTAAGGACAGTTTCATCATTTAAAACATGATTATGTTTTATCTTAACATAAAATATGCTCTTATCAAGATTAGTTTAAAGAATAAGTTTAACAGGAAGTGATAGTTTACGCTTCCACCTATTATCGTTAAAAATACATTACTTTTTTAATATTACTTTAGAATCTCACTAATCCAAACAGACCCAGAAAAATTGTGCAGATTTGAAATACAATTTTTTTTTTTAGGTATTTTGAATCAAATCCGTGCATATAACTATACCACAAGCCCATGCTAGTTTTGATTAGTGAGAATCTACCGCATTATTTAAATTCATTCATCACTGATAGGCGCATTCAGACATTCGCCTGATCTTTCTAAATTAAACAAGTTAAAAGTATTGGGGAAGGTTTGAATGCACTGAATTATACAAAAATAGGATATGATGTAAATAAAATATTTTGAAAAGTATGCGGAGAAGGTTCTCCTATGGTCCAAGTATAATTAATATAATATATAATATAATTTTATTTTAATTGCATTGATTATAATATTTCTACTATTAATTTTTAGAATTTGTCATGTGCGACTGATGTGTTCTTGTAATATTTTTATCAATATCTGTGTGTAGGTAGCCATTGATCATTTTATTGTTATATGTTTTTAATTATACATAAAGATCAACCCGATCTTAGCAATGACTATTTCTCTTACAGATTAAATATTGTGCTTAGGTATAAATAGTTTTAGTAATTTTGCATTTTTTTTACCACCTCCCATTGCTTTAAATTTATAATAGTAATTTTTATTAAAGTATTATTGTAGGTGAATGATATATAATTACTTTGACTTAAAATTAAATCAAATAGTTTTATTTTTGTACTTATATTTTGTTGTGATGTTATTTTTAATTGACAAAATATTGACAATCTTAATTAATTTTTATCCTGAATTATTGTATTTTGGTATTTATTTCTGGATGAATGTTATAAAAATAATTTATATAAAAAAATGCCGTTTTAAGGCATAAGAAGAAGTTTTACTTTTGATATTATTTAGTTAATTCCTATATGTTGACTATATTATTTATTGTTTATTGTAGGTTTATTTTATTTTAGTTAGTTTCCTGGTTTATGTTAAAGTTTGTCATCGAAAATAATATATTATTGAAAGAAATATAGTTTGTTACAGAAAAATGTTTCATTTTATCATTATAATAATTCCTCTATAATAAACAACTGATCATAATTAAGCATGTCTGGGAACAAAATATTTTATCTAATATAATAGAATATTATTCTATTAAAAATAGAATAAAATATTGAATATTATAGACATTCAAGCAAAATTTTTTTTTGTAATTTTCAAAAGTCAGTGATGTGCACACACGTGAAGTTATAGAGGAAGTTTGCATTTCTATGGCAACCATATCTTCAGTTGGTTCACACATCTACAGGAAGTTGACCATATTATAAAAGAAATCTATTCATTTTTGTAACAACATAGTTCCTTTCTATTATTATATACATTTGACAGTAAGTATGAAGTTATGTTATTATATTGTCCAGCAATAAAACTATATTTATGTAGTGATTTAGTTTTAAAATATGTCATCGTGTGGTGGATCTAGTCTACTCTGCATTAGAACGTGGATCATATTGTTCGGGCGTCTTTCTTGGTGTGGAACAGGCTTTGGCCGAGTCTGGCATCCGGGCTTGCTCTACAAACTCCGTAAATTCCTACCCCCTACATACATACTTTCTCTTCCTTCAATCCTATCTCACAAATAGAACTTTCCAAGTAAACCATAATAATGTATATTCATCCCTCTTTTCCCAATCTGCTGGTGTTCCTCAAGGTAGTAAGTATCCTTAGCTCAATCCTTTATACAGTTTATACAGCTGACATCCCAACTCATCCTAATACTATCCTTACCACGTATGCTGATGTTGCATGTGTTTTATCAGTCAACACCAATCCAGTTATTGCATCCCAAAGCCTGCAATCCCATATCACTGATTTTGAAGAATGGTGTCAAATCTGGAGAATTAAAATAAATTCTCAAAAATCGAATCAAATCAATTTTACCTTATGTCGTAAACCAATGACTTCCTGCCATTCAATATCCTTTAATAATATCCCACTGGTGCCTGTAGAACAGATCCGATACTTAGGGTTGCACCTCGACAAACGATTAACCTGGAATCCTCATACAAGACTGAATAAACAAGAAACCGCTTGACGTTTCAGGCTACTTCAACACTTACTACACAAACGCTCTAAGCTTCCAATTAACTACAAAAGACTCAAATACATTACCATCATACGACCTATTTGGACTTACGGAGTAGAGCTTTGGGGCTCCACTAAGCCATGGAATTCTCTCTTATCCAATTCGAAATCCTTCGTAAAATCCTCAATGCTCCTTATTTTGTTAAGAGTAAAGCCTTAATGTCCCATTTGTTGTTGATTTGGCCCGAACCTGGTTTCTATCCTTTCATGACGAACTTCATTACCACTTAAACCCTCTAGTTTCAAACCTAGCTTTCTCTTCAATTCCTGATAATCCTCCGAGGCGTCTGAAAAGAAGATGGGCATGTGACCTTCTTAGTTGAACTTTGATTTGAGTACTATCAGTGGATAGTTTCTCTACTTGTCATTCTCATGTCATTATGTATCACTTATCCTATTTACTTGTTGTATTATTGTATTTGTAAATATCAATTAATAAATTTTAAAAAAAAGTTTTAAAATAATATTTAATTGATACATCACTTGTCCACGCTCCAGCATGTTTGATATTATAGAATAAATGTCTTGCAGTGTCTTTCTAAATTAACTTTCTTTTTGGTCTCTCTGAGCTTACCTACTAGTAAATCAGTACATTTAGAAAAATATTTTAGTTGTTAAAATAAACATGGGTTATTTTAACAGATCTACTCCCAACCTATATCTTAGCCTCGAGTAACCATGGAGACTGTTCTCTTGCATACAATTTCTGAAAGATGATAATAGATTTATCAAGGTCTGTAGGTTAAACTCATAGCTTTCTTTCACTACAATATCAGAGACTAATTTTTTTTTTTTTTTTAGTTTCACTTAACTTTAGGGTACTCCGGATCAATCATTAGTGCTTGTTCCGCGACTTTTTATTTTTTTATATACATTAATATTTTTATCTGAAAGTTTTTTCTAACATCGTATTAAAATATGTTTGTATCATTATATCTGCAGCCTGGATGAATATGTGGTTAAGTCGAATTTTGTCCAGATAGAGTTAGCTGTATTGAGGAATGCGGAATCGTGTCATTCTCCTAGGTTCTGGCTTGATACGCATTTATGATGTAAGCAACAACTTCATTTCAAGGCAATACCTGACTTGGCTACTTATTAATTACAAAAATAATACTATTCCGCCTCCTTAGAAAATTCAACTAGACCACTTATTCACTGGGGCTGAAGATAAATGTGTTTCTGTAGATCCACCTGATTTTTACGATGACTGTTTCTCTTACAGATTAAAAATTGTGTTTGTATATAAATAATACATACTGTATTATCATTATGAAAATTAGTGTATCGAAAACTAATTATCTTAAAATGTCATGGTTTTGAGTTATAATTGTAAATATCAAACAGAAATATTATTGACAATAACAGAATATATACCTTACCAAGAGTTTTTAAACATATATCGAAACGGTAGATTGATGTATTTGTTTATTTCATTTAACATTTTGATCAAATATTATTGATACTGGCTCACTGAAAATATTTATTTAATTTTTTTTTTAATAAATACTTTTTTTGAAAACACATAAATAAGCATAATAGTACTTAAAATAATTTTATTTACAAAATAGTACAGTTTTATTTTAATTAAATTTAACAGTTTTTACGAAAATAAATAAATAAATAACAGTAGCTCATATTTTCTACAATTGAGATAACTGATGTCTATGTTACACATTAATAAATATACATACATTGAATTTTTACAATTTATATCTCTTAAAAAAATAATTTTTTTTTACTACATAAGTATTTAAGATCAATAAAAAAACACACAATAAAACAACCCTTTTTTAGGTTGGGATATTGTCTTTAAGAAAGTGTTAAAATAATTACTGTTTTCTTCTTTTTGTTATTTCACATAATATACTCCACATATATTTATTAAAATAACACAAATACCCGTATTTCATTTTACAATTTATGTTTTCATTTGTAAGGAATACAGTATACAAATAATTCTAAAAGACTTGAGTTAGTAAAAGTTGTAAAACTTCGTCAATCATTAAATTTTGTTAGTCATTTTTCTTTTACTTTTACAAATAAATAATTTTACAAATTTCTAACATAATGTTTTTCTTACACTTTTATATAAAGTTGTCCTAAAAAATGATTTTAAGTAATAGATATTTTTTAAATGAATTAGTTATCATTTAGTTATTAGTTGGTGTGACATTAAATTATCAAATTTTCAATCAATTTGGAAAATCTCGAATTTTCCAGTATGTAAAAAATATAAAGTATGGTTATTACACGACATCAGAAAAGATGCAGTTATGACAACAACAAAAAAACACTTATAAGAAAGAAAATAAGAAATAATAAAATCAAGATTTGAAAAACTAAAACTCTAAACGATTGTTAATCCTAAGATTTATAAAAATTGCAAATTTAATTAACGTTCAAAAAATAAAATATAAATAGTAACCATTTCAGTCTATTTTATCTCTAAAATTAATGATTAGTATTCCATTGCTGTTGGTCTATCGTCGACATACGATGTTCGGTGAATAGAGTCAGGTACGACAGATGGTTCGACAGTGTGCTAATTGTCCTTCACTCCAGTGATGGTCTGAAGCCACAGCTTGTAATAAGTCGTCCTCATGTAAACACCTGGCAGGTAAGGAGCAGCACATTTTATACCGTGGGAAACCGTTCCAGCCAAGACCCAATGGCCATCGGGTCTTTCAATCATTAAAGGCCCTCCGCTATCACCCTATAAATTAATTAAATTATCAATTGGTCACTTATCAGTTTGATCAAATCACAAAATAATTTTTAGAAAATATAAAAAGTGGAATATCTTAAAAATTACCTAGATTACAGTGTAAAACTACAACTGGATAACTAACCTAATATTTCCCTTAGAAATAGTAGTAACTTACTTGATTATTCATTTGTATTACACCCTGGAGAGACAAGTTCTCGAAGAATTTCTAACCGTTGGAAATGTTCTAAATTTTGAATGTTTACTTTTGTGTTACCATTACACTTGTGTATTGTTCCAAATGTTGATTATAAACCAAATATGGGTTTATTTAAACTTTAAATATATCTTCAAACCAAGACAATACTCAGGAAAGCTGCCTGCAGCTGCATGTTGAAAAAAAGAATTATTCTATTTTTGTAAAGTCTACAATTACTTAATTTTGTCCAGTCTAGGCTTATTAAACAATAAAAAAAATCAGTTTACTAATCAAGTATTAATATTTAGATAATAAAGTTTTTAAATTTTCCATTCTGCAGTAAGACAAATATTAAAATCCATTTGATTTTACAGAACCAGTCATAAAATTAATAAATCCATATAA
Source organism: Arma custos (assembly GCA_037127475.1). Lineage (NCBI taxonomy): Eukaryota > Metazoa > Arthropoda > Insecta > Hemiptera > Pentatomidae > Arma > Arma custos. The sequence continues at coordinate 15,457,383 of CM073762.1, read as the reverse complement.
TTCATGGTATTATTTTGTTGTTATTAGTAATATTCCTGATTATCTTGAATAATTGCTATTAAAAACGCAAAGTTCATAATAAAGAATATTGATTAAAGTTTCCCATAGACTCTACATCATTCTGCTCAGATGATTGCAGAAAAATTAGGCCAAAAGATTGGCACAAAATAAATAAATTTTACTTATTTGGGTATACAAATTCATTGACTGGACCCCCTCACCATTTTCAACATTGACCAAGATATCCCTGGACAACCATTTTCACATCAATTCTTTATTACTGTTAGTATACCAGTCAAAAATAAATAGATTATAATAAAACAACATAAACATTAATTCATACCATTGCATTATGTGTGAGGTAATATTGCATATTACCTTTTATTGCATACTATAGCATTTATATATTGCTTATCTAAAAGGTTAGGTTCTTTGATTGTATTTTTAAATTAAGTACAAAACTAATTATTCTTATTCTGAAAATAATAATTATTTGTATTCTGAAATAATTACCTCACACGAATCCCTCTGACCATTGGCATAACCCGCACAAATGAAGCTGTTCAGAATAGTTTTTGCATGTCCCGCAGTGTGAAACATTTCTTGACAGACGGAGTTTTCCATGACAGGTACCTGTACTTCTTGAAGAACACTCGGTACACCTCCACCTTAAATATATAATACTATTTAGTTGTTTCATTACTTTAATTATTACATAATCTAATTTACACAAAGGTTTTGAATAATGCTAAATAAAATGTAATGTAAAAAACTATTAAACTTTAAAAATTCAGTATGATTTCTCATCATATCTACATCTGTCAAGGATAAATCTTAATAATCATTAAGCGATACAATTTGGGTTCTAGTTAGAAATTTTTTCTTTAAAAAAAAAAGAAATCAATTGATTGTCAAATGGAAACTTTATTAAAAAAAACAAAATGATTTTAAAAAATTAAATTATCATCATATTAAAGTTTTTTTTAAAGACACTATAAGTACTATTTACTGATATATTACAGTAGTCCATGTTAACAATTAATTGTATTTAAAAAAAAAAAAAATAACTACTACAAGTTCTTTTGGACTAATGTGATTTCGCGCTTTTGTCTATGATCTATCTTTGTTATTATCATTTCAAATTTGTGGTTTCTTTCTATAATTTTTCAAAACAGGCTGTATTTTTAATACCTTTCAATAAGAATCTCTTCAATTTTTCACCTGCGAGTTTTAATGCGAAATAACTATATTTTTGTTACTATCATATAAATAATATTTTTTGATGTAGGACTCAATGAAGTGGCATTAGATGGATGGAAATATCTAAAACCTTCAGATCAAATATAATACCAATTAGTAGGAAATAAATAAAAGATAAGAATTCATGGTAAAAAATATTTTGTTATTGCTGCATCAATAGGAATATAATCAGTTCAGCTCTAATGTGAAATAATTAAATCCAGTCCTATAAAATTATAATTCATCAACTTGTTATAGTAAATAATTTAAAAAAACAAAACAACCTGTATCCCTACAGCTCAAGAATGGTTCAGTAAATAGTAGAGACTGTGGATATCTAAGACAATGGTTGTATAAGGAGATGGTTTATCCCAGAACACGTTTCTCCCCCAGGTTTACCCCCAAATAAGGGTACCCTCTTTAAAGAGGCTGGACGAGCCCCAGGAAGGTCTGTAGATCCCACAGGGTCCACCCAAGGCTGTTACGGAGTAAATAATTTATCTATCACTGTCCGGATTAGAACCCAGCATAGCAACTCGCCTCTCTACACACCAAGAAGCTACCTCGGCCCCCTCTAATTAATAATTAATAATATTATTTAATTATTCAAATCAGTAAGAATAATCTTTCAATTAAACAGATCTCTATAAATGAGATTTGGCTATAATCACCATATATTAGTTGGCTTTAATGACGGGTGATTAGAGATCTTTTTAATTCACGACGGTTACAACCAGTCTGCTTAGTTTTTTTTGTCATTCCCCCCTCCAAAAAAAAAAATTATGACTTCATCGAAGGTTTTATTTATCATGTATCAATTATATTATTTTCGCTACATCACTACGTATCGCATCGTATAGTAGGGATGCACTTTAATATAATACACACACACACACACACACATACACACATATATATATATATATATATATATATATATATATATATATATATATATACTAATGTAAAGAAAGTGACATATAATACGTTTTTATGAATGAGGAATGAAGGAAAGGAGAATAAGAAGAGACTTTAGTAGGTCAGTCGGTCTGTGGCTCTGTCTACTTTCTCCTTTCCACCGCTTTATCCTTATTTCTCTCGCTGTCCTTAGGCTTATCTTTACCCATAAGTTTCGATATATTTCTTTTACATTTAACTGCTTTTTAAAAAAAAAAAAAAAAATAAATGGATTTATTTTGAATGTGTTTTACCATTGCACCATTTAAGCACATTAAAACAGTTTAAACCTATTAAAAACGTTAAGTTTTGAGAAATTTCTTTTTCAACTACAGAGACTCAAGTATCTTAAAATAGATTTAATAATTGTGAAATGCTTCACAACTTCTCACCACCTTGGAATGGAGCCGAAATACGAAATATACGTTTTAATGATTCCCCCCTCCCCTATCTTTTGGGGCTTAAAATTAAAATAAATTTCGCTTAAAGTAGTAATGATAATTTTTAGTAATGATTTAACAAAGAGATATAAACGTTTGTTACTTGTTGATTCGAGTAATGTATCGAAGTTTGCTTTTCTGTACCGTGTAATTTTTATTTCGGTAAGTGAATGGTGTCGAACACATATTTGATTCAAATCTTTGAATTAGTGTAAGTATCGTATTTAAATATTATTATTTTAATTGATATTTAGCACTGGCTGGAACGGACTATACGATCAGGCATAACAATGTGCCGAAAATATATCAGCAAAGTATATGCTATTAGGACTGTTGGTCGGAGATTAGGTGCCTTAGTATCGATATCAGCCGGAAAAACTTTTAGAAAATAATGAAATAAAAATTTACTGGGATGAGAAAATAATCAAGGACATTTTGTTGATCCATAAATCGAAAAAAATTGACAGAACTATAAAAATAGCAGTCCCTTTTGATACAAACTTAATGAACACCAGAGCCGAAAAACTTAGGAAATACCACGACTTTTCAATTGAGTTAAAATCGATTAATATTTTAATATTAATATATAATTTTTGTTTTCCTGTAGTATTGGTTTTTTAGTGTATATAGATAAATGAAAATTTGATTAAATTTTCTATGGTTTCGATTTTTTATGTGTTAAAAAATAATTTAATAAAAAAATAATTACCTCGACTGTGAGGATGACTTTTATATCATAGTCTTATCGCTCCTACTTATGGAATTTGTTCGAATAAAAAAAAAAAAAGAAAGAAGATACACCACTACTACAACTTGACCTATGAAGGGTCTTCGGTTAAAAGTGCATGGTAGAGATTGTAATATTTTTACGACAACGGTTGTGCAGGGAGGTAATTCGTCCTAGATCATGCTCAACCGCCCGGTTTTCCTCCAATTAGGGGTACCCATTACGTAGGGTCTTGGTGAACCCAGAAGGGCATGCAGATACCACAAGATCCATGCGTTGCTTTGAACAGATTAAATGATTTACCTGCTAGAGCCAGATTTGAACCGGAAACCTCGAGCATAGCAACTTAGTACTTATATAATAAACCTTTTTATATATAATAAAAATTTTTTGAGTTGTAAAGGAAGTCATTACTTGCTGTATAACAATATACACGGCCTCATCGATAACCCTTTCCATTTTAAAATATTTTTCTCCACCGGACAGGACTAAGCGCTTTCTCCCTTATGGCTCATTCCCTCGGGTTTTTTTCCATGGTCCATTTCTTGCGTCATTAATGTTCAGTAAACAACAGAGAATGCGCTGTTAACCTAAACTTTCTAAAGATTAATTAAATACAACATATTTATAATTTTTATTTTTCATTAATTGTTATTATTTTTAAATATTTTTGTTTTGATGAGAAAAGATTTGCCCTGGCCGGGACTCGAACCCGGGACGCCCGCTTCACCGTAGCAGTGCTCTAACCAACTGAGCTACCAGGGGTCGCATCCAAGTCAGGCAAATCCGTTCTCTTCACCGATCCTATATCCCCGTGTTCTCGCAATTTTTTGTGATGCATTCACGAGAAAGAATTTTAATTGAAAATTACTTTGATTAGGATCTTATTGATTTACGTTAATATATTATTTATAACTTTTATTTTTTATTAATTGTAATTATTTTTAAATCATTTCTCTTCAAAACATAAATACAACATAGTTCATGATCTTATTCACGTTATTCATCATATGTGATTTTTATGCGACATTTACTTACCTATATAATAGGGTGTATGAAAAAAAATGACCGTTTTATTTTATTAAATATTTGTATTATTATTTCTTTGATATAATGAAACAGTATCTTTCGACACACCACACTCCCTGGCATGTCGACGGACTTGACTCAACAGCTTCCTTCAGATCATCATCAATCCATATCCATTAATGGTCGCCCAGACCCCTTCTTCCTTTTCAACGTCGTATCTCCACTGCTAAATTTTTCAAACCAACGCCGCGTCGTGCGCTGGTCAAGGACACCTTCCCCTTCATATTTAATAATTTCACCAGTTGCTTCAGCGGTCTTAAAATTACGAGAATTTCGTAGGTAATGTCATGTTTCTTCTTTGAAATAAATAACTAAACTGAGGCTTTTTTTGAAGAACCAAGTGTTAGTAGGTAAACAAGCTTAGAGAATGCTCTAAAGGGATTATTAAGTGTTGGTAAATAATAAATAGCATTAAAACATTTACTGAATTTTGAACTCAGGAATTTGATAAAACGGTCATTTTTTTTATACACATTATTAGTAAGGGAAAGTAAAAAAAAAAAAAAAACGATGGAAATATAATAAGTTTTAATGCCCACTGAGCTCAAATTACTAGGCTTTACGAAACTGTGTGTGCTAAAGTTTAGCTCCAAAGCGAAAAGTTTTACGGAAACGAGATTACGTATTTAAGGTAGAAAAGAAAAGCCTGCTATGATAAAGAAACTTTTACACCAAAATAAACTCACCAGAAATGGTACTTTATATCATCAAGTTTTTACGACTTTCACCAAGTTGTGTGACGTCTGCACAACAATTTTTCCCCCAATCTAAGTAACCAAAGCCAACTTTATACTTTAATTTTGGCCATTTGTTCTATTAATGGGTTTGCATATATGTGTATTTTTTTCTTGAAAGCGTTTTAGTATGTGTTCGTTAACCGTTGGTATTTTTAAGACAGTATGCAGAGTTTGTCGTTGACATATCAGGGTGCTTTTGTGACAAGTCTGAAACCATTGGATTGGAAAGTTTGTAGTCGTTTTCTGTGTCTGTTTAACTATTCCATAAATTTATGATGCATTTGTCCAAACTGGTTCTACGTCGTAGTAAGTAAGTGTACATATTCAATTTTTGTCTTGTTTCTATTTTGGAGTTTTTTCTGAATAGAGAATAGTTTATAGGACTCTATCTGAACAAACGTCTCACTTGGAATCCTCATACAAGACTGAAAAGACAAGAAACTGCTCGACGTTTTCGCCTACTTCAACATTTACTGGATAAACGTTCAAAGCTCCCAATTAATTACAAAAGACATTTACATGACAGTTATCAGACCTATCTGGACATACGGAGTTGAGCTTTGGGGCTCTACTAAACCATCCAATTCATCTCGTATCTAATCCTTACAATCCAAAACCCCTCGTAAAATCCTCAATGCTCCTTATTATATCACAAACAAACTCATCCATCATGATCTTAATATCCCATATGTTGCTGATTTGGCCCAAACCAGATAGCTATCCTTCCATGAAAAACTACATACACACTTGAATCCGCTCGTCTCAACTTGCTTCCCATAATATTCCTGATAACCCTCCGAGGCGTCTGAAAAGAAGATGGCCTCGAGACCTTCTACGATAGAACTTTTTTGGAGTGCTATCAATGGGTAGTTTCTCCACAAGTGTTTTTTTTTTCATGTCCTTTGTTCATACAGCAGATTTACTTGATCTAATATAATTACAGTTGTAAATATCAATAAATTATTCTAAAAAAAAAAAAAGAAATTACTTTAAGTTCAGTTTAAGGGACTGGTGTTTTTTCTTAATATGAGGACCACATTTTAGAAATGTTAAAAAATCAACAATTGTATAATAATCACATTATTATACAATTTTTATCTAATAAATTAAATAAATACTAGTATCGATATATAACACTTATACGATATTCGATCATGTTGGCAGTTGGTTTTCTTCTCTGCCATCTTTAATATTGTTATTCAGAAAATAAAAATTGTGTAATAATGTTTTGGAGATTCACAACATTTCAACCTTTTTTGGATTTTTCGTCCCAAAAGGTTACACAAAAATAATTGATTTAATTGATCAAAGGCATTTTATAATTTACTGTCATCAAGATCGAATATTGTATAGATGTGAAATATCGATATTAATAATTATTTTCTTCTCTGCCATTTTGAAAGTGTTAATAAAAAATTAAAACTTGTATAACCATGTAATTATACAATTTTTATCTAATAAATTAAAAAAAAAATATTAAAATCGATTTTTCACATTAATAAGATAAAGGATCATGTTGGCAGTTGGTTTTCTTCTCTGCTATTTTAAAAGTATTAATTGAATATAAAAGATTGTATGATTGTGCCTTGGCGAATAACGACATTAAGCTTCTTTTGTCTTTATCCTACCTAAAGCCTTTACAACAATATTAACTGTCGATAAATTGACTCAACAGTCAAAGATAATAATGTCATCTGCTTTTGGAACGATTGGATCCGTTGGAGTTAAAAAGGTCTTCTAGAATTGTTTGCTGTTTTATGGAAAAGCCTGGAAGACGTTGGCAAACTTCCCATCCCTCCTAACTTCACTCTTACACAAGTTAAATCGCCTTAGTTTTTATTGGACCCTGCAGAGGAACTGTATTGGCTCCACTGTTCAAGACAACTAGGATAACATATTTTACAAGTAACGGAATCTCTTTTGTCACGAATAACTTTAACTTTGGTTAGAGGTACTATTGACTAACTTTTGCTAAATGGAAGAAAAGACAAAGTAAATAACGATTTCGATTAAAACTTTTCAACATACAGGTGCATGAAATGACTGTTTAAAAAAAAGATGAGACTTCCTGTCAACAAGTATCCAGTTATATATTTACTATAATTAAGAGACAAGAAACTGCTCGTGGTTTCGGGCTACTTCAACACTTACTAGACGAACCACAAAGCTCCTAATTAGTTTCATAGAGACTCATGTATTGTACATGACTATTATAAGACCTATTTGGACTTACTGGGTAGAGCTTTTATGCTTCATTAAGCCATCCAATTTCTCTCGTATCCAATAATTAAAATTTATAATCCTTCGTAAAATCCTCAATACTATTTACTTTGTTACGAATAAAGTCATCCACAATGACCTTGATGTCCTATTTGTTGCTAATTTTACCCGAACCCGATATCGATCCTTTCATGACAAATCATTCTCATTCAAACCAAATAATTTCAAATCTAGCCACCTCTTCGATTCCCGAAAATCCTCCGAAGCGTCTGAAATGAAGATGACCTCGTGGTGAAGTTGAATTCGTTATTTGAGTACTAACACTGGATAGTTTCTCTACTTGCCTTTATATATAATTCATTATATATAGTTGTTATGAATAGTTAGGAGGGGAGTGACTCATTGGTAGAGCGCTCATTTGCCGTGCCAAAGGTCCTGGCTTCTCAAATCCCGCTTGTTAGTAGTCCGAGATGAATCCTATGGGGCTCATCCAGCCTTTATAAAGTGGGTACTCAAAATAAGGGGGGGATCCGGTGGTTAAGCGTAATCTAGAACAAATAATCTCGCTGCAAAACCGTTTTCTAAGAAACAGTCTCTACCACGTACTGAACCTTCCATGAGTCGTAGTGGTACAGTTTTTTTTTTTTTTTATACTTTTATAATATAGATGTAAATTTCAATAAATACAATTTTTTTAAATTAATTTTATTCGTCCACACCCTATTTGATAAATTCAGACCCTCAAATTTTAAGAACTTCCCTTTTGGCACCATGCAACCTAAACCATTATGTATCACAAATTATCCTTTAGAGTTCGTCACAATGAATACAAAAACGTTTTACAAGAAATTTCATTTTAAGGCAGGGTTAATTATTCTCTATTTAGTATATTAAGGGCTCAGTTTGTGAAATGGCGCGAGACAAAGTAGTAATTAACAGCTAAGGACAAAGCCGGCCATTTTTTATAAGGGGAAGGATCGCAGAGGAAAAACATTGGTGTTTGTTTTAGAGTCCATCCATCTCAAGTCCTCTCAATAATTAATAACGCTGTCGATGTTTTTGGTCAGATAATTTTTATTCTGTACACGATAGTGTTGATATAAAGTCAATGAAACCGAGAAAAAATCGACTTCTTTGTCATCCCCCGTGCCTCTCAGCCTGGAGTAGCCAAAGCTCAATAAGAGAAATAAAATAATAATTGGAATGCCTTGTGAAACTCGAAAAATAAAGTTTTAAATCTCTTCAATGTACAGGATTACAACTCAATAAAATTATATGGAACGGAGTTTGGTTGCTGTCTGTGTGACGAGTCTGTTTGGTTTGTTGATTTCAGATGCGCTGCAATTGATATTCATTAAAAAGAATTAAAAAAAAATCCTGATGATGCCTCAACTATTTGATTATCAATTGAAACGTAGATAGGCCAGTTGTTTTCTAGTATTCTTGTTTTATGGTGTTTTCTAGTTGCATTATGAAACTGAAAGAAATTGAACATTCAAATTGAGTATTGAAAACCGAAATTTGTATCCATAACAGGACTTTCAGCCATTTTTTAGCCGTTTCTGGTTACAGGAGTAAATATTAAAAAAATGTCTCAATTTATATATTATCAAAAGTTTATAAATATATTAAAATAGTAGGGTAGAGGTTACAACGAATTTCTCGTAGAATTTGAGAAAAACTTTATTGATTAGCCAAACTTTGTAGGTCTTCTTCAGGGCTATATGCAAAATACATAATATAACCATTTTCTTATATTGTCTGTATTTTGCATATAGCCCTGAAGAAGACCTACAAAGTTTGGCTAATCAATAAAGTTTTTCTCAAATTCTACGAGAAATTCATTGTGACCTCTACCCGGACCAATTTCTTCCACATATTAAAATAGTAGTTTGAGTTAACGATGCAGATTATTAATATTGATTTGTAAGAAGAAGTAAAAGCTTTTATTTTTATGTCTATATTTTATATTTTTATGTTTTATTTTGATAAATTTATTTATTATTTATTCTTTTTGGAGCGGAGTGGCTCAGTGGTAGAGCGCTGAGTTGCAGTGCCGAAAGGTCCTTGGTACAAACCCCGCTCGATGGCAGACTTTTATTTAGGCAGCATTTTTAGCGGCAGGAGATGGATCTTATGGATCCTAGTACCCTTCTGGGGCTCACTCAACCTCTATAACGTGTACCAAAAATAAGGGGAAGAAATCTGGCGGTTGAGCGTGACGTAAGACAAATCACCTCCCTGGACAACCGTTGGCCAAGAAAGAGTACAACCTCCGCCATGTACTGAATCCAAGAACCTCCATGGGTTGTAGTGTTACAGGCAGGTAATTTATTATTTATCTATCCCAAATTTTGACAAATTTACTGATTTCTCCTAGAAACTATGATGAAATGTGGGTCAAAAAGTTAGATTATTATAAACTGTAGCTAGTATATAAAATCTTATTTATTTAGATCCCTACCAGTTCCATTTTATCCTCCATTATTATTCAAAATAAACTGCATTATTCAAGATAATCATCATTTAGTATAAAGAGATACTTTACGAACGTTTGGGACCATTCTATTGGATAATAGGATATTATGTTTCCTTAGTAAAACGATAAAATAGCTGTATAGGAAACAAAATAGCTCCCTGCACAAAGCAGTCATTAACCTCAAAGATTTGGCTCGCTTCAAGCAGTTCATCCAAATACCTCTTCATGTTTGAATAACGTCCTCGTGACTTCAAATAAGATTTCCAACACGTGGCTTGATTTGCCGCCACATCTTCACTAAGGCTCTGTCAAGAGAGTCTATTCTGCCTCACTCAGCCCTCCTAAATCTATTCCAGCGAGCTTATATTGCATTATAATTCAAGCTTGAAAGATGTATATTTATCACTTTGGTTCTTTATGTAGTAGATTCAGCGTAAATTTCATTTAATTCTGAATGGTTTCGGTTTTTTATGCAAGTCAAAATGTTTACATCACAAAATCTTAACCTACGAAGGGTGTTCGATTCAGTGCATGTAAATGATTGTAGGTACTTTTTTAAGACAGCGGTAGTGCAGAAATGTGATTTGGCCGAAATCACACTCTACCGCCAGTTTTTTTCTCGATAAAAGGTACCCACTTTATAAAGGATGCTTGAGCACTAGGAGGCTCTACAGATTACATAGGGTAAATTCAATGATTAACATGCCAAAGCCGGATTCTAAACCGAGATCTTCAGCACAGCGATCTCACACATTAAGCTACCCCACTCCTTAATTAACAGTTAAAATTTGTTTAATACAGTCGTCTGAGTCTGATTTCGTCTAAATCCATCGAATATGGTCGTTCTAATTCTAGTTCTGAATGCGCTTGAAGACCTGCATCGTATTGCAAAAGCAGAGCGTCCTTCGTCTTGTTCGGTCGTCTTGAGTCACCTCCAGTAGGCTAAAGAGCCTCATATACTTTAGGAGGGGTTACTAGAGAAATTCCAAAACCGAGAGTTTTCGAAATCATAATGGGAGATATATATATATATATAAATCTCTGGTGGGCGGTCACCCACCCAACTTCTTACCACATTCCAAATTTTATTACCTTTTGTAAGCCTGTCGATAGATTTACATACATTCTTTTCCTTAAATTTAAGACAGACTTTAAGAAGCAAATTGATTTTACACAACCGACTGAATAGTGGATAATAATGTATATATAAATGGTAGAGTTGAGGTACTTACCGTACTTGAGCCTGCCCCAACCGGTAACGGTGGCTATCCTACCGGTGAAGTCTTCGTTGTCCTTGGGCATGCAGATGGGGACGATGTGCTGGTCGAACTGTACCGGGCTGTCCAGTTCCAAGAGGGCGATGTCGTTCTCGAAGGTGGCCGCATCGTAGAGTCGATGTACAATCACCCGTCGTACCGGCCGCGTCACGGACCTCTTGGACTCCAGTTCTCCGCTGATGTCGTACTCTCCGAACACAGCGATCAGCGAAGCCAAGAATCTGGAAAATAAAAAAAATAAATGTCTAGGCATGAATTCCAAGTCTAAATGGACCACACATCAGTCAGTTCGAATATGGAACAACTTGAAATGAATTTTTGAAACGCAAGAAGACCACTGGAAATGAATGGCATGAGAAGCGAAAGTGGCTCAAGACAGAAAATGAAGGATTAATCGAAGAAGCTTTCAAACTTCTTATGTAATTAAACATTTTTTAGATTAATTTAAATTACTAATATTCTGTAAATCAGTAATTTAGTCAATAGGAATCGTGGGTTGAATCCTAATAAAAGGGAAAATTGTATGCTAAGACATTAGAAGAAAAACTCCAACCAAGAGGCCTTAAGTCTCTAAAATAAAAACAGGAAACAAAAACACCTGTCAATGTTATACCCAATCAGATATCTTCAGAACAAAAAAAGAATAATAGAAAACGAAAAACAAAACAAAAACTAAAACGAATATAACACATGCTAACCTCAAAGTGCTGGATGGCACTAACCAGGGGAACATCTCGCCGCCTCCAAGGCTCAAATACAACTAACGAACCTTGAGGAAGGTTACCCGACCCCAGCTGGAAAAGGTTAGATAAAAACAGCTGTCTAAAAAATTAATAGAAATAACAACATACACTCACTAAATTTCAAAATCCACATTATTGTTTCATAATTATTGAGTATCCAATTAATTCCTCCTGAAACAGGAGGAGGCAAGGATATGAATTGTCAATACTAAATATATACAGTGGCAGCCAAAAGTAATTGCACAAGCCAAATATTGGCTCTAAAGTTACATTGGAATGAAATAAAATTACACAAATTTTTCAATTGAAAAATCTTTTATTTACACTCGTTTTAAAGTGATAAAAAATCAATTAAATAAAACTGATCAATAAAAAATACAACACAAAAAAAGGACCTTTCAAAAGTATTTGCACAAATTAAAATTTTTATGATATAATGCATTATATGTATATTGTTTTTATCTTTCAATATTTTGTCTGCAATCCATTTGCATCGATAACAGCTGGAGGATGTCTTGGCATAGAATAAACAAGATTTTTTAAAAACTCTGGCCCGATTTTTTCCCACTCTTCAATCAAAACTTTTATCAGGCGTTTCGAATTTTCGAATTCTTCGTTCTAAAATGTGCCATAAGTTTTCTATGACATTAAGGTCCGGAGGGGAGGGGTTAGAAGCCTTCTGCGTACATTTTACAACAGTCCTTCCTTGGTCTTATTCGCAGTATGCTTAGGATCATTATCCTGTTGAAATATGTAAGAATTTTCAATCCCCAATTTTTGAGTGCTGATCTGTAAATTATGGCGTATAATGTTGACATATCATTTAATTATGTGTTCAATCGGAACAAGTTTACCAACTCCATGAAATGAAGTGCACCTTCAAACCATAACACGTTTCACAATTGGTCGAACATTAATCTTCTTAATTCTTTTTTAGGTTTTTGCCAAATATACTTCCTACCATCACTCCCAAATATATTAAATTTGCTCTCGTCACTAAGTAGAACATTTCGCCAAAATTCTACAGGTATGTTAATATACTCTTTTGCAAACTCAAGTCCCTTTCCGGTTTATTCCTTGATATCCTACCGTGCATATTTCCTTGATAAAGGGCTCTTCTTACAGGAGTCTCATTTGCTTATTTGAAGTACAAGCCAACATATCTACCAGTTGCGAAGAACGAATTGATGGATTTTTTGTTGCCTCTTTAATTATGTAGCTTTCTGGGTGTCAATACCTTTGGCCGTCCTTTTCGTGGCTTGTTGGTGCTGGCCTATCTCGTCATGTTTTTTAATAATATAACGAACTGTAGAAAAGCACACACCCAAGGTTTGACCAATTTTCCGATATGTTTTTCCGCAAAGATACACATTTTTCTCTGGTCGCAATAGAAAATTCGCCTTTCTTTGGTGACATGTTGACTTAGATACAGAACAATACAGACTAAATAAATTTCATTGCAATCCCCCTAATCCTGAATGGAATTAAACTCTCAACAAACAAAATGTTTGTGAAAAAATACAATTAAATTTGTGCAAATACTTTTGAAAGGTCCTTTTTTTGTGTTGTATTTTTTATTGATCAGTTTTATTTAATTGATTTTCTATCACTTTAAAACGTGTGTAGATAAAAGATTTTACAATTGAAAAATTTGTGTAATTTTATTTCATTCCAATATAACTTTAGGACCAATATTCGGCTTGTGCAATTACTTACAACTGCCACTGCACGTACATACAAACACAATACAAAAAGAAATCAAAAGATGAAATATATATATATATATATTATATATAATATATAATAATAATATAATATATATATATATATATATATATATATATATATATATATATATATATATATATACTACTATCCTTTGTCCAACAAGTTGTATTCGATATACTCTAAAATGTATATTAAAATTTGAGTATTGAAAATTTTGGTTGGTTAATAACTGCAATAAAAAAATTAACATAGATCGGTGGGGTTTGACTAGCAAAGAACAGCTTTATTGTTCATTCCTAGTAATCATTTTCATGTAAGTATAGTCTATTTTCTTAACGCTTTTGATTCGAAAAAAAATTATATAGTTCAAAGAAAACTATCGTCACTTTTTTGGAGAAGGTGTCACCTGAGGCCTAGTGGTTAGCGTAACATCCTACTGTGCCATTCTTCGGAATGGACTTGAAATTAACTTCCCAAGCTTTTACGGTGTCAGGTACTCGTTAAAGATGTAAATCCTAATTGTAACTGGTTAGACAAACTTTAGTGCTCCCGCTGTAGCATCGTCCTGTTATCTGTAGTAGCATTAAAGAGACGTTAAGTGAAAAAACAACTTCTTTGTGAGCATGGTCGAACTGCAGGAATTGTAAAGAAATTGAATTGAGAAGTTTTAAAATGAAACAGAAAGGAATTGAAAATATGAAGCTTTTGTATTAATTTCGATATATTTCTTTCTATATATTTCTCATATTCTGAGGCAACCCTGATAAAGGACGCTAAGAGTGGAAGAATCCTCCAGATTTTATTTTTAGGCTTACTTAATCAAAAAATAAAACCAAGAGGAAGGCAAAAAAAGTTTGAGTTAGGAGATGACGTTACTTATCAAGAAATGTACTACCAAGACTTTTTTTTTAGAAAAAAACAAACGACTTTTATTGAGGGGGAGAGTAAAAAAAGGGGTGGCAAAATTGAGCTTCTCCACCACCCTGGCAAAAATCCAAGTCCAGATCCTTTCTGACTGCCCCTCCTCCCAAAAAAACACCCCTGAATCTCCCGCTGGTTAAGCTTAATCACGTTTTTAACATATAATAGAAGTAATTGTGCATTATATATATATATATAGTGAATGGTAATAATAGTATAGTAAAGTACATAGTATTATTTATGATTCTTTTATGTTGCATTAGCACCTGCGCAGTATCACATCCAGCAAATTTGATTTCAATTTTTCCCCTCAATAGGAAGGAATATGAAATTTTTGAATCGATTAATGGTTAGTATTTGTTTCTTTGTTTGTTGATTTAACGTCACTTAATGCTGCTATGGCTAATCGGACGATGCTACAGTTACAGCTCTAAATTTTGCCTATCCAGGTTTAATTAGGATAGCGATCTTTGAGGAGTAGCTGAGATGGTAGAGGCTAAGCTCCCTTCCCCCCCCCCCCCCCGCTTCCAAGGACGGCGTAACCAAACATTTTTTACTGCTTAGTGACGTAAATGTTTTACTCCTCATGTATTTAAAAATTTAAGTTAAAAAGAATAGAACATGAACATGCTACAGAATGAACTTTGAACTAAAATCGTGGAATAATAACTGTTCGTGATGAACTCAATACTCGGCCCTTATCGCACTAAATAATAAAATTGGACTGTTATTAGTTCAGTACACAATTGCACCTTATGTATTTTAATCGCGCTATTTCCAAATCGGCCATCAACGGACTCTACACTGATTAAATGTAGTAGTAGAATGTAATTGGATAATTCTCCGTATAGTACTCAGATCAAATCTAGTTTAAAACCAATGAAGAATAATATATTTCTCTATTATGTAAAAGAGTTTTTAATGGTGTAGTTATATGTGGGCGTTGCCTAGCAACGGATCCAGGAACTACTTTCCGTTTATTCTTTTGTCCTTCTCGATCAGTTAAGTTATAAATAATTCTTTTAAGTCGTTAAATCGCAATGTTGTTGTTCCTGCATTGCTATATAAAATATAGCATTGCTTTTTTTTTTTTTTTTATTTCAAACTATCACCGGCTTTGCACGGTCAGCAAGACATATTATGCCCACATGCTATGTATTTTATTATGTAGATATTATAAACATAAATACAAAACAAAATATTTCTTGTTAAGACCGTGGGAAAATTCCAACGAAAAGCCATTAGTCTCCAAACTAAAACAGAAATTGAAATTATCTGTCCAATATTTCGCCCATTCAGGCATCCTCAGGGTAGATAGAGAAAAACAAAACATGAATAATGCACCCGAGAAGCATCCCATCACCTCCAAGGCTCAAATGCAACTAATGAATCATAAGGAAGGTTACTCGACCCCGGCTGGGTAAGGTTAGATAAAAACAGCTGATAAATATTGGAGAATTTGAAAATTCAATATACACTCCCCAAACTACAAAAAGCACAACAGGAAAAAATAAATAATTGTGAACAACACCAAAACATAGGACAAAACACCATATGAAAAAATGAAAGTAAGATTGCAATGAAAAGAAACCAACATTATCAAGACACCAGTGGATTTATGGCTATTCCACGCATATAACGCATAAGATACTCATTAAATTATATGGTATAAAATATTCTAATAATGCACAAGAAGTGCTTAACGTGACTTCTAATGTATATTTATAATATATAAGTAACTCATCTAAATAGCTTTGCAAATACCGCATTGGTGGAGGTACGGAGTACCACTGAGTCACGACTTCAACTAAGACAAAAAAAATATCGCATTGTACGTTATCAATTTTTAAAAGATAAAATGGGTACAGTAAACTTTACCTAAAATATAGATATATGCTATCACTGAGTTTTTTATAGATCTATAAAAGAAGATGCATTGCAACCATGCATTGTTTCGCTAAGGCATTCATTATTATAATAGGGTGTACTGGACATTTTCACCTCCCCCATGGATAGAAGATTGTGACGAACAATATCTTTCGACACACCACACTCCCTGATAAGTTCGCGAGTACTTGTTGACGGATTTGACTCAACAGCTTTCTTCAGATCATCATCAATATCCATTAATGGTCACCGAGATCCCTTCTTCCTTTTCAACGTCGTATCTCCACTGCTAAATTTTTCAAACCAACGCCGCGCACTGCGCTGGTCAAGGACACCTTTCCCTTCATATTTAATAATTTCACGAGTTGCTTCAGTGGCTGTGAATTTTTTTTTTCAAGTAATGTCTTAAAATTACGAGAATTTCGTAGAACAACAGTTTGATTAATGAACAACAGTTTCATTAATATTTAAAAGCTGAATACATTTCTTATTCACCAAGTTATGTACTCACCGAACTATGCGGTACTGATCCAGTTCTAAGAAGAGAATACTTTTCTGTAAATAGTGGAGTGAATATTACATATGCTGCTATGTAATTAGCATTGGGCGATGCTATTGTGGGAGTCCTAAATTTTGCCTATTGAGATATAATTAGGATTGAGAACATAACTTAACACCACACAGACTAGGGTCCACCATTTTACGCCTCCTCCGAAGGATGACATAACCAAAGATCCTTTACTACCTTTAAAAGATCCTAAGGCCATTTGTGAACCCCCGATCTTGAGCTTAGTAGATTGTTATGCTTAACACCATACGACAGGAGAAACCTCTTTTGTTATTTACATAATATCAATTATTTTAAATATCAATACTTAACACTACCATAGTGATGTAATTTTTTTATTAAATATTTGAATATGTTCTAATAAAGAAATATTCAACCTGGAATCGCACAATTATATGTACTAATCGAGCTATTACGGGTTCTATTGTACCCAGCTAGTTTACTGAGAAAAAGAATCGGTTTGTTTTAAACGTATTTTAAACGTAAAAAGGTATTATAGAGTATTACTTACTTGATCTTTGGTATACTGCGTAACCGTTCCATAGCAATCGTAACGACTACATCCAGTAATGATTACTTCCACCAAGGCGGCTCCCACGCGACCATAGCGTTCCTCCAGACCATTAGAGACTGTTCTTCCAGTTTCTTTCAACTCCCCCCAACAGTTATCCAATCCACGACTCCTGCTAATGTTCCGCTCCGCACCGTACTCCTCGCACTCACACAGCGATGAAGACCTCTACGCCGGGAGATAAAGGGTGGTAGCTGTTCCTAACTGTATGTGTCCCAGTTGTAAACGGGAGGATGACAGGTAGCTACGCCATAGTTTCATGGTTATTCTCGTTTCTTCCTTCACCAGCGATTATTATCCTAACTATATATTTATACCGTAATTTAGAGCACTCTTCCGTCTCCCTGGATTAATGGATTTAGATGAAAGAGGTTTAAAAAAACAAGATAATTCACGAAGGAATCGCAAATTCCCATCCTTACTAGGACCAGATAAAAATAATTGAAAATTTTAGAGGTTCTGAAATTCCTATTTAGAATCTTCCAGCATTCTGTGCCCAAAAACTTACCGTTTACAAGATACCACATGTCCTATATTATATGTATAAAGAAAAATACGAGCGCTTTTCTTAATTTTTTATTTGCCCTGATAGCGACACAGCCTACTTGATATAACAGCTGTTATAGTTATAGACATATGAGAGGCTACAGTTATAACGCACGGTTATAAGTTGTATAAATAATATTAACTGTTGAGTAATCTACACCTAATCTCCTGAAAGAAACATGAAATAAATGCTTTAAATGCTATTTCGTTATTTCAGGCGAGTAAATGGTTTTTTAGAAATTATTGTTATTATTTATATTAATAATATAAGCCTTATAAATTTGTATTGTAAATAAATCTTTTGTTTTTTTCAGAGAAACATAAGTCAGTCTTCATTTCCTCATTCAAGGGCATAAAAACATTATTATATATATATATATATATATATTTACATATCATTTTAAATATCATTGTAGATACTTATGTCTGCAACTCCGGTGAATAAAACAGACTAAATAAAAGTCTTGATCGCAGCGGGGTTTGAACCAGGATATCCGGCATGGCAACTCAGTGCTCTACCACTGAGATCCACTCCCAGATATATCATATATATTTTGGTTTATTTATTTGAACTAATCCCATAAACCTGTTCATTTAGTATTTTTAGTTAAATTTCATCGTTTAATTATAACTTTAGTAATTAATAAAGGTATATAAATAAACTATAAATCAATTAAAGGACCATGCAGATATAATTTGTTTCACTATTTTTTCTCCTCCAATAACCTTTCGTTCTCTCTGAATGTTACCTTATTCTCTCTTACGTCCATTCCCCATGCCCTTTCCTCATTCTCTTCTCCACAAGAGATCTGATATTTTTGAGTTGGATGCCAGATCTCTCTATATAGACAGTCCTCATTAGTAATTCCTAGTCTCTTAAGCTCTTCTTTCTTCTGCTTATATAACCAATCCGGCTTTACAGGTTCTGTATCTTATTGCATATTTGCTAATTGAACATTTTTAAGGTACATCCTTTAATATTTCTATTATTAAAATATTATATTTCGTATATTTCTTTAATCTATCCCAGTCTGCAGCTCACCTGTTAAATTCTTCTTAATATTCACCCTTCATTCTTGAATTCTATTTTGTTTTTATATTTAACGCCACTTTAAGCTGCTATGGCTAATCGGACGATGCTATGGTCGGAGCTCTAAATTTTGCATAACCATGCAAAATTAGAATAGCACTTGTACGAGTACTTGGCACAAAATACGGTCGGGACCTCCATTTTACATTCCCTCCAAAGGACAGCGTAACCATGGATATTTTATTCACTTAGAAAAATCCTAGAACCATCTACCGGGCTATGAACCCTCGACATAGGGCATTGAAGGTTTTTGTAAAAAGCTACTCCGCAACAAACACCCACTCTAATAATACCTTCCTTAAGTGTGCCATGAAGGAATTTCAAGAGTTAGTGTTAAATATAGTATAAAAGTATTCTATCCATAGTAAAGTATAGCATTCTTGCAAGTTTTAAATTTTATCCGGAGTAATTTAAAATGTAATGGATTACAAAATGATGAAGTCCGCATTATGCGGAGGAAATTGCTCTATTTCGAAAGTAATTAATGCCACAAACTAAGGTTGAAAGTACTTAGATCTGACTGACGGTGGCTCAAGCGAGTCTAAACCAACTTCAAATGGATTATTAAAGTACGAGGAAGCTCTTCGCAACTAAACTAAACTTTATGATAATGACAAAAGATGAGGCAGGGATAATTAACGAGACGAGAGGAAACTACTATGTACATATACATATATATACATATATATAATAAATGATGCATAAATGTAGTAATCATTGGTGTTGAACAGTATTTACAGAATACATGGTAATATTAAACAGTTATTCTAATGAAGTAATGTGTTAGTGAACATTTCGTCATCAATTTATAAGCACCATACATATATTATACACATATATTTAATAAATGCAGCATTGTGCTATCTTCGAAAGCTATGATAAAAAGATGGAAAACTATGATAAAAAGATGGAAAATAGGATGGGAGTAATAAAAGAAGATGATAAACTATTCATTGAAGAAATAAATAAAACTATAAAGAACATAGTGAACAGGGCAGAATCAAGAAAAGAGAAATAAATAAACCAAAAGGAAGTAATGCCTGTAGGTGGAAAATGTGAAGAAGGAAGATCACTTCTGTGGAAGATCACTTCTAGAAGCGATTGTGAAGTACTCACAGATAATGACAATAATGACTTTGTAAACAATGATTTGTTTCCGAAAATTAAGTAGAAATGCAAGATGGCCAATGTGAAATAGGAGATACTTGGGTGGAAGAAGATCTCAAAGAGGACAGTCCGAATTCTAGAAGTAATCTTGAAAAAATCACAGATATAGATTCTAATGATAGTATTACATATGAAGAATCTTTTAAGGAATTTTCGTCTGTACATGATACAATAAATATAGTAGAACATAATGAAAATATGGCGCTGATGATTTATAATGACAATAGAACTTTAAACACAGATGTTTTAAAGTTGAAGTCACCACCACTTACTGAGGATCATAGAAAAAGTAATCATCCTAAATGATACTCTGGCATCCCAAATATCGATCAAATACAGTAGAACCTCGATTATCCGTCAGGGTATGGGACCAAGATGTTGAGGGATTTGGGAAATAGACGGATATGGGAGTGAGTCATATGCCTCATTTATATATATATATAAATACATAAATCGAAGAATACATTTCAAACATTCGACATTATATATGTACTCGTAACTTATTTACGTACTAATAAGTTATAAGTATGTATGTACTAAAAGTGTTTTAAAAAATTGTAATAATTACGTACATCGATGGCTAAAAGCACAATCATTGTACCTATGTCCGATTTTTCCCTCTTGAGAAATTAATATCAATTTAAAGGCGGAGTTAAGCTTCATAGATTTTGGCTAAGATTGAAGCATTTTCACCTTTCCGTAAACGTTTTACAATTTCAAACATAGTAGCGAGATCTAAACCCTTTGTCTTTTTTTCCGACATTAATGTACATACTTTTAAGAAAACGATAAGTATCCGTAGGACAAGAATGAAGACTGAAGATAGCTCAACTCCGAAAGCTACTAATTTCTGAGAAATGTGAGCGAGGAAGCCTAGGTTTTGAGTAAACAACAGATTCTAGAAAACGATGTTGTCAAGAGACAACGATTGATTCTTAGCTGGCGTCTATGACTTTAGCAACCAAACAATATTGTATATACATCTTTTTTTTTTTTTTTTTTCTCAATCTGAAGTGACGGTTAACAGAGAGTGACGGTAGATAGAGTGACGGATAATGGAGGTTTTACTGTGTATTCAAAATGTATTTAAAAGTAGAAACATAGCACTATACTTAAGGATAATATTTTAAACAAAAACTAGCTTACCCTGGCTGACAGTGAGCTGCGGTGATGACGTACTTGCTGGTGATGAGGACTCCACCGCATTTGTTCTTGGTGAAAAGTCCCAGCCACGTGGCCTCCCGCACCAGAACTTGCCACGGCCACTCTCCGAAAGTCGCTCCTTTTCCGCCGACGATCCTCCCGTTCTTCAGCAATGGCCGCACTCCGCACTCTGTAATCATCACCACACTAACCTCTTCCTCCTAAATAACTTAATACCCTGAACCCGGTTTAGTTTTAACCTATACTACATTAAAATTGTGCAACATAGTTATCTCTCAACTAAAGCTATATAATAAATAATATATCTATGATTCGCCCTCTTATTTCTGACTCTCGACACAGAAAATAAATTAACTCTTAAAGCTCATATTTTGATTCACTTTCATCTAAAGTCTTCTCTCGAAGAATTTTGATTTTATTCAAACAGACATCACCTGTCTTCGAATCGGCGGTAGGGAACATCGAACTCCAAATTCTCGTTATCTGTGACCCGAGCTTACTATTTTTGCCTCGACGAAAGAAGAGCTCTGATGTTTCAATGAAGTGATGAAATGGCCAAGTTGTGCTTACCCTCCTCTTTGATGTTAGCAGCGCACTCTGTACCCCAAACAGTAAACAATAGTGGGTCCACTTCCCTCCCGCACTGAGAACATTTGGGCTCTTCCATCGACTTGACAAGATAGTCGCAGCGCACAGATCGTCTCCTCGAGAATCCAATGTCCTCTACCTCCGACCGACTCATGTTTTAATTTTGACAATTTCTAGTTCCAAAATAAGAGGACGCTACCATACCATCCTACTACTACTGTGGAACAGGCATATTAAACGTGTTGAATCTTATGCTTATTATGAGATATTTTGTGTTTAGTACCCCTCTTGAAGTCGACTTCAGTGGGTGGAACGTAGGATGACGAAGGCACACTCTCACTGATTGATGAACTCTCCAGGAAGATGGTAGTGCTAGTCGGCGGCCGCTTGGTCGTCAACGGCTTCTTGTTCGTTGTCGGTCTGGGCGGCGGCCTAGTGATGAGTGAGGGTGTCGTCGGTTTGGGTCGCGTACTGCTGGTTCCTCCCGTCGGTTTCTTGGTCGGGCGCTTCGTCGGTTTCTTCGTCGTGGTGCTACTCGGGCGTTTGACCGGCGGCACGCTTTGGCTAACCGTCACATTAGGAGTTGACTGTCCATCGAGGAGCACGTGTTCCAAATCTTCGAAATTTCCTTGCAAACTTTGAACAATTTTTTCTACAAATTTGTGGACTTTGTTGTCTAAGTTTTGATCTTCTACTAGATGAACCGTCGTCTCCTCGAGAGTCGGAGTCGACTGGGTGTTCCAGCTTATAACCTCAGGTCTCCCTTCCGCGGAATGATTAGCGGTCGGGGATGGATCTCTTACAGGAGGGAAGGCTACAAGGACCTCAGTGCTGTTGGCAATGTTATCCTTGATGACTTGCGTCGGAGTCGTATAAGAATGTATTGGCTTATAGATTGTGCTGGATGTTTGGGATACGAGAGGAGGCCTCGTGGTGGTGGATGGTGGTCTGTGAATGGCGGTCTGATGCAGCGGCTTCGACGCCGTCGTAGGTTTGTAGGTCACAACTTGGCCGTCGGGATTCACTGTGATGATGGTCCCCCCTGGAGGTCGTGAAGGCTGGACAGGCTTTTTGGTCGGCAAAGGACCGAGAACTATGACGGTAGGTGGTGGCTCAGGGGTGGAAGAGACCGGCTTCGGTGTGATGCTGACTTGGAACGAAGGTCCTTGAACATATTGTGTTGTTGTGCTTGGTTTTTTGGTTATGTAAGATGGCTTGTTTTGTGTGGAAAATTGTAAAGTCGAAGAAGGTTTCTTGGTGTAAATAGTTTGAGGTCTCAACGGGACATACGACTGCGTCGATGATGGGTAGTGAGAAGAGCTAGTCGAAGAATGACTGGACGATGGGTAATACACAGTACTTGGTGATGAGGTCGGTGGAAGGTACGGCTTAGGAGAGGTAACATGGGTATGTGAATTGATGATGAGGTTTTGTGAGCTAATGTGACTAGTCGGATAACTAGGTGTTGCAGGACGGTTAGGTGTGCTTGAGTAACTGTGGGAGGGATAATAGCTTACAGAGCTGGGGTAGGTCTGCGAGCTAGGGTATTGAGAGTGGGTAGTCTGGTAAGAGGAGGTGTAAGGCCGCTGGCTGGAGAAGTACTGAGAGCTGGGCGTGTAACTTGGCTTCGGTGTCGGGTTCTTTGACGTCACGTAGGATTGGGTAGCGGGTCCCAAACCTGAGGTAGGTTTAGAATCGACTGAGACCCAGGTTGAAAGTGTGGGAGTCGTGGATGTTTCAGACTTATTTAAAATCTGCTGTTCGGGAAGTGGACTGTTGTCATCCAGAATGGAGATGATGTGATTAATGGATTCGGCATTACTTTGCCCTCCGGCAGAGAGGGTTGGAATCTGGATCATATTGTCCTCGATCCACGGGCGGGATTTGGTAGGCCATGAACTCTCAGTGGTAGACCAAGTCGTTGATTTCTGCGGATGGGTTTCGTGTCTCGTCACTGCAGTTGGTGTGGTGGCATCGGTAGCAACGAACAGCTGGGGCCTGTTGTTGAACTCGAAGTCTTCTGGACGGTAGGTCTCTTCGACGATGGAGCCGTCTTCGTGGAGGAGAACGGTGTCAGCCGAGCCGTGAATAGCGACGGTGGAACCACCATGCGCAGTGGTCGTAGCAGGCCGCGTCCGCTCAGTGCTGCCACCCATTGGCAGAGGGACTCCCACGAAGTTGAAGGTGGCCGGAAGCTTACAGCAGGCACCGAAGAGGAAGCCGTCCATGCAGGATCCTACTACCGTTCCATTTTTCTTGGAGCACTCATAGTTGAACATGCAGATCCCTGTCGCTTTCCCGAGGGAGGTCAGGTCCTTGCAGGCTTTAGGGACTATCCTATAGCCACCGAACTTCCGACCTGAAACAAAGGTAATCGCATTAGTAAATATTTATGTTATATAGCTGGTAATGGAAATAATGTCAAAAAAAAAACCTTCATTATTAAAAATAAAAATTTAAATTAATTCATCTAAAGGCTATAGATATTGTGGGTGGTAGAATTGGGTTTTATGTATTATTGACCACACACAAGAGACAGCATGTTATGACAGACTGGCGGGTTCCCCTTGACTGCGGTTACAAAGGTCTATAATCCCTCACCCCGATTTGGAAATGACAGGCATGTTGATGTCCTTTGTGAATTAAAATCCTCCTGGCTTCCTCGCCCGGGGTCATACCAAAGCTTTCCCAGGACCTTTTACATCTGTATATTGATTCTTATCGCTTATATACAACTCCCAAAGGTCGAGGATATATTCCAACAAAAATGTATACTTTCATAATTATGTATCCTTATTATTATCTTTTATTTGTTTATTAGTCACTATTATTAGTTATCAATATGTATCAATGCAGTTAAATAAATTTTTGAACAGAATAGATGGCCGGAACAGAATAAATATTTGAATATACCATTTCAAGAATCGAATCATTTACTAATGGATTACTTAATTTATGAGTTGTTTAGAAAAAAGTTTTTTACATTAAAGAATTTTATATTATCAATTTAGTAATCTAGTTTTGTTATCTCTATTACTTTTGTTCGTTTCACTAACCATAATGGTCACAATCATATATTAAATTTTGAAATTAAAACTAGGAACGAATAAAAAATGAAGAGAAATTTCCCATTTGATTCCTGTTCTTGAATATTATATATATATATATAAACTCGTTTGTCAAAATATTCGAGAGCTCCTTTCCTGTCCGTTTTATTAACTACTGGGACTCATTCCATCTAATATCCGCTATGCTTCTTCCCTGTCATCATTCATGTTATCCCAATACCTCTTTAATCCCCAAACAGATATTCTCTAACTGGTTATAGTTATTGAATAAAATCAATGAGAAGTAAATAATAACTTTTATTGTTTAGAAGCTTTTCTAGTAACTTAATTAATTTTGATATTTTTGTTACTTTATCCTATGAATTTGTTTAATGCTTTTATGAACTTTTTTGTCACTGAAATAAGTACTATATATCTATTTAGTATCTGTATAATAATAATCTTATTAAATGGATACGTTACTTGGGCAGTGTAAGGTTAATATTGTTGAGAGAGGTTGGGAATAAGCCGGGGAGAATATGGGATTTTCTTGTTCAAGTTGTTGGCAATTTCTTTTTACCGTAGGTCGGTACGGAAGCAGAATATTGATACGGTCGGTCGGATATCCCTAACGATCCCTGCCCTATAGCCCGGAGGATAAACCGAAAATAAAAGTTCTCGATCGTCGATTCAGCATGATATTCAAGGCTAAAAAAAAATAATAATAAAAAAAACAAGAACAACAAAACAAAAATTTGGAGAAAATTGATTCTGTAGTAGTTCGTTGCTTTAAAAATATACAGCTTTTTCACTTCTATTTCTATTGTTTCAGTATATGAATTTATGAAACTATTTTTTGACGTTCAAGATTATCCAACACTACTATAATACTATTTCATAATATTAATCCGTAGGGACATACAATGAGTTCATATAAAAGTATTAAGACCTCTGTGCGTATAGATATTAGGAATATGTTCAAAGGCAGATTCCAAGTCAGCAAAAAGTCAAATTGTAGGGTAACCTGTGATATTGTAGTTAGAATAAAATCTTAAGCACAAGATCGCGGGTTCACAGCTTTGTAGCTGGCCCTAGGATTGTCTAAAGGGAGTAAAAAATCCTTGGTTATGCTGTCCTTCGGAAGGGACGTAATACGGGGGGTCCCGACCCTGTACAATGTCAGGTACTCATAAAAAAATCCGTATCCTGATTAAGTCTGCATAGGCAAAATTTAAAGTTCCCGTTGTAGCATCGTCCGATTAGCCATATCAGAAAATTACGTTAAAATTTAACAAACAAACAAAGTCAAATTGTGTTTCGGTTTGGAAGAGAATGAATTTTGTTACCAGTGCATATATGATTATGTATTTGCAATGCAGATCTTAAATGTCATTAATAACATCACTGTGATGTTCCTGATGTTCCTGATATTATAACATATCATAAACTGCACAACTTCTGGAACACAAAGACCTAAGTTGCTATATGAAACCGGACTTTAGTCATCTCTGAGAATGATTTTCCTCTGCTAATAATTACTAATCCAAAATAATTACCCATACTACAAAGACTTTGTTTATGATTCGAAAACGGCAGTGGGCTAAAAGATCATTGATAATATTATCATACAGCTTTATTGAATATTACATCAATGTTGTCAATACACGTTTTTCTGCAAGGCAAGGTTATTGTTTCCGCAAAACCGGCTTCGTCAAATAAAAGAAAAAACACTGCTTGGATCCCTCCAAATGGCCTGACGCCAAAAGAGTGCAATGTAATAAGCAGGTTAAGAAATGGCCATACTAAGCTGACACTTTTAGGGCAGTACCAACCAACCTGCCGAAGCTGTAACTATGTACAAATTATCGTCAAGCATCTATTTGAATGCAAGAAGCATCAAATAGTAATAACAAATTTGAACATTGATACGTGCCAAACCTTCAAAAATGATAATGAACTACAGAGGACTCTGATGTAGCTAAAACTCACAAAAAAGTTGACCCAAGAATAAGAAGAGCAGTCGTCGCTAATGGCCCCAGCAGTCGAAGCGGCGTTAAAGAAAGTCAAATTAAAACAAAAAATGTCACAACACGTGGTGCCGTAAGGCAAAGAAGGATAAATAAATAAAAAATTACCCAAAAAAATATTACTATTACTACTACTAGTTTTTTATAATATTCATTTGTAAATAAAAGCGACTCAGAAGTAATTTTTCAGAAGTAAAACGTTTCAGAAGTAATTCTCTTCTCCGAGAATAACGTTTTAGACAACTTTGCAATGCTTTCCCGTAGAATTGGTAATTTTTACTTTAGTACTAGGATAGTTTTAATGATATAGGGTTTTCTATTCTAAAACATTCTCAATGTTTAAAATATGTTGTATTTTTTTTTTCACATCCTCCAAGATTTTATTTCGAATATATATATATATATATACAAATTTACAATAAATACCTGCAAACGAACACGAGCCAACTGTGCAACATCTAGCAGTACATTTAGAGAAGGGAGAGAGGAGTTTAATTCACCAAAGACACCGCAAGAAAAATTGCAAGCGAACCACCTAAGAACACAACATTAACACCTTTTTTCCGCGCCAAACGGATCCATTCGCGAAAATATTACTGTATGTCAACGCCCCTACGTGTTATACATGGAACACAACAAAAAAAAATCTTTCAACTACGATAACAAGGAATTCCAGTAGAGAATAATCTAGGAATCGTGAAAACTAACGCACTATATACACCGTACAACGCCGAATGTTTTCCGGATGCTGCTACACGAAATAAGGGGACCAAAAAATGTCACAGATCTCAAGACTGTTGACGTTTACCTTTGCCAGACGAATAGGGAAGCATATCAACGCTTAGGACTACTGGAAAATGACAACCACTGAGTATTAACACAACAAAAAGCCTCACTCACAGCCTAAGCTGAGCAAATCAGGGACTTATTCGCCATAATTCTAGCAACATGTAACCCATTGAATATACAGAGTATGAGTGATGACATACTGTACCAAATCCGAAAAGCTGTATAATCCAGAACGACGAATTCAATGACGACGTCTTCAATCAAACACTCATTCGTCTGGAAGATAAATGTTTAGCAATAAAAAAAAGAAGACATTAGTACACCTTGGGATGCCAGCACCAAGAAAAGATGCTTTTAGTGTGCTAAACTTCGAAATTACAAAGGAAAAAATCTACAACCCTAACGAACTACTTCAATACGTTTCTCAAAACAAACCACTTCTCAATGACCACCAAACACAAATTTACAAAGTTATCATGGATCGGATCAACAACAACACTGGCGGAAATTTTTACTTGGACGCACCAGGTGGTACCGGGAAACGTTTTTACGAAATATATCACTGGCAGAAAAATGTGCTAAGCAACACTTCGCACTTGCACTGGCATAGCCGCCACACTTCTGGAAGGACGAACTGCCCATTCCGTCCTACAACTACCGTTGAATATAACCGAAGAACAATTCCTGGTATGTAAAATCTCAGGAGCATCTGGACGAGGTGAACTTCTAAAACAAGCTAAAATTATCTTCTGGGACGAATGCACGATGGCACATAAGATATCACTCTAAAGCCATAAAAAGAACATTACAAGACTTGCGAGGAAACTCTGAATTGATGGGAGGAGCTCTACTCATACTCTCACGAGATTTTCGACAAACACTTCCAGTTATTTCCCAAGGCAACACCAGCAGACGAAATCAATGCATGCTTTAAAAAATAATATCTCTGGCAACACATACAAAATAAAGTTGAATTATCGAAAGACGAAAAAACAGCAAATTTTGCTCAACAAATTTTTACGAATAGGCGAAGGCACATATCCTACTGACCAGAGGAACGGCCTCACTGAACTCAACAGTGATTTCTGCAACATAACCACTACTGAAAAAGAACTCATCGACCAAATATATCCAAATATTGTTCATAACTATACCAATCCGGAGTGGCTATTTCAGAGGGCAATTTTAGCAACTAAAAATATTATTGTCGATGATATCAACTTTAATATTCAAAAGGAAATTCCTGGGGAGAAGAGAATATACAAACTAATGGTAAACGTTGAAGTCAACTTCCCAACAGAAGTTCCTTTGCAAGTACCAGAAATGCCAGTACATTGCCTTGGCCTGAAAATTGGATCTCCAATCATACTACTCAGAAATCTCAACTCATCATCATGGAAACTATGTGATCGAACCAAGATGATCATCAAACATCTATCGAATAACATCATCGAAGCCGAACTTACGACTGGGAAGGACGAAGGACACACAAAATTTATCCCCAGAATACCACTGATCTCTACTGAATTGTCATTTCAATATAAAAGACTGCAATTTACAATCAAATTAGCTTATAGTTTTACAATTACCAAAGCGCAAGGACAAGCCTTAAAATATGGTGGCATCAACCTCAAAGACTCCTTATTTTCTCACGGTCAACTATACGTAGCTTGCTCTCGAGTAGGAAATTCGAAAAAAGTATATAGTACATATAACGGATAATAAAATTAAAAATGTTGTTTATAAACAAGTATTGTAAATAGAATAGATATTGTAGTTAGAATATATTTTCAATAAAAAAATTAGATATCATATATTTTAAAGTTTATTCTTTTATTCCAACTACCACACAATCTCACCTCAACCTGAGCGAAGCCGGGTACCCCAGCTAGTAAAAAATAAATAATAACAAAAAAAACACACGATATAATAGGAAACAAAACTGAAAAGTAGAAAATATCTTTCAACAAGTTTAAAAAAGAATAGAGCAAAGAACAAAAAAATCATTTTATTGTGAAAAATCGTGTTTGTAAATGAAAAAATGGTAAAAGTTGTAAATATTTTATATACTGATAATGGTAAAAGTAGAATTATTATGAAAATATCTTAAAAGCATCAAACACCTTAAAAGCCAAAAACACCGTTTCCTATTAAAGCGTATTACTTTATTTTTTTAATTATTATTAACAGTAGTTATTTATAGATTTAAATGATATATATTCAATATAAAAAAAAATGCGAAGAATATCCAAAAGACATATATTAATCATCATATTTAGTTGAACCACATTACTGTACCTGCAACTATTGTCTATTTCAAGATGGCTGCTTGAATAGGAATGAGATACCGGTTAGCTAGCCAAGTTAGGACCAACTCTAGCTCCATCTAGCTGTCTCTATAATCATCACAGGCACTAATTAGGTTATCACTCTGGAGTTGGAACGGACACCGGCACTCTAAGGCGCCCTTATCAACCTTAACCTACAGCGCCCTAATCAACCCTAACCTTAAGCGTGCCGTCAATGAAGCTGCCTTCCGTTAATAAAACTGGGCATTGATGTGCCTCTCCAGTCTTCTCCATCCCATTCATGTTCTGTCTCCTCCGATCATGTTACATCCCGTTCTGATGATCACTTCAAGAAATGTTTGACCTTGGACTATATCCACGAAATAAGAACCCTGAGTACACCCAAGCGCGACGCTGAAAGGCAAAAGAGTAGAAATCCCTATGATGAAGAATATTGTTTTCAGTACTTGCAAGTGACTATTCTGTTTCCAAGACTATTCCGCCGTACAGGGAAGTGAATGAAGCCATCTTGACTATTGTATTTTTATTATTCATTTATACAATCACTATTGCAAATCTACAAATGGTTCGAAGGACTGCAGATGTTATAGTAGGATTCTTGGGGATGCAAAGAAAAGCTGTGGTGTCAGCGAAGCTACATAAATACATAGAAAACACAAATATACATGTGTTTAATAATTTCGATGCAGGTTACTAGAAGTATATAGGGAATAGAGAAGTGGACTTTTCGACTCGTTTTAGTCTATTATGAGGATTCCAAGTTAATCTTTTGTCAAAGTGAAGTCCTAAGTACCGGACTTGTTCTACAGGGATGAGTGGGATGTTATTAAACGATTCAGGAGGACATGAAGTCGTTGGCTTGCGACGGAGGGTAAAGGTGATTTGATGGGATTGTGAGAATTTATTTAAATCCTCCAGTTTTGAAACCATTTTTCAAGGTCAGTGATATGGGATTAAAGAGTATGGGATGCTATAACTGGATCGATGTTGACTGATAAGACATGTGTCATATGCATAAGTGGTAAGGATAGTATTAGGATGGGTTGGTATGTTAGCTCTATAAACTGTATAGAGGATTGGGCCGAGGATACTGTCTTTAGGAACAGCAGTATTGAGAAAAGTGCGGATTGAGAAAAGAGAGATGAATATTAAAAATTGTGATTTACTTTGAATGAATTGTTAGGGAGATAGGATTGAATAATAAGAAAATATGCAGGAGGTAGGAATTGATGGTGCTTGTAGAGCAATCCTGGGTGCCAGACACGGTCAAAAGCCTGTTCCACGTCAAGAAATACCGCCAAAACAATATGATCTACGTTCCAAAGCAGAGGAAACAACGTCCACCACACGATGGCATTGCTGAATAGTGGATTGGGATGTTCGGAATCT
This sequence comes from Arma custos, assembly GCA_037127475.1. NCBI lineage: Eukaryota > Metazoa > Arthropoda > Insecta > Hemiptera > Pentatomidae > Arma > Arma custos. Next base: position 15,425,684 of record CM073762.1, on the reverse strand, counting down.
GAACTGGGGATCTGGTATAATGTGGTTTGCATCCAGGATGGGATACATTCGTTTCAGGATGAGTTTTTCCAGGATTTGACCCATACATGGTAAAAGTGAGAAAGGTCGGTAAGAGGAAGGTTATTCCGTTGTTTTTTTTTAGGTTTTGGTATCGTTCGAAACAATTTCTATGAAATTCAATTTTGTTATCACAAATCATTGAAACGAAGAAGCTATTTTAATCGGACAAATATTAGTGAACATAACCTGTGCCATTACATCCCAGGATCAGGATTCAGTGTATGGAAGAAACAGCACTGTTGTGTAGGAGGTGATTTGTCCTAGATCTCGTTCAGCCACTAGTTCCTCCCCATTAGGGGTACCTACTTTACTGAGGCTGGTTGAGCTCCACATCAAATCCCACAGAGTCAATCGATTGCTGTCACCAGATTATATAACTTATCTGGATTTGAGCCTGAGGTCTTTACTACATCAACTCAGCGCTCTACACACTGAGCTACCCCGTTCCCATTAGAGAACATAAACCTGTGCCACTACAACCCTTGAACGGGTCTGGGGTTCAGTACATGGTAGAGACTGAACTGTTTCATGGACAACGGTTCTGCAAGGAGGTGACTTGTCATGGTCACGCTCAACCGCCAGATTTTGGATACCCTATTTTTATAATAATTTATAGAGGCTGGGTGAGTCCCAGGAGGGTCATAGATCCTATATGATCCATCGTGCGTCCGGCTGCTAACAGACTTAAATAAAAGTCTTGCCGCAGCGGGATTTGAACCAAGATTTCTGGCAAGGCAACTCATTAGAGAACATACCGCTAGTAAATTGAATTTGAGCTTTCATCCGCAGCAGTAAGGAAAGTCATGTGTCTGAACATACTAGACATTTTAAATTCGTTATTTTTGGCTCAATTATTATCTTTTTCCAACATTAAAATTTCAAAGTGTTTTTAGATAAATTCGGGTAAAATGAAAAAAAGTTTATTTTAATGAATAATATGAAGTTAGGGGCTTTTAAGTAAACAGGACGGTAGATTTGAAATAATAGATTGCCACCAGTTCGGCCTGATACAATTTCCTAATCAGTTTCCGGCCTGGCCTCAGATGAATTTCCCCGAATGTTGATTACAAAGCTGGTTTAATCAGCAACTAATATTTCTCGCCTCCCCCCCCTCCCCCAGACCTCCATGGCTTGGAAAATTGATCAAGTTAGGATCCTTCTTAGGGCAGGGCTCCTTAGTCTGGCTTTGTCCTTTCGTATATCCTTAGAGGTCCTTGGTATATTTAGGTTAAAATGGATTAATGCCATAATATTAAGAGTAGCATGTTATTGACAAAATAATATATTAATGACGTTTCGGTTAGAAATATTTTATTTTGTTTTTCTGGCCTATTGCAAAATATTATCATATTTTGTGTGATATCATATCATACAATATTCCATTCAAAAATGAATATATTCTTATATATTTTTTGTATTATAATATATATATATGTATTAACAACATCATCACATGGCGCTATGATCCACTGAGGACCTTGGCCTCCTCGACAATTTTCCTCCACTTTCAACGATCTTCCGCTGCTCTTCTCGATGCTCTTACCCCCAGGAGCTGAAGGTCTGCTTCCACATCGTCCAGCCATCGCATTCTAGGCCTTTCTCTTCCTCTTTCTCCACCTGAACGTCCCTCCGGGATCAGCTTTGGAAACCTTTTTTTATTCATTCTGTGAAGGTGCCCTTACCAGCTCAATCTTGCTTTTTTAATACAAGAAACTATATATCTTGTTTGTTCATTTAACGTCACTTTATGCTGCTATGACTAATCGTACAATGCTACATTGGGAGATCTAAATTTTGCCTATCCAGGTTTAATCAGGATAGGGATTTTTAACGAGTACCTGACATCGTACTGGCTCGGGACCCCCGTTTAACGTCCCTTCCGAAGGACGGCGTAACTAAGGATTTTTACTCCCTTAAAAAAATCCTAGGGCCACCTGCTGGGCTACGATCCCGCGATCTTGGATTTACTAGTTTGTTACGCTAACCACTAGACCACAGGTGACCGTCAAGAAACTATATATGGTTCTCCATATAGGTCCTTAAGTTTTCGATTCCTTTTCATGCGGAAACAATTTCGTTCCTTGGTTGGGCCATACACTCTTTTAAGAATCTTTCTCTCCAAGTATAGATAACGACACGAAGGAGGACGAAGTACCGCCTTATGTACCCTTATTTTGAGGCTACAGGGTATAGCGATATTTCGGAATACGTTTCTGAGTGACCATTAGCATCTGTTATCGTTTTCAATTCATGTTCGAGTCTGTTATCTTCTGTTATAATGGTACCAAGATACTTTAAATGCCTTAACTTTATCCAAACTGCACCCTTTTCCTTGGAGATATCCACTGGATTTCAGTTTTCTCGATGAGAGTATGTACTTTATTTTATCTTTATTTATAATGAGGATTGCTGCCTCTTCACATTCCCAAAATGCTTCCAATAGCACATTTTATTTCTTGCTGTGATGATCACATCATCGGCCTATGTATTATATTATTTTTAAATAAATTAGAGGTTTAGAAAAAAAAAATTTTTTTTTTTTATTTAAAATTGAACTATTTGAACTCTACACTAAGGAAGACAGATGAGCAGCGCGCTATCGTTTATGAATAGAAAAAAAAATTTACGGTTCACTATGGCAATGGAAAGAATGGAAAATCTGCCGTAATTATGAATGATACTATCTGTGTAAGGTTATTTTAATTGTAAAATATAGTAAAATCAACTGATTGCGATGTAAGGATGAAATCGTAATGCCACAAAGACTTCTCGAATGCCTATTGTATCCGCAGTATTTGAAGCGTTCGTACAAGGTGGAAAGATCAAGTCGAAAAGTATGCTGTAGCTGTGGTTGTGCCTAATTGGAAGGAAACAGCACAAGGAAGAATCTCTTGGAGCAGGTCAAGGTACGGGACGACCTGTAAAAAAGAAGTAGATGGACAATAAGAAATAATTGTATTACTAAATTAATCAATAATCTGCTATCTAATGAAACTGAATGCTAATCTGCCGCGAAAATCCAAAGCTGAAGACGAGAAGAAAGAAGGAAGCAGCACTGGCTGCAGGGATTACTGGGCGAATATCAAGAAGAAATAAAAAAAATACAGTTGAATTGATGTGGTCTTTATTAGGCCATTACGAAACAAAATATGTTACCTAAAATGTAAAAAAAAAAAAATGCGCTTTCCTTCTCCTCCTATTCGCCGCGGTACTCATGCCGGTGATCTGTTCAGAATACGATATTCTGAGAATACCCCGGTATATCCACATCTCAAGCGCCTATCATTTGTGATTCCATCAATGTTCACTCCTGCACGATACAGCAAAGCATGACTTATGTACCATTTTGCCAGTATTATTTTTAGTGGAAGAGATGTGCCGCTCGCTGTCTGTGAGTACGTTTCTCATAAAGCACAATGTGACTCCGCCGTTTTCAATTCATTAATGAACGCCATTCATTTACAACGAATTATATTCAGGGAGGGTATGAACAAATGTCAAAATTCATATGCCATGAAAGCCTATATTTTTAATACTAAAGGAAATTAGGGGACTAGTGACCAAATGGTACTGTATCACACTCATCAAATTCATAGAAATTTAAATGTATACATTTTATATTTATTAATTTAAATACGTTTTGTGTAATATTTTACTTTGCTTTATTATATCCAATAATTGATCTCGATAAGTGATAATTATTATTTCGTTTTGAATCGAGTTTTTATTGCACCTTTTAATAATTCTTAATTTTTTAAACATATTTATTATTTTCAATAAATTCTTGTACATGGCTTGATAACTATATTGGCCTATTCGAAAAACGCTTTTTTCTACTTCTGTCAGCCGCCATTTATTTTTTACTATCATTACCATGTATATTCATAAAAAATCATCAATATTTATATATATTTATATAAGATCATTAAGATAATGGATAATGTATTCATACAAATTGATAAATATATGTTCTTTTTGTTAAGATAAAATAAAATAAACAAAGTTAAATGGAACAAATCCGGGAGACCTGTATTTCTCTTCCTGCTCTGTTCAACTGCAAACTTTTACAAACTCGGACAAATCTTTGTGACAATCTTCCGCAGTCCCTGAAAGAATATGGCCGCGTGACCCACTTCCGGCCTCTTTCCGATATTTACTGCCTACTTAAGATTCCATTCACAACCATTAACTTTCTTTTCATGAATAGCAATGCGCACGTTGCCTTTTATCCAGATGCAAATTGTTACACGTTGGGCGTAGTCTGTCGATTTAGGAAATAAAATACTATATTTTTTGTAACATAGATTCGAATTTTTTAAATAGTAGTAGTTGATTTAAGAAGAAATTTTTAATTTCTTAATAATTTTTAAAATTATCAATATAGAGTTGAGGATTGTTGAGATTGAATGATTCGTTATCGATTGATAGTGTTGATTCAACAGTGATAAGAAACTACCGATTATAGTTTAAACAATTTTGAACAGTGTCGCCAATTACTCACATCAGGTTTAGGTTATATTTATATTGAGATTTTTATTATTTTCTGATATATTGACAGAAACATGCATTCAATATTTGAATCTATATTTATTTATGAAATAAACATTATTAAAAAAAGTAATTTCTTTGAAGCTTATCTAATGAATTTTTAGTGTTATGTTTCTGTTACTAGGTAACCCTTTTGTAGGTCAATATGACGTAACAGTCCCTCACCATTACGTTGGCTATTAATTAAAAAATATTCAATAAACATGACAATTATTTTGAATTGATATTCCGGACTTTTATAAACTAAATGATCATTTTAGATTTATCCAATTTTCTTTTATTTCATGTTTTGTTTTTTGATTCCACCTTATCTTTCAACTGTCAGATCAAATATTTCGATGAAGTAATTATTATTGAATCCTTAATAAAAAAAAAATTATAACACAAGAAAAGGCTCAGGGACTGTTTTTCAGCTAACGGTTGAGCTGGGCAGTAGTTTGGAGGAAATTAGGTTTATCCCATCAATTAAGGCGACTAAATCTGTAACGTTATGATGAGTGCTGGATGAGCCCCTGGAGGTTGGTCAGGTAAAACAGATACAAACGCCGCAAACAACAGAATTAATAATTATTTGCCTCATTAGGGTTTTGAACCCGCAACCTATAATACATAGAGAGTGGTACACTTCTTAACCTATCATACTCTCAAATACTGAGTGACAAAAAAAATCTAACCCAAATCAAATTCGCAAGGCGTCATTTTAGTATGAAGAAGCTTCTAGGTTATGTTTTGAAACTTTTAGATTTTAGTTCACGCCAAGTGTTGAACAGGGTCAAAGTTCATACAAAAGATTTTTTTTTTTTTTGTAAATGTGGCCCATAAACTATTGTAGGCCAAGTTCGTGGTCTCCCTTCCGCTGTGGTTTTATTGCATTCTTGACCCGGTAGAAAGTAGGGTACACCCAGTGGAGCTAGCGTGTGTGTCCTCCGAGTACGAGGAACGATTACCCTGCTACAAGAAGTAATGGAGCCCTATTTCCTATTTGGCCATCGGCAATGCGTGCGATCATCATCAGCTGTTATAATAATAAAGTGGCCGAAGGGACTCCTGGAGACAGGTTCTTCGAGGAGTGCTCCGGTGGCCTAGTTAGCAGAAGAGAGGTCTCACCAAACCGGTCGGGCTCACCTTGATCCTGGTCCTGCTTGTAGATGGCCGAGAGGGAAGTCGCGGGTGGCGGAAGAGCGGTCGCCAGCCAGAAGCACAGCAGCAATCTCCAGTCCATCCTGTCTTCCATATCTGCAACAACAAGAACCTAATTAGATTCAATCAAGGCCAACTGTTTTGCAAACCAGATCTATTATAGTTAAAGATATGTAAATTAATGGTATCATAATGATTAAACAAGATGAAAAAAAAGATACAAGAATGAAATAATTGAAATGAGCAAGATTAAAAATATAAATATAACATTTCTATTTTGAAGAGGTCGGAATTCGAACCCGGGTCTTCTGCATCTCTAGTGTGGCACTCTCCCAACTGAGCTACCAAAGCTATGATATAAAAATAAATAAAGTATAATTTATAAATATAATAATTTGGTATACATGATAGTAATTATTAAAATAATATTTAGGTAAAAAGTTTCATTCCTAATTTGTTTACGTAAATCAGATTTAAAAAAAAAATGTATTCATTGAAAGTTATGACTGTATTATCACATTTACATAATTTCAGATAATCAAATATATCGTTTCAGATAGTTCTTCAACTATTTCAACTTTTGTTGTTACTTTAATTTCATAAAGAAGAATAATTAAAAAAATATTAAATTTACATAAAAATATACAATTTATTTTATGTATTTATTACAACAGTAATATATTATAATACTGTTATTTATTATAACAGTAAAGTTTTTGAGGCGATTTTCACAAAACCAATCCGTAACGGATCAGCCAAATCAATCGAACCGAGCAAAACCCATTTACACGTTCGGTTTGTCTAGGAATTTGCAGATCCTCCTGGGATTCTTGGCCCACCCAGCCTGTATAAAGTGAGTACCCCTAATTACAGAAAATCCTGATTGTTGAGGGCCCAATCATCTCTCTGCACAACAGTTGACTTAGAAAGTCATCATCATAGTCCATCCTCTCTACCGCTCAAGTAGAATGAGGTTTCCTTCTGTACAGCCCGGACCACACTGTACCATCATCATCTTCTACCCATTCCAGGTTTCCCTTTCCTCAACACCATCTTCCCAGGAATGTCGGAGTCTCTCTTAGACCTTCATCCTTCAACCTTAGTCTCGTCTGACTAAACCATCTAAGATTTCTGCTATGACTTTTTCTGTTGGCTCCACTCCGAGGATTGATCTAATCCCCTCTATCTTCCTAAGGAATTTCATTTCTGAAGTCTGGATCCTACTTTTACGTTTGGTGGTTAATGCCTAAGATTCCGAAGAGTATGTTAATATGGGGAGAAAAGTAGATTTGTATACCCTCAACTTAGAAACAGTCCAGCCCATAATAATTGCTAAGTTGTACGTTGCCTTTCTTTTCTAATATTTTCGCTCTATTTATTTTCATGGAATTTTCTTATTTGTATTACTTAAGAAAAAATTTAAAAATTTGTTTTTATTTCAGATATCCACTTTATTTTTATTGTGGATTAATATTTATTGATTTTTTTTTTTATTTCCTCATAGCTCAGCTTCATAAGCAAGATGAGGATGTTCCTCCATATTCTATATACATGGAAACTTAACTTAATGAGATTAATAAAAATTAATGAAAAATGCTCATCAATTTATTCTTATTTTCTAGGTTTTATATTTTTTCCTATTAAGTCTGTTTTATAAAAGTTTTTTAAAAACTATTGTTTATTGAAATATAACAAGTCTAAAGTCTCACCTTAATCAAAACTTTTGTCACAAACGTGTTAAATTATGTGCTATAAAACATTTCAAATCGTAACATTTATGAAACAAATAAGTTATTTGTTGCTACTACCAATTAAAATTACTTGGAGTACAATTAGAATGACATTGTTTGATCAATTAATTACAATTATGATTAGCATACACAAATACGAGTTTAGCACAATCTATAACTAGTATCTAATGTGTTTCCATTAAGCCCGTTATAAAAGTTTTTTAAAAACTATTGTTTATTGAAATATAACAAGTCTAAAGTCTCACCTTAATCAAAACTTTTGTCACAAACGTGTTAAATTATGTGCTATAAAACATTTCAAATCGTAACATTTATGAAACAAATAAGTTATTTGTCGCTACTACCAATTAAAATTACTTGGAGTACAATTAGAATGACATTGTTTGATCAATTAATTACAATTATGATTAGCATACACAAATACGAGTTTAGCACAATCTATAACTAGTATCTAATGTGTTTCCATTAAGCCCGTGACATTAGAGACACATTACTGTGACGTAGAGTTAGAGATACAACACGCTGAAAATAGCTAAGTCCTAAGCCTGAAGCAATTACAGAGAAGATGAGCTTCGGGAGCTTTGCCGAAATTATACTGGGACTGATGAGTTGATGAGATGATGAGATGAGTTTATCGGGTCAATTAGCAGGGCCGCTGCGACTTCAACATCATCAACTCCAATCAAATCATTTCCTCTTATTTGGCTCGGTCAATTCCTGCTCAGCCACAAACTCCTAAGTGGGCTTTACATCCTTAATTATTCCAAACGAAACTAGCTACTTCTCTTTCTCTCTATTCCAACAGTTCAATTATATCATACGATCAAATTTGGAATATCTTTTTTTTTTTTAAATGTATTTATTAAAATTAACATTTACAAATAATAATATATAATAATAGAATGAATGATATATAGTGGCAAGCACAGAAACTAATCCTGGTAGTACTCGCATTACAAATTCAACTTAAAGGTCACGAGATCATCTTGTTTTTCTTTTTCATCTTTCTTTGCCGTATACAGTATCGTCACAATCATTTTAAATTTTTTTTAAATATAAGTTACTCGTACATCCAAAATTTCAGACGTCTAACTTCAAAACTGACGGATTCTGTACAATCGTTGAACCCCTATTAAAGGAGAAACCCTTGGGTGTGGAAATATCCAAATTCCTTTCCTAGTGCTCATTTAAAGTATACAAAGAACCTATCAAGATGCTAAGTTCAGTGGTTTCTGCTGTGCGTTGACCGCTGGGTGTGTTATCCAATCAGGTTACAGTTCTATATAAACTTCGCCTGTGTGGTGTGTTGATAAAAAGTAGCCTATGTCCTTCCCCAGGCTAGAGATTATACATAATAAATTTCATTTCACAGATGGATCAGCACAGCCGTGAAACATACTCGTACATTGAAACTTATTAACAAACGGTACAGACAGAAGTTTACTGTTGTTCGTGTCAGTAAAGGATTAGTTTCACTTGTCGTACGGCAGCAGCGAGAAGTGAACTTTTTTTATTTTTTATTTCCTAGCCCCTTGGCTTTTATAATTCTGTTGAAAATAAAATATTAAGGAGAGAAAGCATCTCTTTTACTGCACCAGGTGCATGAAGTGAACTATGTTACTTGAATTGTTTTGTAATGTGTGAAAAAAAAATGTGTAGATTTTGCGAGTAAGAAACACGTGAGCAAGTTACTCAGGGGGCAAAATTTTATTCGAATTACTTGATTTTTATCATTATATTATGACCAAATTACACAAAATCATTGTAAATTGTAGCCCAAGGGCGGATCCAGGATTTTTTTCTAGGGGGGGGCACAACGGGCAGACGAGAAAAAATCAACAATAACTTACAAATAAACTTGTAGTATCTATAAAAAGATTTCAAAGGTTTATAAATATCAAAACAATAGTTTCACTCATGGTCTTCCTGTTATTTTAACAACTGTGGCATGTGATTTGATTATAATTATATAGTAAAATGAATTCTACACAGTACACAAAAAACTGTCCCTGGAAATTGGAGGTCCTCCCCCTTGCCCCCTTTCCCCCCTAAATCCGCCCTTGTTGTAGCATATGTGTTATTCTGATGTATAACCTATATTACTGTAATGTTTCATCCAAATCCGTTCAGTAGTTTTTGCGTGAAAGAGTAACAAACTCATTAACTTTCGCATTTATAATATTAGGATTTATCAAGAAAAAATAAAAATTATTTCCTTAATAATTATGTCACCTTTAGGAGAGTTTTAAGTTCGAAAGCGTTTCGTGATCAATTGATACATATGAGGTGATTACGTTTAAGGAAGGGGGCGCATAGAAAAAAAAATGGGGTTTACCTATAGTGTAATGGTTAGCGTAACTATCTTCTGTGTCTGGTGGCAGATTCGCAGATGCTAATACCGTCCTTCAGAGGGGATTTTAAAGTATGTACAGAGTGAGATACTCGTTAAAAATCCCTATCCTAATTATACCTGGATAGGCAAAATTTAGAACTCCCACTGTAGCATCGTCCGATTAGCCATTGCAACATGAAGTGAGGTTAAATAAATAAACAACAACAGAAATGTTTGCTTTGTGGCACCGGATATTGGTTCTCATCCGAATCGTACACGAATTCCTCAATGCTGGAAACCAAAAGCTATTATTGACAATATACGGTGGAGACGGACACGGAGTAATAAGAAGATAGAAGAATGCGGTAATACGAACCGCTCTAGCACGTATCTCTCTGGGCTAACTGTATCGACCTTCTCCAATTCCACGCTACACATTACACAGTAACATGCTCCGGTTATGACCCGATTTTTCCTGAGTGTGTCCCCAGCCACACATGAGTTAAATGGCGAGGGTAAATAACTGTAAATATACTAGTTTCTTTCATTCAAGGCTACATTATGCTGCTATGGCTAATCGGACGATGCTGCAGAGGGAGCACCTTATAGGCCATACGTGGTTGTTAACAGATTAAATGGTTGCCACGGCCGGATTTGAACCCTGAACCTTCAGCATAGGAACCAAGCGCTTTATGCACTGAGCTACTCCGCTCCCATATTGCATAATTACCGCTCATTTTTGGAAATAAATGTAAAATAATTCCACTACAAAAATCAAAATCATTAAAAATATATGAAAAAATGTATAAATCTGTATTTTGTACATAATTTGTAAAATGTTTAGTATATAAATATATTTATCTTACTAATATTATAAATGTGAAAGTTTGTATGTTTGTCTCTTTCACGCATAAACTACTGAACGGATTTGGAGAAAACTTTACAGTAATATAGGTTATACATCAGAATTACACATAGGCTATAGCAAGGGCGGATTTAGGGCAAGCATGGATGCACCTGCGCCCCCGACATGTTTTTAGGTACTGTGGAGAATCCATTATAGTACATAATTAAAGGCAAATAATATGATAATAGTGGTGAAAATAACAGAAAGAACATGAGTGAAACTATTGTTTTGATATCCTACTAATATTATAAATGCGAATGTTTTTATTTATGTTTGTTACTCATTCACGCAAAAACTACTGAACGGATGAAAATTATTGAGTAAAATAGGTTATACATCATAGGCTACAGCAAGAGTAGATTTATGTGGAGGCACGGGGGCATGTTATACTACATAATTAAAGGCAAATCAAGAACTTAAAAACAAAGAAACATCTTGAAATTTGTAGATAGGTTCTTTGTATAGTTTAAGAAAGAAATTTGGATAATTCCACTCCAAGGGTTTCCCCTTTAATATAATAGAGGTTCTAAGACTGTATAGAATCCGCCAGTTTTGAAGTTGGACATCTGAAATTTTGGATGTACGAGTAACTTATATTTTAAAAAAATCATTAAATTATTTATTTTAAATGATTTTTCACGATACTTTATGTGGCAGACCAAATTCCACGCGAGCGGAGCCGCGGGCATAAGCTAGTAGAAATATAAAGCAAAGAAGTTATATTTTGAAATATATAAACTATTCTATAATACTCTTTCTAGTCTTGGAATTTATTCCGGAAAGAACCGATTTTAGTTTTAACAGCCTTTTTTTTTTTAGAGAATATTGAAAAAAACATCTTTCCTTTATTTAAGACTAAAGGCTTATTGTTCAATTTACTATTAACGGGGGAGTGGCATTAAACTTCACCAGGCTGAAGATGAACTAGTTATATCAAATCTACGATAGTTTTAGAATTTTTTGTTCATTTAAGGTCACTTCATGCTACTATGGCTATGAGAACGATGATACAGTGGGAACTGTACATTTTCCCTGTCCAGATATAATTCTTTAACAGGAACCTGACACTTTACGAGTTCGGGACCCCAATTTTATGTCTTTTCCGACATACTACATACTACATACTCCAACTTGAATATGTGATGGCTCCGGTCCACCATTTTACTTCCCCTCCATAATGCCATCACAAAAGATTTATTTCTCCCTTTAATAAATCCTAATACATATCACCTCTCATAATTCTAAATGTATTCGTTACCGGAACGAATTCAAACAAAAGTATATGCAAAACTAATTATGAAGCCTACGAACTTTCCAATGTCCATGGACTCATTTAAAAAATCTGAAATACGAAGCGAATTCAATCAAAAGTCCTCTACTTCAATTTAAACTCTCCTGAAGCGTCATACAAAACAGGGTTTTATTAGTCAATCATTCACGTGAGTAAATTAAAACCTTTTCCAGTCATATATTATTTTTCTTTATTCTAAAAACGTTTCAACAATTCCATGTCATTTTCAATTTACATAATTTTTAAGTCCTTTAACATTATTTAATTTTAAAAATATTCTCTAAAAATTTTTTTATATAATTTTGTACATTTTCAACCTAAAAATTAAAAGACAATTCAAATAAATACATAATTTTACATACAAAAAATTTATTAGTTTGAAATTTTAAAACTTTTCCGTAATAACAATGGTATGTATAATTGCATATATAATACACAACCACATTACTTTCAGTCGAAATAACATTTCCGGAAACAAAATAGGAAATTACATTACTATAATGCTCTATGGAAGCACGAAAGATTTTGGATAGAAAGGATTGAACACGAGAGGAATTCGATGGCTTAGTGAAGCCCCAAAGCTCTATTCCGTAAGTCTAGATGGGTCTAATGATTGTCATGTATATGAGTCTTTGGTAATTAATTGGGAACTTAGAGCGTTTGTCCAGTAAATGTTGAAGTAGGCGAAAACGTTGAGCAGTTTAATTAAACGTTAAAAAAATGCATAGATTTAAAAAAACACAAAACAAAAGAAGATACATTTCATCTTATTCCAATATTTCGAATTTGGTAAATGTCTTTTCAATACGATAATGCAGTGAAATAAGACTTTCTTAACACACTATCTTCTCACACGATATAGTCTTGTACTGGTAAACGAGTGTTTTGTAGAAATAATAGGAAACTGAAAGAATCAATGAACAGAATAATACAGAAGAACTTTAAAGAAAGAAAAATTAAAGAAATAATAAATTAGAACAGAAATAACATACAGTAGAAAATAAAACACGGTTTCCTTTTCATGGTTGAACCTCTTAATATACACGATAGAATGCTTTTTGAGCGACATTGAAAACTGAATAATATATCAATATAATATTTCTCAAAATCTTCAGAAATTAAGAAGAAAAAATGAGTTTTGGGTTCAGTACGTTGTAGAAACCGTACCGTTTATGAGACAATGGTTGTGTATGGAGGTGATTTGTCCGAGATCATGCTCAGCCACCATGTTTTTCACCAAATAATGGTACCAAGGTTGAAGTTATGAAGTTATAAAGGCTGGGTGTGCCCAGGATTAGTCTGAAGCTACCACAGGATCCATTTTAACTATTAATATAGATTGAATAGTATTAATATTTTTGAGTTTTTAGACCAGCCAGATTTATTCCTAAGACCTTTAGCACAGCAACTCAGCGCCCTACAAACTGATCTCCGCCGCTCTAATAAAAATAAGAATAATAAATTAAGATATATATATACATATATATATATTTAATTATGATAAATGAGAATTTAATTAAGGTTTGTTTTTAACAGAATTATTTACAAAACTATGTTTCGCGAGAAATAATTGAAATTTGTCAATTTAACTTTCAACTCTAAAAGTTATCGTGAAGTTATTGTGAACTGTGAAGTTGAATTCATTTTACGACTTGGAGACATTGCGTTTATTAAATATTTCCAAGGCATAAATTACATTGACAAAAGAAATAAACATCGCCGTCACAATATTTATGTAAATAAAGTAAAAGTGTTTTAGAATTACTTAATATCCTTAATTTATGGTTGTTACATTTATATGTTTGTACATTTTTCTTGCTGTATTTCGTTCTAAAAATAATAATAATATATTATATAATTTTATGTATCACGCACCGCTTGTTGCTGAACGTGTTTCGTTTTTTTGATAAGAGAGGTCGCTTCGTGGGTCAGAGACCTTTATCCGTATAAAACAAAATGTAAATCAGCTGTTTTTTTTATGATACTAGGAAAAAATGTTTTTAAAACGTTTTCAAAGTAGACAGAAAGGGAGAGAGAAAAATATATAAAATTTTATGTTAATCCTAATCTTTAATGCCAACAATGGGTGGGGTGGGGGTAGTTAATGCCTCAAAAGGGGGGGGGGTGAGGGTAGCTACAAAGCAACCAGGGAGATAGTCATCTCTCAGTCTGAATGGCCTTGGCTTCTGGGAAATTTTTATTAGTACCAGAACCCAAGCGAGGTGAAGAGCCTCGTCCTGCACGTGGTACTCCTGCACAGTGGGGAGTTCTTCAATGACGAAACCCATCGTAGCTAGACTGGGAAATCGATAAACATCCCCCAATCCAGGCGGAACTGCATAGGCTATTCGATAGATGGCTGAGGGTGATTCAGTCCTACTATGCGAACTCCGGACACCTGGGTGATAAATGCTTCCTATAGTAAGAAGGACGACCGTATAATTCCTTGATACTCGAGGGAACAAAATGAACCCTAAAAATAAAATAACAAAAATAAATGAGGATTCTACGGAATCCAATACGACTGATTCGTCAGGGATTAGCCAACCGGTCTCTGAACTGATAACCAGCCCAGAACAAGAGGTCTCAGACCTCGCAGAGGAAAGGGAATCACCTGCACAGCAGCTGACAACCATCTCTGAGATTAATACAAACAAGCTTCCAGACGAAATATGACGCATAGCCAAAGGAAGAACGTTCTACGGCAAAAGAATAAGACGAGTCCCGGAGAAACTCAACCATCAATCTCCAAGGATGAGAGGAAGAGAGGCAGGGAGAAGCAGGAGACTCCTTCACCTTGCAGGACGGTGAAGAAACCTAAAATGAACTATAGCGGAGCAGCAGCAAGCATCAAGGTCAAAGTATCCTCACCAGAAACTGAAGGATGAAGATTTTCAGGGACTTATGTTTAATAAAATAAAGGAGTTTAAAGCCAACAAGTTTAAAGAATATTTGGCTTTAAAAAATAATTTCCAATAAACATTATTTCTGAGAATCAAAAGTGGTGTACTCCAAACTTCAAAAACATCCTTTTTTAAATTTTTCTCTAGTTTAGTCAAACAATACTTTATGCCCCGTAACTTCAGGTTCAGAATCGGACTAAATCGTGAGAAATAAGGTTGAAAAGTGTAGTGTTGGACCAAATTGCTTGACTTACGAAACATGTGAAAAAACTTTTTTTTTTATTATTATTCAATGAAATTTACAGCTGTATTATATTAATACACCAAGTAAATAGGATGAATGGTACATATTGGCATGAATAAGGACCAGTAGAGAAACTACTCAGAGGTAGTACCCAAATAAAAAGTTCAACTTAGAAGGTCACGAGGCCATCTTCTTTTCAGACGCCTCGGTGGATTATCAGGAATTGAAGAGGTTTGAATCTAATGGGTTTGAGTGGAAAGGAAGTTTGTAATGTGAGCATGTAAGCTCACTTTGTACACGATAGCGGATAAATTATTATTTGTGGATGGACTCACTTCATGTCCAGACTCAAATCAATTAACAATAAAGTTTAACAATATCAAATCTTTATTATATATTTATTTATTCATCCTTCCTTCAAAACACGGGTAATGATACCATTAATACTTTTACGCAAGATATCCTACATTCTGCCGTTTTCCACTCTCACACAAAATATTCAACACAAAATATTATTATAGTGTTGAGTCCATACCTTTTATGGATAGTTGTATTGTTTTTTTTAGTTGGACAGCTTTTTACAATATAGCTCTCTCTCTCTCTCTCTCTCTCTCTCTCTCTCTCTCTCTCTCTCTCTCTCATTATTATTATTTTTAAAAAAGGCCCAATTTGGAAGTAAAATATGACGCAATCCTATTATGCTTTGTTTTGGAAGACATTAGGAATGACCACCATCAGATAAGAAGCAAACAGTAATTTGGAAAAAGCGACATTATCTTTGGCAGATCTGTCCTCACGGTATCTTCTAGTGTCGTTAGTTGTGTTTGTGTTGACTGAGTCGTTGAACCCGCTTCGATCCGTCTATATCTCCCTACATCTTTCGCAATGCGTATTCAATAGCGAATTTCATATTTTTTTTTTATCTATTAAAGGAGTTTATTATAATATAAATAAGAATCTTGTATTGATTTGAAGAAAAAATGCTACGCTATAAAATATTGGAGTGGTGCAGAGCGGCAGGATAGTGATCAGTCATCAATCATTCCAATCGACCGCGAGTATGGAAAAACTAATGGATTATGAAAGGAACGATGGATCGCACAGTTTTTAGTTTTTTTGTTATAAATAATAATAAAAATGGTTAGTGTTGTTAAATGTTGTAATAAAGATTGTTTAAAATATAATTAAAAAATTATTGATATATTATATAGAACAGCGGTGGACCAACTCCCAATGTTCAAATTGTACGATTGCTCAAATAACTTTAATTTCCATTTCTCGCTTAGTTTAGATTATTTATTTAACATCACTTTATGATACTGAGGCTAATAAGATGATGCTACAATGGGAGTCTTAGTTTTGCCGATTAAATTATAATTTGGATAAGGATTTTTAAATAGTATCTAACACCGTACAGGTTCGTAAATAAAACTTTACGTCCACTCCGAAGGAGCGCATTAACAAGGATTTCTACTCTCTTTGAAAAATTCCTAAGCCGCTTACCGAGGTGCGAACCAACGATTTTTCGTATAGAAGTTTGTTATTCATGATAACCACAGTATGAACATTATTGTAGGCAATTTGATGCTCTTCAGATTTATAAAACATATATAAAGATATAAAACATTGACAGTATTAATGAAAAACCACAAATATACACTATACAGTAAAAAAAAACAATACAAACCATGAAGGGGTTTTGATTCAGTACACGATTTAATGATTGACGTAGCCTGAAACGTCGAGCCGTTTCTTGTCTTTTCAGTCTTGTATGAAGATTCCGAGTTAATCGTTTGTCGAGATGCAACCCTAAGTATCGGATCTGTTCTACAGGCACCAGTGGGGTATTATTAAAGGATACTGAAGGGCAGGAAGTCATTGGTTTACGAGGAAAGGTAAAAGTGATTTGATGCGATTTTTGAGAATTTATTTTAATTCTCCAGTTTTGACACCATTCTTCAAAATCAGTGATATGGGATTGGAGGCTTTGGGATGCAATAACTGGATTGGTGTTGACTGATAATACACAAGTATCATCAGCATGCGATTGTTGTTATTTAAAGTCACACTTTTTGCAACTATGTGTAATGGGGCAATGCTCCTGTGGTAGCCTGTCCAGGCATAATTAGGATAGGGGTATTTAAAGAGTCCATTGCACAAGCTTGGGACCTCAATATTATGTTCCTTCTGAAGGACGGCATAACCAATGATTTTTGAATGCTAGGGCCACCTGCAGGGCATAGCAGATTGTTACGCTCTCCACAACATCACAGGTGACTTCTGCCATTATTTAAATCATGGACTAAATCATTTCTTTAAAATATGTAAATAATAAATTTTGTAATTAAATACAAATATTCTAATCACTGTTGTATGTTTTCAGGCAGGATAGATTATGTCACCTCTCTACGACAATCAATTCGTACAAATTGTGTTCATCGCAACTTTCATCAGGACATCGATTTTCATCTCCTTTCAAAGGATACAATGAGATTCAGAAGCAATTCCAAATAAATTGAGTGTCCTGAGTTATCGAGACTCCTATTGCTGGCGTGGGTGGCTCTGACCTTTCGCTGCCTCAGAACTCGGCTTCATCAGTTCGCTCTAGTAAAGCCATCTCTATTTTAGGGAAGATGCTTCGCTTCATAAGCTTCTTCAAAGGACGTAGTACTACTAAGCAATTTCCTTTGACATTTAACACAAACTCTAATCTGGGTATCAAAATACCCATATACAATCTCTATCTTACTCTTCAAACAAAACTGTCCTGACATTTTTACTTTACCTGTCCAACAAACTACAAAAGATTTATTTCTAGATGGCCAGACAAACATTAAGTATATGATCCGTATAGGGTAAAATATAACATAATATGTAGGAAAACTTAGGCGTGTAAGTTCAATGTGTACAGGAGCGGAGTGGCACAGCGAAGGTACTTGGTTCAAATCCCTCTCACTTTTATTTAATCTGTTTAATAAAGAGGAAGCCATATTTAAAACACGGCATTTGAGCCCTGAGAAACATTTTCAATGTAATAATTCAATGAGATCGCAATGCATTTTTAAGAATCCAAGGCAGGTTATGGTGTCTGATAACAATTTTTTATGAATATTTTAAAATTAAGATTAATTAAGGAATTAAGGATATCGATGGGCAAAAATTTATAAAATAGTGAAAAAAACATTGTACAAAATAATATTAATATTATATAAAAAATAATTCCTTCTTAAGGAATCAGGGAGCGGGGTAACTCAACGGTAGAGCGCTGAGTTACTGAGCAGAGGATCCCATCAACCCCAGAATTCGACTGTGACTGATAAATTATTTAATCTGGACCCTGTGGTGTCTGCAGAACACTCACACTCTCTATAAAGTGGGACCTGAAATAAGGGAGAAAATCTGGTATTTGAGGCGCTGTAGGGAAAATCACCTCTTTTCTGAATCCTGGCCTAAGAAACAGTACAGTCTCTACCACGTACTGAACTCAAGCCCCTCCATGTATACCGTAATGGTATAGGTAAATTCAGTGTGTACTCGAGAAATCGGCACTGCTTGTTGCAGAAAAAACATAGATTATAGATGGTCTGTGAGATGTCCAGACTCATCTGGGATGTTAAATTTTTTTTAAATTTATCTAATTAAAATTTTAATGAGAGGAAAACAATTTAAGCAAATCCCGTTGCTCTACAAGCGGTACTGTCGATATAGTAAATACTAAATTAAATTATCTTTTTATGGATTTTTAAACTATTAAAACACTGTTACAACGTTACGAGTATTTGGCTATTTTTAAGTTCATCTATTATCGGTACAGCTTTATTTAATTTAATATTCAAAATAAAAATTTCTAAATTGGAGGTGAAATTTGTATGAGCGGAAGTCAAAAATAAATATGGGCTTGGTCGTAACTAGTAAGATAGCAACCAATAAGCCCTGATGCTGACGTGTAATTTGGGTCGAAACGTTGGACTCTAAATAAATAGTTGATCATTATTTAAGAATTTATTTATGACATCCACACGTTTTCCAATACCATGAAGTCAACGCTTAAGAAATTAATGTAATAACTAAAGTAACCACATGCCAAAATAATCAGAGATAATTTAACATTAATTGATCAGTTCTTTAGTCACAAAGACTAATAGGAATAGAAAACAAAGATATGTTTTATTGTTGACAAATAATGTTGTATCCTCAACCGTAGAGATTCATGTAGAACAGGTTAGTTTGGTTGAACAAAAATATGGGAAGACAACAAGTTATTTTCTGTTTCTCGAAATTCGGCCCAAGTTTTAGGACATCAAGTCTTACATAAAAAAGAAGATCCACCAAGCATAAACTTAATGGTGAAAGTACCAATAGCAGAAAAAATTATGCATGGAAAGTATGATAAAAAATAAATGTAAAAAGACAAAAATGTAAATTCATAATTTAAACATTTACACACTTTTTTATTATAATATATTATATATTTTCTATATTGTTACAATTTTTATTTATTCTAAGGCGCTACAACTCGGTGCCGAGTCCTGGCCTCCTCTACCAGATAATCCTCGTGCCTCTGTCCACACCATCCGACCACCTCAGCTACGGTTCTGGAGGTTCTGTTAAAGCCATTTTAGGAATGGCCTCGTCCCTCATTCTAGCCATATGACCAGCCCATCGCAGTCTTCTAATTTTTAGGAGTAAACAACATCTGCTTCGTTGAACATTGAGTAAACTTCGTTATTTGTTCTCCTCCGCCAGTTTCCATCTAGATAAACTCCACAGAAGATGCTTCGGAGGATCTATTTTTCGAAGACTAGGAGATCATGCTCTGGGTGGATTAATGTTTAGTACAGATGGAGCTCAGTCTTCCGTGATACAAGATGTGAGGAGAATTACTTGCATATACCAAAGTAGAACCTGTTAGCCATCCATATTCTTTTTTTACCTCGACCACAGGTGTATTATTCTCAAGAACTATTGAACCCAAATAGGTCTCAAGTGCCAAATTGAACAGGAGGCATGTTAATGCATTTTCTTGGCGTAGTTTTTTTGTTGAGGGAAACTCCTGTGTCTTTTGCCCTCTAATTTGCCCAGTGCATCGCACATCACAGCTTTATCAGTCTTATTAATTTTTCGGGGATGTTGAACTCCTTCAGTGCCTTGTAAAGTTCTTCCCGGTTAATGCTGTCATAGGCTGCGTTGAAGTCCACAAATATAAGATAGGCCTTTATATTAAATTCACGACCTATAGAAGATATACTGTTACTATATCTTTCTTAAATTCAGAATATTCGTTTCTCTATTTCTAAAATATTCGAATTTATTTAATTAGGTTACAGATTAAAATATTTCTAATACTTATTTTATATAGCTCTTTTTTCATATTTTATATTTTACCACTCTTGTTAATACTTTCACTGTTGGGTTAACTGTATTTTATTTTTTGGTTACGGCATTGATTTAAAAATTTTACCGAAACATCGTCACACAATAAATATTTTTTTATTTATCCCTACACCACAAAAAACTGAGGCAACTAATTTTCTGGCACACTAGAAGTAAATGTAATATCATTGCAATTTTTCGCCAAAAACTGAAGATACAAAAATATCATAAAACTTTAAAATAAATGAATAAAAGCAATAATGGAAATTAAATTGTAGATCATACCCAAAAACAACAGAAATTACGATCAAAAGTTTACTTCGTAATATCTACAGCCCCGGTGAATAAGTGGTTAAGTCGGATTTTGCCCAGAGAGTGCTAACTGCTTTCAGATAATCGGAATCGTATCATTATCGTAGTTTTTGGCTTTAAATGGAGTTGTAATATAAACAATAACTCCTTCTCAAGCCAATGCCTTACTTAGCCCCTTATGCACTAAGAAAATATCTGGATTCCGCTTACTTAAGTACAAGAAACTCATTTTAGAGAAAATTAGACTTAACCACTTATTCACTGGAGCTGCAGATATAAAACTATAAATAAACAAAACTTTTGCAGAGCCTCTTTCTGCGTCAACGGTTGTGTAACAAGGTGTTGATATTTGGACGACAGGTTTTTCCTCCAATGAAGGTTGCGTATTTCATGGAAGCTTAACGAGCTTCTGTAAAGTCCATCCGGACTTAGCGATCCCAAAGGGTTAGACTAATTAGGTATAAATAATTTACATGCCATAGCCTGTCTCGTACCAAACCGTCAAGAGCAGCTCAATAAAGTTCAAGGTTTGTCATTAACACATACAATTTATATTATAATGAAAGATAGAATGGTCAGGTTGTGCAGTCAATGATAACATAAAAATAAGAATAACTTAATAGGGCGACGTTTCGGCCTACGGTGTAGGCAACTTCAGAGCTAAGAAAGAAAACAGAAAATAACTATAAATACATTTCAGTAGCAAGTAAGAATTACAGAATAACATATAGAGTTTATGATTAAGTAAGTGATAAAGCACACATATTTTTTCTGTACACATATTCTGTTCCTATATGTTATCCTATATGTTATTCTGTAAGTCTTTCTTGCTACTGCAATGTATTTATAGTTATTTTCTGTTTTCTTTCTTAGGATAACATATAGGAACAGAATATGTGTACAGAAAAAATATGTGTGCTTTATCACTTACTTAATCATAAACTCTATATGTTATTCTGTAATTCTTACTTGCTACTGCAATGTATTTATTGTTAGTTATTTTCTGTTTTCTTTCTTAGCCCTGAAGATGGCCTTAACTGTAGGCCAAAACGTTGGCACTATTAAAAAATAAGTTGTGTTATCATTGACTGCATCCTCTGACCAATTCTATCCTTCATTAGAATCATCCAGTTCACTATTTTCCTATCTAATATTTATATTGCAATTAAGAAACAGCTTGTATCTCAAATTTCGGAATATATATTTTTTGGGGGAATTGTTAATAAATAATATGCTTTTTAAATATAAAAAAATTAATTTTAAATGTAAATCATGATGCTATATTATTTTAAAAATAAAAAATGTAATAAATGTAACATACACAAAGCGTAATTATACAGCATGCACCCATTTAATATAATTGAAGAGGTAGCTTCACGAATATGTATTGGTTTTGTTATTAATAATATACAAAACTGTAGAATCACAACCCATGATGGTACTTAGGTTCGGTAAATGGTAGAGACTGTTAAGTTTCATGAAAAACGGTTGTGCAGGGAGGTGATTTGTCCGCGATCACACACAACCACCAGTCACCCCCCCGCAATTTAGGATACCAATTTATAGAGGCTGAGTGTGCTTATAATATTTATAAAATTATATTTTTATAATAAAAAAAAACTTTGATAGATGCTGGATGAGCCCCAGGAGGGTCCTAGATCCTACATGATCCATCTCCGGCTGCAAACAGACTAAACAAAAATCTTCTCCGCAGCGGGATTTGAACTAGGATATCCGACCTGGTAACTCAGTGCTCTACCACTGAGCCACTCCGCTCCCAATAAAGTCAAATTACAACATTTTCTTTGGCAATTTTTAAGAATTTTCATTTTAATTGTTCACCAATTTTCCCAAGTATAATTCTTAATTTTATTTGATAAGAGAAATCAATTTATTTCATAGAAGCCTGCCACATTTTAACTCTATGCTGTCGAGAACTAAAAGAGTTAATTGTATACGCTTCGATCCATTCGCTAACCTACAATATTCCTATTTCCTATTCCATCCGCTCACTTGAGCGAAGGTTTTGCCACCATTCCCTCCAATCCCCTCGATATATTCCGCATAAGAAATCCATGGGTGGTCGTCTGGCCTTTTTGCCATCTTCTCTGATTTCTTTTTATTTCCTCGAGTTCATCTCTCTTCTCGCCTATTTTACGGTTCTTTTAATTCTTTCCGCAGTCCTAGATCGTTTTTCGTTTTGCTTTGAGTAAATATTTCAAGTTAAAACGTTTTTGGTACAAATATATAATGATATAAATAGGAGCCTGGCCCGAGCAGT
The DNA here is from genome assembly GCA_037127475.1 of Arma custos. Classification (NCBI taxonomy): domain Eukaryota; kingdom Metazoa; phylum Arthropoda; class Insecta; order Hemiptera; family Pentatomidae; genus Arma; species Arma custos. The sequence goes on along the minus strand of CM073762.1, from coordinate 15,402,542 downwards.
CAACAGTGTGTAGTTGGTTGTAAATAATGTCCTCAAATATTACTTGGTACACAGTTTATTAAATAATATTAAATTAAACACTCGCACCACGAGGCAAACATAACCATACGTTAGAATTAATGTTACTCTTTAGTACTGTTATCCAGTCCCTCCATCATTGCTACAGTTCGGCCATCCTGATCAAACCAAACGACCAAACAAATAAAGCATAACATAATGCGAAACTATGTTGTTTCATTTCATCAATTGACGTTCCTTTGCTAAAGAAAAATACGGGGGGAAATCTATTATCGTGTTTCTGACGCTGCATCAAGACTGCACCGAAACCTTGAGCACTCGCATCACAATGAAGTTGAGTTTCTAGATCGGGTGAGAAAATAACTAAAATTGGGTCTTCCACCAATGAGCGCTTAAGAGAATGGAAAGATTTTAACTCGGGTAATCCGAATTGAAATTTAACATCTTTTCTAAGCAAAGAGTATAATGTGGTGGCAATTTTAGAAAAATCCCTAAAAACCTCCTTAAATATGAAGTTAGTCCTAAAAACCTTTGCACATCATGGGCATTAGCAGAGGTTGGATAATTAATAATTGCCTTTAAATAATCCGGATTCGGCCTTATCCTATTATTACTAATTACATATCCCAAATACGTATTTTTTTCTTCTATAAATCTACATTTATCTATTTTAATATTAAGTTTATTTGCCACCATAATTCCTAAAACTTGATCAAGAATTGTGAAATGTTCTTCTATATCATCAGTAGCAATTAAAATGTTATCAAGGTACACTAAAATTTTATTTTTTTCTATAAGAGTTCTATATTCCTTAAGTTCTTTAACCTTCAAACAATCCACGCCGTCGCGCAAATTAAACATTTACAATACGAATGAAAAATAAACCGAAAATACAAAAGGAAGGAGAAGAAGATGCGTCGATGGCATTTGTTCGCATATGGCATTGATTGGCATTATTCTCCATAATAAGGGGAGTTATGTTTTTGCTACATTTATTGATTTCAAAAAGGCAGTTGATTCCATAAACTACTCCCTTCTTTGGCAAAATCTGCTTGACATTGGTATCAGTAGTAAAACAATAAGATTACTGAAAGCACTCTACGACAATGCAATAATGCAAATTCAAGTCGGCGACAAATTATTCGAGGAGATAGGTGTTAGTTCCGGTCTCTTACAAGGGGAGAGTCTCAGTACAACCCTCTTTATCTTATTTCTGTCGGATATAATTACTTTTTTCCAAAATAATGGTGCCAAAGGAGTCCCCATTGATGATAAAAACGAAGTTAAAATGCTCCTATTAGCCGACGATTTAGTACTATTAAATACTTCATGGCATGATACTCATAGAAACCTAGAATTAATGGAATTATATTGTGTTCAAAATTCTTCAATTTTAAATCCTGAAAAATCTAAAATATTAGTGTTGCATAAATCCCCCAAAATAAAAAAAAATAAAGCCATTACTTTGGAATGCTAAAATACTGGAATATTCAAAATCGTACACCTATTTAGGAGTTGCATTTTCATACTCCGGAAGTTTCTTTCTGGTATCTGAATATTTTATTGAAAAATCTAACGTAGCAGGTGCGAAAGTGAGAGACATTCTCAGAAGAGGTAAAAGTGGTGCCTGGGGAACAAAAATGACACTCTTTGATTCTATGGTATCCTCAACGCTCCTTTATGCTGCAGAAATTTGGAGTTGGAACATCGAAGTAGCTCAATTAAAATTCTTAAAATATCTATATAATTGGCCGAAATGCACTCCAAATTATATTGTACTTAATTATATTAGAAACAGGTCATAACCCACTTATCGTAACAATCTTAAAGAAAATTGTTAACTTCTGCCTAAAAATACTGTCTATTCCTGATTATAGATTGCCCCGTAAATGTTTAGATAGACTTGTGGAGCTAGATAAGAAAAAACAGGACTTGACTTTTAACTGGATCTCACAACTTAAAATGGTAGCTACAATCCATCGCATTGAAGAATATTTTGCAGATTTTCATAGCCCCAATGTTTTTATTAGCTAAAAAAATGCCATTCTTCAAAAAGTAACAAATCATTTACTGTCGGAGGATATTGATAGAGGATAAATATTCCTAATTCAAATTGCAATCCAATCTACAGAACTATTTGTATCTATATCAACCCTGAACGTGAAGAAAGTTATATAAAATTCAAGATAAACATTAAAAAATTAAGAACCGTGGGTCAAATAAGAATTTCAAACCCTGAATGCTTGAAAATATTTCATAGAACAACACCTGTGTTCTTAGAACTGATGGAAAATGTCAGTGGTGCCATGGGACTATATTGAGTAGTTCGAAGCATATAATATTGCATTGTAAATTTTTTGGTAACACAAGGAAACAATTTCTGCAAAAATATATTGTCCAGCACGATGAATAATCGTCACTGCAAAATGTACTCACTTTGGAGAGCATGGAAAAATTAAACATTTTTTTCTACCTATAGTTTATATGTAAAAATTCGGAATCCAGGCTTTAATTATGGTTTATGGTTTCATGTAGTTCTACAATATCTTAATTGTAACGTATAGAAATAATAATATGGCTGTTGCAATAAAGTAAAATAAATTTGAAATAAAATTTGGGGGTAGTACCGAAATACTTTAATTCCATCGTATTTATTTATTTATTTCCTTAGGTATCTGCCATGTTTGCGTCATTTGTTTGGAAAATTGTTATAATTGATACTATTCTGTCCTGACTTAAATTTTTTTCATTTATTTATTAAATCAGGGTTAATTAAAAAAAAAGATTTACATGTTGAATTATATAACTGTAATATAGACTATAAAAATAACCATAATTAAGTGACAATATGCTATTGTCATTTAATTACAGTAACTATCTTACCTATACTATAGAGGTTTATTATTAATTGCTTATATCGATATAAATAAAATAGTCCCCTTTATTTATGAATTCTCTTAATTGTAGAAAGTAATTTTTAGATAAGTGCTTATCTTTACGATTTAATTGCAGTAATAGTAGATCAATAAAACGTAATGAAATTAACAAGAGTTGAACATTAAGGATGATATGACGAGTTAGCAAGCAATGCACAAAGAGGTTCTAGATCCGAACGGTATGGAATTGGACTGATATATAAATTAAAACCTCTGTGTAAAGCGCTTTGTTCCTATCTGGCTCATTATCATTATTGATATTCCGTATTTACAAAGTTCTACCTCTCTATCGAGTTCGATATTCAATATAGCTAATATCCAATCATATTTAATATTCCGTCTTTTTCCGTGTCCGTTAATGTATGGATTCTCGATGATGGTTAAATAAAGTTATGTATTTGAAAATCTGACCTAATTTAGCTTGAATAATTAAATAGGAATAATAATTAGTGACAGACAAATAGCATTCAGGGTCGATTCACTGATGTTTAGCAACTCAGTGCTCTACGTATTGAGCTACTCCACTTTTTTGTAAAAACATTCCCGTCGAAAACCTATTCTGAATTGTAAAAATTATACCTAGTAATACTAGATAGATATAGCTTTAAAAAAAAATTGAAGATTTTAAATTTAAAAAATCTATAAACAATTAAGGAAACATTTATCTGTGTTTCTGCCTTCTATATGGATTATAGTTTATCTTATCTAACTAGAGAAAAGTTATCCAGATTAATCACTCCATGATTGTTTGTTTTATTTTTAAGGGCAAACAACTACAAATGGTTATAATTGCCCTCACCACTAAAAAATATACATGTTTACATTATCTAGATAATTACAACTACTTAATAGAAACAATAGATAATAATAATAGAAACATATTACATATCGTAGAAACATATTAAACATATAATAGAAACAATAGATAATAATAATAATAATAGATAATAATAGTAGAAACATACAATAACAAGAATACAATAACAATAATAATAATAATAGTAGAAACATATTAAACATATAATAGAGACAATAGATAATAATAAAAGAAACATATTACATATAGTAGAAGCATATTAACATATTAAACATATAATAGATACAATAGATATTAATAATAGAAACATATTACATATAGCAGAGACATATTAACGTATTAAACAGGTAATAGAAAGATAAATACTTATATAAGGTTATCCATACTAAAATAAAACGTTATACGTATTTCTATATAACATTTAAAATACAATACAATATAAAATTTATAATATTTATATAAACATAGCACAAATTAATAGTTCAAACATAGTTTATAACGTTGTACACACACTACAGACATTACATTACACACACATACACATATACCTTTACGTATATGTCAAATTGACTGGAATATAATGATGCTTTTAATGAATTCTAAAGTATTATTTACACATTGTTCGTTATCGCCCAACGCCTTAAGCATCTGCCGAGGCACGCCACACCTTTCCATTACACTACTGTACCTAGGACACTTCTCGAAGATATGGCGCACTGTAACTGTCACCTTACACAGTGTAGATTGAGGTGGGTCTCTCTTTGTTATGAGGTATTCGTGGGTCAAACGACAGTGACCAATCCTAAGGCGGGTAATGACTACTTCTTCTCTCCTACACTGCCTGGAAGATGAAGCCCAGCTGCTGGCAGTCGGTTTAATTATTTTCAGTTTATTGCTCTCTAGCGATGTCCAAGTCCGTTGCCATTCGCTTAGGATATTTGCTTTTATTTTTTGGAATAAATCTGACGGTGGGATATAAGAAAGCGTTATTTCTTGTATTGAATGGGCTTCTGATGCTGCTTTGTCGGCTTTCTCGTTTCCAAGAATTCCTGAGTGGCTGTGGACCCAAAAAAAAATTATTTCTCTTAATGAGTCTGCTATTTGTTTTAAGGCCTGGTAAATTTCATGTATGAGAGGATTAACTCCATGGTTGTTATTTTCCAAGTTGTGCCAAACTTTGGAGGTCTTATTGACTAGTTATTATATAATTTAGGGTATTTAAAGAAACAACATTTTAGAGAAGAAAAAAAAACTGTTCCACTAGAACTCTTGAAGAATCTGGAGTTCAGTACATAGTAGAGACTTTACTGTTTCTTGGACAACGATTGTGCAGGAAGGTGATTAGGCCTAGACCATGCTCAACCGCCATATTCTCCGCTCCTTATTTTGAGCACCCATTTATAGAGGCTGAGTGAGCCCCAGTAGGGACCTAGATCTCATAGGAACCATCGCTGGGCGATAACAGTTAAATCAAAGTATCTTTGGCAAGGCAATTCAGCGCTGCTGTCGTGAAAGCTTTTCTAAAAACAATCATGTCAACTGCAATGTTTTAACTTAACCCAATGCAGAGATATTCCGATTAACCCTAATGTCTCCAAATTAAAAAAAAATGCGTGCTTTTAGAAATGAAAATGACTACCATTCAGTAACGGTGCAAGGTATTTTTTTCTAAGCTCCCAATCATATACAAAAGATTCATATAAATGACAATCATTAGACCCATCTGGACTTGGAGCCATCGAATTCCTCTCTTATTCAATCTTTACAATCCAAAATCCTTCGTAAAATCCTCAATGCTCCTTACTTTGTTACGAAAAATATAATCCATAATGATGTTAATGTCTCGTTTATTGCTGATTTGGCCTAACCCGATATTAATCTCTTCATGACAAACTTCATTTCCATTCAAGCCCACTAGTTTCAAACCTTGCAACCTCTTCAATTCCTGATAATCCGCGGAGGCGTCTGAAAAGAAGATGGCCTCGTGACCTTCTAAGTTGAACTTTTTATTTGAGTACTACCACTGGGTAGTTTATCTACTTGCCTTTGTCTCTGGACATGATTTATCTTTCAATATATTTACCTGATGTATTCTGTATGCAGTTGTAAATTTCAATAAATAAATTTAAAAAAATAATTTCTATTCATTAATAAAGTTGAGCATGTTATCAAATAATAAATTTATTATAGCATACAATTGAGGTCTTCTTCTTCTTAATTTTTTAAACAGTTTGTTTTACACCGACTGCATTAGTATACTATATCTATAAAAACTAGCGATGAGTTTTTAAATTAATATTTCTGAATATGTAATATATTTGTATATTTGTACCTCTTCACTATCGAGCGACCTCTAAATTGACGTGAACGAAGCGATTGAAACGTGTATAAATGCCGGAATCGATAAACAGCTATTGGGTAAATAGAGGAATAACGAATCAGTTGTTATGTGACAACGTTCGGAATGTAAAGAAACCTTAGAATAATGCAATTTCGATTTCAATTACCTATTTCGATTACCTATTTCGATTTCCTATTCATCTCTTAGTTACCAACATCGAACCTTATTATTATTATTTACGTTCCGTTGTATCAGATCGCGTGAAGCATTCATGACTTCTTGTTCTTCCAGTACTCCTTCATTCCTTCACCAAGGGCCATTCTCCTTCCTTCGGTCCACTTTGGTGTTTGGGTAGTAACTTGTGTCCGAATACACTTTTGTCAATGATATCCTCTGATTATAATGGGTTTTTTCCAGACCAATTTTGACTTGTGTCAATCAGGGTGTCTGGTCTTTGTGAGTCTGCAGAAGTAGTCGTAAAATTTTAGTCATCTCTTTCTGACGCCTGCTGCGAGGTTGGAGAATTTCTCTGTGGTGTCTTTGGAGTGAAGCATGTTCAGACTATTGGATTCAGTACATGATAGTGAATGTACTGTTTCTTAGGGGACGGATGTTCAAGGTCATGATGTGGCCTTGATCATGTTCAACCGCTGGTTTTTGCCTCAATTATGGATACTTTTAAAGTCTCAGCGAGTTCTACTGGGTCGCAACGGATGAAATGTCAGTTTCGTTTATTTACAGTTTCCTTTTCATTAGGGATTAGATTATTGATGCACAAACAATTATGTTATGTATACCGTTTGAAAGATCATTTAATTCTTTTTCATAATCAGTCTTACTTTTCTTTTTGAAAGTGAAGCCACGGTTTAAAAATAAATAAGAATAAAATTATGTCTTCCGCGAAAATTCGTATAGTTTTTCTCTACGAATTTAAACTTGACCATAGCGTCACAGGGCCGTTCCGAAACATTAATATTGTTTACGGTGAAGATAGTGAGTTTGAAAAATTTCGGTCTGGGGCTTAAGCAAAAAAAAAAAAAAGTTGAAAAAGCCGGTCGAAGCGGGTCCTTCTCAAACCACTCGTGAATTAGGTTCACAACTTGGGGCAACTGCCATGACTGTTTCCAGGCACCTTAAGGAGCTTGGTAAGACAAAAAATCTGGAAATATGGGTACCACATGAATTAGCCGAGGCCAAGCAGCTCACCCGATTTTTTTTTCAGGAGCTGAATATAGAGGTCCTTCCTCACCCACCATATTCTCCTGACCTTTCGCCAACTGATTTTTACTTTTTCCGTTGTTTGGATAATTTTTTAAGAAATAAATCTCAATCTGTAATAAAACTTTTAAGTTTTCATTGATATTTCCAAGGGAGCGGGATAACTCAGGATGTAGAGCTCTGATTTGCCTTGGTGAAACCCGGATTGTAGAATCTGAAGTCATTCCTGAGGCTCACTCAGGCTGTATTAAGTGGGTACCCTAACAGGGGAAAAACCTGGTGGTTAAGCGTGATCACGGTCAAATCACCTCCCTGCACAACCTACCATCAGTAAAGTTTCCATGTACTGAACCCAAGACCCTACACGAGCCCAATGCCACTGCTCCCCTCCCCCCCCCCTTTGATATTTCCAGCTAAAATAAAATGAATAATTAAACAATACGTCTCCAAAAGTTAATTACACAACAGTTATAAATAAAGCCATGCTGACACCCACACTGCTAATCATTTTAGGGGAACTCGAGTCCTTTGAAAGGACCTTTTGACTCGACTAAGAGAGTCAGGGTATGAAATAATTGCCTGTTAGTTCTTCTTTCGTAACGTTTCGCAACAACACTTTTTTCAATTCGATTTCATTTTAATGGTGTAGTTCTTTTTCTAAAAAAAAAATTAATAAATACAAGAAGAAAATGAAAAAGTAAAACAAAGAGATAAGAAGGGAAGCGCAGAGGGGAAATTTCTACCTTGATGGTCCCTAACGATGGAGCCGTCATCAACAGAGATCCGTCTTCATTAACTACACTCTTACTTAGTCTTTTAGCGCCATCTGTCTTTGATGGAATTTATCCCATTTGTCTTTACTTCAATCTAAAATGAAAAAACTGAACCACTAGAACTCTTGGAGGGTATTGAGATCCGTACGTAGTAGAGAATGAACTGTTTCTTTGACAACGGTTGTCCAGGAAGGTGGCGGCCTGGATCACGCTCAACCGCCAGATTTTTTCCCTTTACTTTGGGTACTCAATTATAGAGGCTGGGTGAGTACCAGGAGGATCCCAGAACAAATAGAAACCGGGCGATAATAGATTAAAAGTCTGCCAGCGAGATGTGATGCTTTTGTCGCCTTGGTGTGACATAAGTGTCTTATGTATCTACGTATATATCTACGTTTAGCTGTTGATGTGAGCTGTGCCGAATTTTATTTTTATTACCCAACTTTGTTGTACTCCGGATAACAGATAAGCCCAGCTCATTTTAAAACAGCAATCTATTTATTATTAAGGATGGGAATTAAGTACTTCCTATCATACTTGTATGATGTAGACAAGTTAAAATAAAACGTGTAAATAGTATATATATATATATCTCGAACAATTAATTACCAACCAGTTTTATATACATATATATATATATATATATATATATATATATATATATATATATATATATATTTTGATACTCTTATATCAGCCAATTATTCTTCAACCGTAATTAATTTTCATAAAAATCGGGAAAAACCATTATCCAGTCCGTACAAAATCTTAATTTATTAAAATTATTAGGTAAGACGTTTCGACAATTGATGTCATATTCAATCATTGTAATAAGTAAAAAATCTGTAAAAAATAACAATTATAATAAGAAAATTACATAATTCTAAAAAATGTATCCCAACCATTAGCAAAATTAAGTATAGATACCTCATAAAATGCATTTTTAATATCTAACATATTTTATTTTCTTGAGGATCATCAATCCTCCATAGTCAATTGTTATTATAAAAATGAATTAAACTTTGATCTGTAAAGTAAAAGGTATGTTGTATAGAATTATGTAATTTATATTTTACTGTTATTTAATTTTTTTATGAATTAAATTATTTTAAAATATATAAAGCAATACAAAACATTTTTAATTTTTTTTTTATTTAATCAGTTTAATCAAAATACGATATTTTGTAAAAATTATATGAAAAATAGTTAAGATATCAGAAGACTATTGGTAGGTTATTGGGTCAGGTTATATTTGTTCTTACTGGCTTTGTTTTTAAAGTTTTTAGAACTATCGTATGTATTATTGTTTTTTTTTATTTTAGAATAATAGATGAATATAGTTTATTTATTTCTCCTGCTTCTTTATTGTCATTTACTAGACAAAAAAAAACACTTATTACAATGATTGAAGAAGACATCAATTGTCTGAATAATTTTAATAAATTAAGATTTTGTACTGACTGGATAACGGTTTTTCCCAATTTTTATGAAAATTTCTGAATATTTATAGTCCAGTATTTTACATCGTTTTAAAAACCGTAATCAATTTTAACAGACAAAATATTTTTCTTGGTAATTATTCCGCAGGTAATTAAATATCAAGTTTTTTAGGAGTGTGTATTTTTCAACTCTAATTATTACTAATGGCTCGGGACGAAGGTTAATTGTTTCAAGTAAAGAATATTGAAGAAAAATAATATTAGAGGGAGCCTTATTTAAAATTCGGAATTTGAGCCCTGACAAACATTTTCAAGTTAATAATTTATTGTAATAGCAATGCGTTTTTAACATTCTGTGGTATCTGTTAAAAGTTAGTTATGAAATATGTAAAATTACAATTGATTAAGGAATTGAGCTGTTGGTTACAGGACGAACTTATAGGTTATTGGGCCCTGTGGAATCTACAGACACACCTGTGCTCACCCGCGTTCAATAAATGAGTATCCTAAATCGGAACAACAACCTGGCGTCTGAGAATGATCTCGGACAAGTCATCTCTTTGCACAACCGTTGTCTTGCAAACAGTACAGTCCATGGGTCGAAGATTCGTTCCCAAAGATCCGTTCCTAATCGATCTCATTCAAATCGTTCGGAGCAGGAGCAATATTTTATAAGGAAAATCGTTCCGATCTGGACTGGAACTATATCATTTTGTTATAAAATAACCGCTTTCGAACGGAACAGAATCCGCCAGGATATGCAATATTTTTGGATCCCTTGAGGATTTGATCCCGCGGAGCAAAAAAATATCGATCCCACAAGTTTCTTTCTGAACCTTGATTTTGGCCTCCTCATTTACCTATCTACATACGAAAATACCAAACCGGAATGAAAAAATTGTGCCTAGAGAGGCATAGTACTTTCTCATCCTTAAAAAAATTCTGAGAACTAAAATATATTTTTTTTTACTACCTTAAACTTAACCGATCCTTATCGGGTCTTAGGATCAACTAGATCATAAACCAAACATTTAGGAAAAAACCTGGTTGAAATCCGATTTGTAGTTTCCGAGCATTTGTTCCAAAACTTTTTCCGATGGACGGACCGACACCACTGAGATTTTGTGTTTTTGGATTCTACACTTTATGAAACATCAAGAAACATTAAAATATCGAAGTCGAAGGATGAGAAAGTAAAAACGAAGGATCGATATTTATTGTTCCAGTTCACATCGAATCCTCAAAGGATGGAAACATTTCGCTCCGGTCGGGATTGAATCAAACTTGGAGCAGAATAAAGCATCTTTTGCGGATAGGATTCGAAATAGAGCATTTTCGGAGGGTACGTTATTTTTTCTAGCTTAAATAATGGTTTCATTCAGAGCAGCAAAAATATAAATATATCGGTTTCATCCCCTGGTATAGTCACTAATATCCACTAAACCAAAAACCCTTCATCGATTGTGTTGGTACAGTTTTCTTCTTCTTCTTTTTTTTTTTTTTTGCTATAAGTTATAATTAAGGTTTCCAAGAAATAATTTTCCAAACTGAAATTAATTGAACCACAGGAAATAATTAATTACGTAATTAATTATCTCAGGTAGAAGCTCTACTCGGAAAGGAAAAAGTTTCCTAATAAGGTTTAAATATTAAAAATGCTCGAAATGAAATGGCCAATCTGTCAAGCCAAGGGAGATGGAATGTAGCCAATGGAGATGGGATGTAGCCAAGGTGTGACCTTAGGCTAAGAGTAATATTTAGGTAATTGTCTTGTAATACAAATTAAAAAAAAAGATCTGTGCCTCTATAACCATAAAGGGTCTCTGAGTTCAGTAAATGGTAGAGGCAGTGCTGTTTTTAAGGCAACGGTTGTGCAAGAATGTGATTAGGATATTATTATTATTATTACCCTCAGATTTTATCCCAATTAAGGATAACCTCTTTAAAGAGACTGGGTGTCATATTCCTAAAATATACAGTCCACACTGGATGTACCCATGGCAACCACAAAAACACCTGGCCAGCGGATTCCAGCTGATTTAAGGTTTTCTTCAGGTACTTATAACATACAGTTCATGTTCAAATTTTTTGGTTTTTTTTTGTCATTATTTCATTCAAATCCTGCTGATAAATACGACACATGATGGATCCAACTCAATTCTAGGAATTTCTGAAGAACTTCAATGTCACTATGTCAAATCTAATTCCATCTATCCGCCAATCTACACATGAAAGTACCTCTAGTGCTAGTCTTAATCCCATCCTCATCGCCAACTATTATGAAATAAAAAACAAAAACAGTAGATACTTTGAACAGTATATTTAATTGATAATAGTCATAACATTTGAACATGAAGTAAATGTTATAAGCAACCGAAGAAAATCTAACAACAGCTGGAGTCTTGTGGTCAGGTGTTTTTGTGGTTGTCATGGGTACATCCAGTGTGGGCTGTATATAGGAATATGCCAGTAATTCATAATATAGGGTGGGCCCAAGGAAGATCCCTAACTTCCACACAGATTCCCAAAGATTCCCAAATCCCTTCCTGCTAACAGAATAAATAAATTTTCTACCACAGCTGGATTCGAATCCGGGATCTTCTGAAACAGTGGTACTAAGATACCCCCTTTCCGTAATATTATTATAATTATTAACTGTCACTGGTATATCTTAAATATAATTATATATTCTGCTTAGAGACAATATCTAAGACACATTCTCTAATACCCAAGGTTAATCCATTATGATCTTGCTTAATTAACCTGAGCTTGATTTAGGCATCAAGGTATAATTGGTATCAATACTATTGGTATCCAACATAAAAGGGCACACATGATCAATATTACTGTCAGTGTTTAATATCATTTTCCATTTTTAGTATCGACTCAGGGCTATAATTTTGGTTTTATCTTCATTACAATGTTTAGTGTTATAATTATCTACATTCTTTTTCAGTATGCTTACTATTAACAGATATCTGTATTGTAAAACTTCTAACTAAACTCTCTTTGGTTTTTACTAACGTAAAAATCAGAAATACATAAAAATAACTCAGTTCACAGTTAGCACGCGATTAGAATAGACATATTTTTCTCACTCAGATTAATACCTTCTTTTTTAATGGATAGAGCGTGTTTAGCAATTGTGATCGCCATGGGATTGGAAAAAAAGAGGAAAAGACGCTTGTGGGTGAAGATTGGGTGTTGGAAAGGGATAAGTTCACCCATTTAAACCCACGTTATATTTTCTCAAACACCCTTCCAAAAAAAAAAAAAAAAAAAAAAATCTGTACCACAAAAACCCATGAAGAATATCGTATTCAATACATGCTAAGATCTGTGATGCTTCTAAGCCAACAGTTGTGCAAAGGAGGATTGGACCTAAGTCACACTCCATAGCCAGATTTCCCCCCCTCCCGAGGGAACCTTCTTTATGGGGACTGGGTGAGCCACAGGAGGGTATTAAGATCTTTTAGAGAGTTACACCATTCTCAAAACATTAGCTATAGTGTATTACATTTAATTACTATGTTTATACTACTTTATTTATCAAGCATATTATTATTGTGGCTCTATGATCCTGAAGAACCTGGGTCTCCTCCACCACATCCAACCAATAACTTCCATTATTGTACATCCAACAGATTTAAATCCTCCTCCATATCTTACTAATATTATAAATGTGAAAGTTTGTGTGTTTGTCTCTCTTCCACGCAAAAACTACTGGACAGATTTGGATGAAACTTGACAGTATTATAGGTTATACATCAGAATAACACATAGGCTATAGCAAGTGGGGATTCAGGGGGGGGGCGCACGGGGGCATGTGCCCCTCCCATCCCGACTGTTTTTTAGGTATTGTGGAGAATCCATTATAGGACATAATTATTAAAAGGTAATAGGGCATAATTATTATAAGGTAAATCACATGATTATAGTAGTTAAAATAACAAAAAGAACATGAGTGAAACTATTTGGTTAGATATCCTACTAATCTTACTAATATTATAGATGTGAAATTTTGTCTCTCTTTCACGCAAAAACTACTGGACGGAGTTGGATGAAAATTATCGAGTAAAATAGGTTATACATCATAGGCTACAGCAAGGCAGATTTATGTGGGGGCACGGGGGCATATTTTATTTAGGTTCTATTTCATTATCATAAGAACTTATTATTTAATTTACTACTATTTAATCGGCTTTATAGATAGACTTTTCTGCTTGTTTTTTTTTTCTTTGTACTCTAAGCCTCTAAAGCCCACAGTAATGTACAGTTATGTCATTCTAAAGGGACTTGTGCCAGAATTTATTATTTATAAGAATTTATTATTATTATTATTATTATTACCTTCCAGCCTGATCCGAGGATGTCCTCTACTTTTTTTGCCCTCTGGTTTCCCATAGAACATTTTCTTTGGTATCCTGTGATCTGGCATTCTTTCGATATATCTCAAATATCTAATTCCGATTCTCTTTATTAATGCCACCAAGTCAGGCTTCCCATACAGCTCCATAAGCCCCTCATTCCTTCTTCTTTTTCATAGCCCATTTTCGCCCACTCCTTCCCATATTCTTCTTAATCCTATTATAAATATTTAGCTGATCATCTTGATAATTGACAGTCGACTGTTCGGAGAGAAATTCTAATTATATTTAACAAAATGAAATCATAATATTACTGGATAGGAAAACTCATCTATCCATCTGAAACCGTCCATGAACTTGAACCTCGTTCACAGCTAGTAAAACCCGAAGAGAAGGAGAAAGGATTGATCAGGATATTGGAGAGGATGAGAACAGACACGAAGGATAGACCTCGAGATATTTATTGCCCAACCTTGCTCAAGATTGCGGTGTTCCCACCTCCTTCCTATCTATTCATGTATTCCAATGTAATTCCGCGACCGATTACACACAATACCCCTTTTCTTATATCAGGATCTATAAGGATCCTACCATATTGTACTTGAAATATGGTACAATATTCGATATCAGCATTGGATACAATGTGAATTCGATTGATGTGATAGTACGTTTTCTTTTTTGTTTTTTTATATAACATGAATGCTCATGTTATACAGAATTAAACTGCTGATATATTTAATTCGAAAAAATGATTAAATAGCCTACAGACCCGGTGAATAAGTGGTCAAGTCGGATTACCGAAAATTAAATTATGGAATGTATAAACACTAAAACCTAACCTAACCTCTAAAAAAATCTATCGTTAATGGAACATTAATTTATTATTTTCTGAATTAACCCAAATTTGGTAAAAGCTGCTCCTTTGAATGCCATACTTGCCATATAGTAATTATATTATTATTAAAATATGGGAAAGAATATTGCAGCCATTATTTTCGGACAAGAGGTGGAAGAAAATTCTTCTTCTCATAAATAAATGATAAACTCTCACTTTATGAATTAATAAAAGGTGTTCCATATTCAGGCAGTGGAGTGGGACTCCACCTCAAGGTGGGACTCCATCAGCATTCATTATTCCCAGCTAATGGTAACAACTTCCACTATCCCTTCTGCAAACGTTTTCCCAAGTGAAAAATTTGTATTTTTTTATTTCAATTACTACTCGTATATTATTACTATTATTTAATTTTCATTTGCACACAAAAATATATCAATTGTTGAGTAGGTCTCTTGGCCAATGTCTTTTTAATCTTTTTTTATCAAGTCCAGGTAACAGGGAGTAGGAAAGCGGAAGAACGAGTGGGTTTGGGTGATATTGTGTCGATGAGTGGAATGTTATGTATTTTTTATGAATATATGATTTTATAGTGGGAATGTTCATGTCGTTGTGTATAGTGTGATTCGAAACATACCATACATTAATAATTTTTCTGAGAATTTTGGACTGTGTTGCTTGTATCTTGTGTATGTGTACTTTGTTTGCTGAACCCCAAAGTTCTGCTCCAAATGCCCAAATACGTTTTAGTATACTATTATAGATAAGTCTTTTTGTACCTCAAGTCAAGTGAAGATCTGTAGTCCAGAAGATGGATAGTTGTTTGTACCGTCTAGTCAGTTCTTGTCTTTTTAATTTTGTATGTACGTTCCATGTAAGTCTTTTGTCCAAGTATAGTCCGAGGTAACGTACATAATTTTTGGAAGGTACTTCGTCGTTCTCAATTTTGGACTCAAAACTTTGCGTAGAGAGAAGCTTACATGGCTCGATTTTGAGGCGTTTATTTTGATTTGCCATTTAAGAACCACTTTTCTAAATCAAATAAATGATTTTGAAGAGCTATAGATGCTAGGTTTGGGTCTCTGTGAGACGAAATAATGGCTGTATCGTCTTCGAAGGTATACATATTGGTGCAAGAGTGCTTGGGAATATCAGAGGTGTATACAGAATAAAGAATGGGGCTTAAAACACTACTAGTATAAAAAAAACTTTTACGTTTTGTTTAATAGTTCACTGCCATAAAATTAAAATGTTTTGTAGTATTTGAATAATACAATTATATACATGTTTCTTTTTATTCTCCACGTGGGAGAGAGTAGGTCAGATTCTTCATTTTCTTAATATTTACTCATTAATTTTTTTATTTTATAAAAGACGAATTCCTTTTTCAGAATAGTTAAGGCTTATGTGATTTTTTAATATTTAAATAAAAAATACCTTTTCTTTACACCACAAACTATCACCGATGAAACTCAAACAAAGATGAGCTTCTTGAGTGTTTGATTAGATAATTCATTACTTAAATCTATCTTTTATCTTCCTTAGATACTACAGATTCATACAACAGATCATTATACAAAGTACAATATAATGACATATTATAATTGTTGGCACTCAAAAGAAATATAATTTCGGAATAAAATTCAAATATCATTAACAGTCAGAAGGGTGCAATTAGCAATTTTTTGATTCACATAATTTCAAACTGTTTACATTCTTTATACATTTAAATTACAAGTTGATATTATATAGAGGGCATTTTAATTTTATGAAAAATGAATCCACGAACAATTATTATTTTTTCTCGATTAATTTTTATATTTTTTGACATAACGACAAAATATTGTTTTGTAAAATAGTGTGAAATGGTCGGAGAGAGGGGGGGAGGTGCTGTCAATAAATTTTACACATAATTAATTTAACTATTTTAAATGCGCCAGCGTTTCGACCTAAGTTCTAGGCCATCAATAGGCTGAGAATAAAAGAGAATAGAAAAAAACAATATAAACATTGCAGTACCAAGGAAGATATAACAGTTTATATGAACAGAAATGATAAGAATGACAATAAAGAAATACACAGAGTAAAAGATAAATTATGAATAATAGAAATAGAAAGAATAATAGAATTGAACATAGCAGAGAACGACTAGTCAGACAAATACTGACAAAAATTAACTGACCTATTCGTAGGTGTAAATTATTTATTTAAAGGTCTATTTTTTATATATTTTGTTTATAAATTTAACATTGTATCCACCATTTAAGATCATATATAATTGTTATATGTATAAATAATTATATTGACAAGATTTAATGGACAGTAAAAAGCTCGACCTGAATATATAATGGGAAGCACAGCTGCGTCCAGTAAGGCAGTGTATCCGCTAGCTACTGTACGCAGTATACCTAACTGTCTCTTCCGGTTCATTATATGAATAATAGATAATGTATATAGTAAATAGATGGATCTAGATCGCAGAGAATGTATATTTTTCTTTATAATATAATATTTAGTAAAATAATTTCTTTAGCATCAATTAATTAACATAACAATAAGTACTAACTTAAATAATTTAAAAAAAAAATTCTTAATTAGTTCAATAAATTTTGTAAAAATGACGATAATAAAACGCTGAGTGCACCTTTTGATAAATTAAAAACGTTTACTAACTAATATGTAACATGAACATTATAAATCCTACCTCCAGTGGGTTAGGTTAGCTCAAACAGTATAATTTATATTTAGTATTTAACATATACAATTATGTACGTTACCTAGGACTAAACTTGGACAAAAGACTTACATGGAACGTACATACAAAATTAAAAAGACAAGAACTGACTAGACGGTACAAACAACTATCACATCTTCTGGACTACAGATCTTCACTTGACTTGAGGAACAAACGACTTATCTATAACAGTATACTAAAACCTATTTGGACATATGGAGCAGAACTTTGGGGTTCAGCAAAAAAAGTTCACATACACAAGATTCAAATAACACAATCCAAAATTCTCAGAAAAATTCTTAATGCACCGTGGTATGTTTTGAATCAGACAATACACAATGACATGAACATTCCTACTATAAAATCATAGTATATATTCATAACAAATACATAACATTCCACTTATCGACACAATATCACCCAAACCCACTCGTTCTTCCGCTTTCCTACTCCCTGTTACCTGGACTTAATAAAAAAAGATTAAAAAGACATTGGCCAAGAGACCTACTGAAAAATTGATATTTCATTCCAAAACTCGATGTTCCCGTACAATAGCAAAGAGAAAAACATCTGGATCAAATTTGCTGGATGCGCAATTGCGCAGGTGCAAATGAAAATTAAATAATAATAATAATAATAATAATAACATATACATTAATATATGATATTAACATAAAAAAAAAGACGTGAGCCGATACCGATATTCCCCTATTTTCACTATTTTACACTACTTGCAAGCTTCTATACAAAATTCGTAAAATCACTTACGAACTTAAATCAATTCTTCCACCTTCGCCTCGGTCAACCCCTCGTATGTTTACTAGGCTGCTCAGCGCTTATCATCTTTTTATAAATTCGAATATTGTTACTAAGCCCATCAACTTTGCATTCCTATCTACACTTCACGATGATATCGCTTCAATTATGCCAATTCCGCATTAAGAAACCTCCTGTACGCTCCAGAGGACTTGTCCTTTTTTCAGACCAATTATCATTCACAAAGTTTTATTTTCAAGTACCTTAAGCCGTTGTTTTTCCTTCAAAGTTAGTGGTCACCTTAAACGCCAATATAGAACAGTCGGGAGGATGATAGCTATATGAATTCTGCTGATAGCTATATGATTTCCCGCATTAAAAAATTAAACTATCAATCTATATGTTACATATTGGTGTTAATCATCCTTTTCCTCTCTCTCTCTCTCTCTCTCTCTCTCTCTCTATATATATATATATATATATATATACATACACATAGGTATACTTAATATACTTAGCCTTGAACGTTACTCACAGGTTCCTAATTCAATCTTAAGCCAGTGAGAAGTTGAAAAGTTGGTTCGATCTTCAGCAAACTTTATGGAATCTTATTACCGCCTTCAAGAACTATTTAGTTAGTTCCTTCGCGCATCCAAACGTAAACTTTTAGAAACAACAAAAAACTTCGCGAAAATACCTAAGAACTTTGAATGTTACTTTTCAGGCATTTGAATTGGCGCTTCGCAGTCCGATTGTGAAATAGATTATTATTTATACTCAATTTCTTACAAGTAATATCGCATTTTGAAGTTGTCTGCAAAAATAATCATACTATTTTTGAATTTTATAGAAAGAAACCGCTGTCTCGTGCATTTGACGAAATATTTTATGAATATTTTGAATAAATAAGAAATAAAAGAGCTGAAAAACAGACTCCTCCTTGGTCAATCAGAAGCCAGGACTAGGTCACGTGTCATGTGACGTCACATGACTTAATAACTATTAGTAAATGGACTTCCCAGCTCCACCATTTATTGCCTAATGCTTTGATAAAGCTGCACATGATATGTGATATTTCATTAATTAAATACAATTTCTGTGATTATCCGGTCACTAAAAATGGAGATGTCCTATTATATGTTATACCAACTTCAAATCCAAAATTGAACCTTTCTGTGGTTAATTGTTTTTATGCGAGTGAAGAATCTATATACTACCTACGAAACTACGTCACTTGGAAATTATTTAACATGGTTATAGGGATGGATATGGATCAAAATGGATATTTAGAACTTAGAACTAAACTTTTAGTATTTATATAAAGGTTTCAAAGGTTTATTAAAATATCAAAAAAATATTTTCAATTATGCTCTTTCTGTTACTTTATTCATATATTTTAACAACTTTGATCATGTGATTTGCCTATATGTTCTGAAATGGATTCTCCGCAGTACACAAAAAGCCATCTGGAGGGGAGCACGTTCTCCCGGGCCCCCCTCCCCTAAAACCGCCTTGATTTTTGAGGTTACTATACTTCCTTTACTCCTGTAAAGAAGCAAAGAAAGTTTGGCAATGGTGATTTACGAGTACTGGTGAGACGTTTCTTCACAATTCCTTTTCTAGGCTTTCTAGAGAACTCGCGAGCAAACTGGTTGAGATGTGGTTAACCATCGAAATAATCAGAGGAAAACAGGACGTTTTGCGGTTTAATTCATCACAATTATACCAGGCTAACTACAAAATTATACTTTAGAGAACTAAACACTGAGGGAAGAAGTTTGGGAGTTGACTGACAGATTGCGCTGGTTAGGCCAGAATGGATGGTGAGAGAGGATGTATTTGAAATAATATCATTAATCATGAGGGTTCATTAGTCCACCAGATTGGGCCTAAGTCGGCGCTGTCTTTATCATCTCTCTTAGCAGAGTGTCTACTTCACCACAAACTTGACTATATACTACACACATACTTAACTAGTGTGGTAAAATTTATTGTTTTAAAAAATACGGAATCAATATTTTTATTAAATTCTATTTTTATTATGAATTATTTTTATTGATTATTAGAATCAATATTTTATTAATTAGTTTTTTATCTTTTTTAGCGACTCTTATCAACAAAATGCAAACTAGTGGAGGAATGCTGCATACTTGATGAAGTAGATGTTCACAACAGCGTTAATATATTTTGGATCCCTGGGCACTGTTATATACCAGGGAATGAGAGGGCCGAAAAATTGGTGAAGAAAGGAGCAGGAATTGCTCCAATAGGACCAGAACCTGGATGTGGTGTCCCCTTTTCCCTGGCTAAGGAAGTAATTAACAAACTAACCAAGAGGAAGGTTAAAACGGGACAGAGCCATGATGAGGCACACCGAACTTTTTATAAAGGATCCGAATGATAAACTTTCTGAGAAAATTAAGAAAGAAACCACTCTTATATCGAGAACCGACCTCCAGGGTATTGTAGAAGCTATTACTGGGCACTACAAACTCAGGAAGCACATGCACCGTCTGGGCTTCGAAAAAGAACTCCGGTGCAAATGGTGCACGAAGAAGGACGAAACTCCCTGGCGCGGTCTCTTTGAATGTAATGGACTATGTTGGAAGAGGACGTTTGTTCTCTACACGAGGAACTTCAAGAACTGAGATTTAACGATTATCTAAAATATCTCAGAAGCCTAAACCTACATAAGGATTTTCGGACTTGAGCACAATGGGCCTCTTTAGGCCGAGGTGCATGGTAGAAGAAGAGACATCTATTATTATTAACTATTCATGTTAGAGAGGAAAATAGTTGACTGGAAGATCTAATGGAGGATGGAATTAGTTGGGGGGTGCAGTCATAAATTAACACCAAATAAGTGAAAACTTATTAACTTATAATTTATGACTGCACCCCCCCAACTAATTCCATCTTCTATTATTATAATTATTTGTTTTCTTTAAATTTTAGTTTCATTGCCGTTTCATGCTACTAAATAACTTGCTAGACAAACGCTTTTAGCTCTCAATAAATTACAAATTCCTGAGTCTATTTCCTTGTCGGATTCTGTGGTAATGTGTCTGTCAATAATGTTTGTACCAGTAAGTTTGTGTGTTCAGCAAGTGAGTCATAACATTTTTTCTTGCTTGTGTTAGTCTCGAGTGGTCGTAAGGTATTGGTTTAATGATTTATTAGTTATGTAAAACGGACAATGAATAATACATGAAGGAATTTCGACGGTAAGCAAAATTTTTCGCATGAGCCCTACACCGTTTTTAAACATTTAGATCAGGGGCTCCCTAGTTTTTTTGTACCACGCTCTCTACTGATAAAACGAAAGCCTTCCACACCTAAAAACCAAAAAAAACATGATATGCTACATTGAAAATAAAATTTTTACTGTCACAAGATACAATATAAGTTTCAGTTTAAGATGAATTATTGGTAAGAGAAAAAAAAATTAAAACAAAGTGAGAATTTTTTCATTTTCAACTCGAGCCCCCCCTGAATTGTCTTCACGCCCCTCAGGCAGTGACACCTGGTTTAAAAGGAGACGTAATACCCAAGTTTATCAACCTTAATCTAAAACCTATCTGTGATGAGGCTTGGATGAACAATTTCTTTTCTTTATCCACACTTCAATTTTACTATTCTGATATATGACGATATACTCAATATAGAATCACACTATTAGACTAATCACGCCTGACCGTGACCAATGTTCGATTTTTTTCCCTGAAAGAGCACTTAGAGGAGTCATCGGTTTCGCCCTCGGAGTTGACCGAGCATGAAGCAGTGGTTGCGCTTTCACCATCTTTCACTATCTCTCCAGCTTTCTGTCCCAATGAGCTCTGTAAATGCACTTTCCTTTTCTGGTTTAGACACTTTTTGATGATCCATTGTATTTACTTGGAACATTTGAAATGTCTGTTCTTAGAAAAAGAAGCGAACGAAAGAAAGAAATTTAATGACATAAATGAAAACTGTTGTATTTCTTGTCCCAAATTTTAAGGTACAAATCTGAAACTGCTGGTTTGTGGTGGTTGCAGAAGGAGAGATGCTTCGATATATTGTTGCTTTTTGAATACTTCATTTTTCACGATGGTAAATGGTAGAGCCTGTATGGTTTTGAACGCAACGGCTTTGCAAGGAGATGATTTGTATAAGGCCGCACTGAACAGCCATGTTTTCATATATCCACTTTTTAGAGGCTGAGTGAGCCACAGGGAGTTCTCCATTTCCACAGGGCCCATTTGTGGCAGTTAAACACATGAAATAATTTATCTGACACAGCCGTTTTTGAACCCAGGATCTTCGAGACCAGTTTACAAGTCAAAATACAGCATAATTCCAAAATTGGAAAATGATAGATAGCCACTTTGTTCCGAAAATAGCTGGATATTCAACCAAATGATATAAAGGAATAATACATAAAGTAAAAAGGTAAAAGAGTGTCAGCTAACCCTAAAACTGGCACTTATTAGAAAATATCTCCTAAACAAATTATAATAATTGCGAACAAGGATTTAAAAAGACTTATTATGTGACTGTTATAAGACCTATATGGACTTACGGAATTGAACTTTGGGGCTCCACCAAACCATCGAATCCCTCTCGTATCCAATCCTTGCAATCCAAAATCCTTCTTAAAATCCTAAACGGTTCTTATTTTGTCACAAATAAAACCATCCATAATGACCTTAACGTTCCATATGTTACCGATTTAGCCCATTCCAGATACCTATCATTCTATAATAAACTTCAGAACCACCCAAACCCACTAGTTTCCATCCAATTCCATCCCGGAAAATCCTCCTAGGTGTCTGAAGAGAAGATGGCCTCGTGACCTTCTATTACAGAAATTTTGTATAATAGATACCACTTGCCAGTGGTTAGTGTCTCTACATGTCCTATCATGTATAATTTATTCTTATAGCAATTGTAGTAGATGTATATATTACAGTTGTACAACTCAATAAAATAATTTAAAAAAAAATTTAAAAATGATAATATGAAGGTCCAAAAAAAAAAAAATCCATTTTTTGTATGGTTAAAGCAAAGGACTGTTTCATTATCTTTCTAATCTTACCACTTCAACTATATTTAAATCAAAACATATTTGGAGAAAGGAGCCGCATATTAAGTGAAAACCATTCCACACCTAATGTTGAGAGTACAAAATGGTTGGCCAAACTTCCCATTAATGCCAACCAGCCCCCTTCTGCCCTAATTATTCGTATTTTTTCACTGATAATAATAATGACAATAATTAAATAAACTGCCAAGAAAACCAGATGATTATAAATCGAATAAATACCCAACCTTTTCTTTGCTTCTCTACCCACACCAAAGTGATTAACCATATCGTTACGGTCACAGAGAGAAAGACGGGCGGAAGAGATTAACGTCTTAAGCCCTTAGGCCGTAGAGATTAAGATTGGATTTGAACCATCTCGAAGATCCTAGAACGGTGCATCTAGAAGGTTTGACCTTGGTATAAATTCGCCGTGAAGCAGCAGTCAGAGAGTAAACAAGGCAGTGTAATGAACTAGTAATAAGTGTATTAGTGAACTGTGACAGTCTCGCGAGTGTAATAAACCGTTTTTCTTTATTACTGTGTGTGTCAGTTTGTTATATTTGGAGAATCTTACGGTCGGTGGACTTTAATTAGTGAACTGTAAGTGTTAATTTGTAGTTATAAGCTCAAGCATAATTTTATTGTATTTGTACAAATTTATGTGAATAGTTAAGCTATTTCATAGAAGTAATACCTTATATTATTTTAGTAATTAAATAGGCCTAGGTTATAATAAATATTTAGAATATTGTTATTGTAAATTTATAAGAGTCTAATAACACAAGGGAACAACATTTTTGTTGCATGAAATATTTTGACTAATATTCTACTTCCTCGAGGTGCTGATTTAAGATCTGAAGTCAGTTTGTTTGTATCAGCTTTACTTTTGGGGTTATAATTATAAACTGTTTTTTAAGATGAAAATATTTTTTATTAAGAAAACTATTAAAAAAATTACCACTACATATCAAAAAATTTTCTTTTGTAAGATTTTCTGGCTTGATTCGGTTCACGGGGGCTGTTTTTAATGCTCCAACAATAGTCCGCCATCATGTGAGCATTCCAGTGACCTTGGTAACGTTCCTCCATAGTTGGAATGTCCTGATGGAACCGTTCCCCTTGTTCTTCACTCAGATCACCAAGATTTTCAGGGAAACGGTCCAAATGGCTGTGGAGGAAGTGTACTTTGATGCTCATATTACAACCAAGCTGCTGGAAGTGTAACAACATTAGTTCAATATGCTCCGCATAGCTTTCTTCCTTTTTGTTTCCCAGAAAATTTTGAGCAGTCCAAACGAATTCATTCCAGGCATTTTTTTCAATATCAGTCATGTAACTAATAAAGTTTTCATCCTTTATCAACCTTCTTATTTGGGGACCATCAAAAATTCCATTTTTAATTTTTTCTTGGCTCAAATTAAAGAACTTCTTAGAGATGTATTTATAGCAATCACCACCCTTGTTCAAAGCTTTGACAAATTGTTTCATGAGCCCTAGTTTGATATGCAAAGGTGGCAGTATTATTCGATCCGTGGGCACAAGGGGCTCATTTATTACATTCAGTTGTCCCGGAACCATAGATTGCCTGGAAGGCCAATCTTTTCTAATCCAGTGCTCAGACCTAGCTCTGCTGTCCCATAAACAAATAAAACATGGATATTTTGTATATCCACCTTGTTGTCCAAGAAGAAAATTCACCATTTTTAGATCAACACTTATCAACCACTTTTGTTCGTTGTATTTGATTCTATCCATTACAGAAGCTACAGTAGCATATTCTTCTTTGACTGTAGTTGAATGTGCAATCGGTATCGAACCCAGCTTATTGCCGTTATGCATAAGTACACATTTCAGGCTACGTTTAGAAGAGTCAATAAATAAACGCCATTCATTTGGATCATACTTCTGTACTCCCATTGCTTTCAATAAACCAGGAACATCTGAACAAAAAGCAAAGTCGTCATCTTTAGAAAAGAATGACAGCAATTCTGCCTCTCGGTTACGATAGTATGAAATTCTTGTTTCTGGGGTTAAAAGATTTCTTTGCTTTAATCGAGAAGCTAGAATCTCCGATGTCTTTTTAGAAAGACCAAGATCTCTGATTAATGCATTGAGGTCTTCCTGATTAAAGAGCTGGGGCTCAGAAGTAAAATCAGGGTAAGAATCACTTGTCCGACTTTCATCACTTGAAGAATAGTTTTGTTTTTCTATATCATGATCATTTTGTACAGATGAAGAAGCTTGGGGTACTGGTGCATCGCCAGAGAACAAGACTGGTCGAGTAACAGATAACAAGTTTGGATAAGACCATTTCGACCGGTTATTTTTATTAATTCCATTAATATCAATCACACAAAAATAACAATCATCTTGATGATTATTAGGTTCCCGCCAAATCATTGGTGTTTGATACTTAAAATGGGGTCTTTTCTTATTTGCCCATAATCTCAAAGACTCAACACATGTTTTACATACCATATGAGGGATCCAGTACTTGTCACGGATGTCCAAAGTAATCAAAATATACCTGTGTATATTACAGATATTTCTTAACTTGGACACTGTTATTTAACACAAGAGCACAAACTTTTTCACTAAACAACTCAGTTGAATTGAAGTTTGAATGTGACTAGTACAAATATATGTCTATCAGCTGTTTGCCAAAAACAAAAGGTGCTGGAGAAAAACTGAGACTAGATTTGTAATCACCAACCTCTAATTAGTAAACAACAGGCCTAAAACTCCATGCAACAAAAAATTAATAAAAATTTGTTCCCTTGTGTAATTTAATTGTTAATAATTTCAGTGCATTATCTTATTCAATTTGTTAATAAATATTAGTATCTTGAATTTGGGAGTATTTTAATTCATTTTAACAGCCAGTGGCCGTAACAACATGTCCATCCTAAATACGTATCCTTCCACATACGATTCTCTTCCTCTCGGACATTTACCAATCGAGTATAGGATTCGTTAACTTTTTATGAAATCTTACAACTTTAATACTGATTTTACCCATTACAATTATATTGACAGGATGTTCGATCCAAAGTTTCCAATTATGAAGGCTTCTATATCCAACTACAGGTATCGTTTCAGTCCTAATATATATTTTTTTGTATTAACTTAAGCGTTATCCTTCCTTTGAAGTAAGAGCCCACTTTCCGCCTTTCCTCACTCTAAGAAGACAATAGGAT
The DNA here is from genome assembly GCA_037127475.1 of Arma custos. Lineage (NCBI taxonomy): Eukaryota > Metazoa > Arthropoda > Insecta > Hemiptera > Pentatomidae > Arma > Arma custos. Next base: position 15,376,049 of record CM073762.1, on the reverse strand, counting down.
AATATTGTCTCATTCTAACTTTCAAGATTCCTGGGAAGCAGGCGACAAGAGAATAAATTTGCAACTAATAAATAATAAATGTTACCCGTCTCCTACTTTGTCGTTTATTCTATTCATTATTATATCAACACTGCTAATATTTATTTGTATTATTACGAATAATTTAATAGTGATAAATGTTACATTATAAGTAAAGAATATTATTCATCACCATCCTAAGCGTTGCAATCCATCACGGGACCTTGGCTGCCTCAAGATGTTCTACTCTCCTTTATCACCAGCTGCTGCCCATCAATTCCTTAAGCCCGAACAAAGTTCTGGCATCGTCACTCTCACAATCTAACCATCTCAATTTCGTTCTTCGTATCTTCCTTTTACAGGCTATTTCCATTTTAAATACTTTTTTTGGCCTACATTCTCATTCCTCCGTACGACATGGCCTTATGCAGGCCAGTCTTGCCATTCTAATACATTTGACAACATCAGGAACTTTTTTTTATTTTTTTTTATCACGTACCGGCCACTAAGAATTCGAATATCCGGACCTTTATAGTGACCTGAAGAACAAATCCTATACTTAGAATTACATCTCGACAAACGTTTAACTTGGAATCCTCATACTCCATTGAAAAGACAAAAACCTGCACGCCGTTTCTGGCTACTTCAACACTTACTCTACAAAGATAAGCTCCCAATTAATTAAAAAAGACTCATATACTTGGCAATCATTAGACCGCTCTGGAATTACAGAGTGTAGAGCTTTGGGGCTCCACTAAACCATCGAATTCCTCCCTTATTCAATCCTTACAATCCAAAACCGTCCGTAAAATCGTCAATGATCCTTACTTTGTTACGAACAAAGTCATTCATGATGACCTTAATGTTCCATTTGTTGGTGATTTGAACTGAACCTTATACCAGACATTTCATGACAAATTTTATTCTTACTCAAACCCACTAGTTTCAAACCTAGCAACCTATTCTATTCCCGATGATCCTCCGAACCATCTAAAAAGAAGATGATCTCGTAACCTTCTAACTTGATGTAATTATATTCCAATCATAATATTATATTCAGTAGTATATTTCAACAAATAAATTTAAAAAAGAATGTTGTATCTACAACGTTTTATAATAACCAAATCTAAGGATTAGAGATGTAAAGGCCTTAGAGAATTATTGAAAATCACTAAACCGTTGTCCATTTTCTTCTTTATGACATTTAATAGATCCATCTTCTATTCTTAAACTGAACTGGCAGATGACTCCCCGATACGGAACACTTTGGTGAAACCTTGCTATTCTTCACCGATTTTAATCGCTCTTTCACGTCAGTCCTTATTTCAGGACTCTATTCAAGACATGTCTGATATCTTGAGAGATCGTGTCGTGCCTGATTGCAAAGTTGTGTTGGCTGATTTTGAAGAGCAGGGGACAGGAGATTACAAGTGTCATGGCCAAAATTGATTGTCTGTTTAATTTGGCTTAATATCTTATTTCATCTCAAGTAAGGAAGAAAGTGCGTGTTAGCAAACTACTCTAGCGAAAGTGTGAAGATCGAAATTTATCAACTCTGACAGTACGTGCCAATACTGTCCAGACAGGATTGGAAATGTCACAGCTTTTGATTCCTAGTTGTCCAACTTTTTGACATTTTAAGATGAAATTTTTATTTGAGTATTACCACTGGGTAGTTTCTCTACTAGTCTTTGTCCGTAGCATTATTTTTTATTGTTGAATTGTTGTAATACACTTGCAAACTTCAATAAATAAATTTAAAAAAAAATATTTTCCCTAATTGAGCTGTATATCTTTCTAGAATATTTTTTGAACACTAGAGATTTTAGATCTATGGCCTTTGTCATTGTCCATGTTTCTGAGGAAAATACCGAAACAGAATGTATTTGTACTTTATATACAGTCAAGACAGTTTATATTCGTACATACTTATATTCAGTTCCTCTAATGGATTCCTCAGTAAGCGGTTTTTTTAGGAATCCAACATAATAAGACACGTATATTAGCTGGAATCTGTTTCGTTTTCTGATTCATCTCATAAATATGCTGTTACCAGTGATTCTAGGTAATTTAAACTATTTACCTTTTCAAAAATATTAGAACCGATGTTAAGGGTTGAGCCATTCTGCCGGTGATCATTTGTCATGTATTCAGTATTTTATTCATTTGTTTGAAGGCTGATTCTAATGAAGTAAAGCCCCTTTCATTGCTATATATATCATCAGCATATGCTTATATTTAGACGCTATTGATATAAATATATAATACTTGTAGATTATAATCGCTTGCCTCTTGCTGCATTTTCGACAGACAGGTTAGACAGGATATTAACTTCCCCCTGTTTTAGTCCTCCATCGCAGCGAAATTTAACTGACAGATTTATGCCTACTCACCTGTAGCGATTGCCAGTCATTTTAGGCCGTCTACTAATCTCGAAGGGATTAGTATTATGCACAAACTATTATTAACTGTATATAACATCTCCCTAATACACTCCAAGATAAAAACAAAAATACATGTTAGGGTTAAATTCAGTCATCTTCTCCTGCATGAGTAAACAGAAAAAAAACAGCTGATCAATAGTGGGTTTTACCTTCGTGAAACCACACTTTATCAAGACTGAAGCAATGCTATTAATATCATCATGCAATAGTACTAATTTTCGTTTTCATATACCTTAATCCTCACATTAGTCTGCAGGAACAGTTTACTAAAAATCTTTAGATTCTAGGTTTTAGATTTAATTATCTGGCAAATAAAAGTAAGACTGTTATCAGCCGTGGATTGACCCTATGGTATCTTGAGACCCTCTTAAATCTCACTTATTCTTCATAATAAAAAAAAAAAAACCGTACCACTACAACCCATGAAGGGTACAGGGTTCAGTACATGGTAGAGACTGTACTGTTTCATGGACAACAATTCTGCAAGAATGTGACTTGTCACAAGGAGGTCACGCTCAACCGCCAGATTTTTCCCGCTTATTTTGGGTACCCTATTTTTATAATATTTTATAGTGGCTGGGTGAGCCCCAGGAGGGTCCTAGATCCCATATGATCCACCTTCCACTGCAGATGACTAAATAAAATAACTGCCTGTAGTGGGATTTGAACCAGGATTTCCGGCATGGCAACTCAGTGCTCTACCACTGAGCCACTCCACTCCCTTATTCTTCATAATATAGGGAAAAACCAAGAGGCTAAGTGATCTTGGCAAAATATTCCTTGCATAAAAGTTGACAAAGAGCCACGGTAGTACCTAGTAAGAAGATAGTGAGTAAGTAGATAGTACGTAAATAAAAAAATTGAATGAAAGGAAGACTTCTGTACTATCTTGCCCCGATCCTAACTAGTAAGTAGCCCATACCCGCTGACCCAAAGAGTAGACAGGAGATAACACACCAGAGGACTCGACCGTATCTGTGTTTCGGGGTCGCATTTGTAACAAGTACCTAGATAGGAACAAAGACTCCTTTTCGAAGATGTCGGAGCAGAACTGACTTTCGCTGGGCCAGAACTAAATAGGCACTCAGTTCCGTCTCTGGGAGAAAGTGCACTTCTGTTCCGACCTGGTATTGCTTTTAGTTCTCCTCGTATCCTCCTTGCTCTCCGTCTTCCAGTTCTTCTCTTCTCTTCCGTTCTGGTTAACATCCTGGATAATAGATGGACGGAATTCTAGAGGGGTGTGCTTCGAAAAATATCGGAATAACCTAAGGAATCAGAGAAAATAGGAACCGGGCTCATTAGGACACACTTAATTCCATTAATAATTTATTAGTAATATAATTTTTAATGATAGCTATTAAGTAAACGACGATTTTAGCGATCATGTAGTGATGTATTTACATAAAAAATGTATAATTACTCGATGAGGCAGCGCTATAAATACAAAATTTTAACTTTTTTAAAAAACGTTTCCGTTTGTTAGTCAAAAGAAGAAACGGATGCAATGTACCAAAACCCAAATAACGTTACCAAAACATGTAAAAATAAATTTTTCCTCGATTACAATACTTTCTTTATTCACTCTTCATTGAATTACCTTACAATACCACAGAATAATTTATTTATAATTTCAAATTTAATCGTTCTCATCAAGCTCTTCTTCAATTTATGATTATTCCATTCATTTAGGCTACATTGCAACTCTTATTCCATTCCTTGACATACATAATCGTACACAATTGTGCATGGACATGTGGGAAAACTCTCTTTTTTAATTACCTTAAGATTGAAATTTCATTGTCAAGTTTCCGTTACGAAAATTGTTGACATTAATTTGAATAAAATTAGCAATAAATGTAGTCTGGAATAAAATGTTTATTCCATAATGGGATATAAAAATCATTTCTACATACTAAATGCCGGTCACATAGTCATCATTGTCAACATAAATTAATTGAAGTACCTTCTAATTATTTTTATCAATGTTTAATGCATGATACATAAAATATTTCTTCACCTTCATCACATATGTTTCATACCACCAATTGATTTTGGTAACATATTGTAAGCTGTCAATTCATTTGACATTTAAAATTGTGAAAGTAAACATAGGTCCAATTATCTGAGTACACTTATATTGTATATTGAAGTGATACATAATTAAGTCAATATTGCTAACCAATAATATAATAAGCGTAACTACTGCATTAATAATAATACTTAACGACAGTATAAGTATAATTCTTGTAATCCGTAAAATCCCATAGTCGCGTTATTTTAGTTTCAATTATATTGTACTATTTATTTTAACTTTAATTTCAATTATAATGGCAGAAGTAAGAAGGCATCTTAATTTCGTGTTAGGTTGAACTACATAATACATTTTCTATAATAAATTTATCTTGACTACTAATATAAATTACCTATGATTTCTTGAATCAAATATATAAAATTCATCTTTATAAAAATTATCACTAGATATATTAAAACGGGTAGCTCAGTGGTAGCTGAAGCTGAGTTGCTGAGCTAAAGGTTCTACTTTCAGCAGCAGATAATTTATCTAATCTGTTGGATCTGAGGAAGTTTAGAGAACAGTACAGTCTCCACCAAGTACTGAATCCAAGCCCCTTCATGGGTTGTACTTGTATATATTTTATTTATTTTTATATAAAAACTGGTTCACTGGGTCCATAATACTGCCGCCTTATCAATTCGTGACGCCGAACAAGTCCTATCTAGTGGAATGCGTGGTAATTAACCTAACTATTTTGATTTCGGTTTTTCGTATTTCGAAATTCGTAATTACAGGAGTTAAAAACGTTCTTTTTATTCAACCATTCTCTTTACCTTTTATTAACTTAACCTTTATTGTGAATAATTATTAGTAAATTCCGGTAGTAACAAAATAGCTGAGAGAGAGGATAGATGCCGCTGAGGTCAGGGAGAGAGTTGGAGAGTGAAAGAGAGCATAAGGTCAACTCATGACGATCCGATACTCGCTTCGATGTCCTTTTGACCTCACTACTTTAGTAACTAGCATACTTTTAGTAATTGTGTTATTTACTGCTGTATATTATATAAATCGCATGTATTTATAATATAATTAAATAATTTAATTAGGCATAATCTATGGCTGATAATAGATTAAAGAATTTATCTGCAACAACAAAATTCGAACGCGGGGCCCTCAGCACAGCGACCCAACGCTCTACACAATGTGCTACCCCACTCCCTTTACAATAGCAACTAGCATTCATTTGATAATTCTCTTAATGATAAAGCCTGAACAGTTTGTGCAAGTCAGTTCTTTAATCTATATACAGTGAGTAATAGTTGCTCTGTACCATCAGTAATAAAATTATTTATATTTTTATATTATTTTATTTTTATTATAATTTTCGCAAGTATTTATTTTGTTTTTATTATCAGCATGTATAGCATTTCCAAGTCTATTTGAACCTTTTCCAAGTCAGCTGTGACCTTTTACAAATCAAATGATACCCTTTCCGAGCCACAAGCAACCCTTTCCAACTCAAATTTACTTCTTGAGAAAAAAAAAAAATTTAAAACTTTTTGTTTTAAATTTTTTCCTTAATTTTTTGTAAACAAGAATATTATTATGTTTATTATTTTATTACCAAAACTATAAAGATACTGTTGTTAAGTTCAGATTACATGTTTTTACTTTTTTTAAATATACTTGCTCAGAAACAAAAAACCAACTAATTCTTTGTTTTTTGAATTATTTCCTTCATTTTTTTTTCCTGACAAGAGTTGTGAAAAAAAAGGTTGTGTTGATTTTATCCTGGCGAGTTCTGAAGCCCTAAATTCGCCCATTCCCCATTACGGTAAATTTTCAAAACATTTTCAAGGGTGACAATTGAAATGGAAACGGTTACAATTGAAATAAAAAGGGTGACACTTGAGTGGTAAAGCGTTACATTTGCTTTGGAAAGGGCTGCTTGTGACTTGAAAAGGGTATCATTTGATTTGAAAAAAGGTTACAGTTGACTAGGAAAAGGTTCAAATAGACTTGGAAATGCTATATATATTTTTTATTTTATTCATTTTTATTATTATTATGCATTTATAATTTTTTTTTTATATAAAAACTGGTTCATAATACTGCCGCCTTATCAATTCACGACGCCGAACAAGTGCTATCTATATGATATTCTTAGACAATATTTCCTTAGTTCATTCATTATAAAAATCCATCCGAAGAAGTTCGGGTATAAGTTCCGCAAAAAAAAAAAAAAAAAAAAAAAAAAAAAAAAGTTCCGCAGGTTGTCGCTTCAAGTAAAATCACGACATGTTTTAACTTTTCATTGGTTTCCTTTTTAATATACTATAAAATAAAAATAATATATATAATATATATATATATATATATATATATATATATATATATATATATATATATACTGAATACACAGATTAAAGAACTGATTGCTCGATGCTCAGCCTAGCTCCAGGAAACAAGACCTCCTGTTTCCGATCTCTACACTCGTCCTTATAGAACCAAAACACTCGAGCATTCCAATCTCGCCCGCTCCACCTCAGTAAGCAACTCAAACTAGGAATCCCTCCTAATATCCGCCATGCTTCTTCCATCTCATTTAAAACCTTTCTTTTCTATCATCCTACTCATTTTCCAAGCAGATACTCTCTAAGCAGGTTTAGTAATTTGCTTAACTGAATCAGTATTAAATAATTGTTTTGGTTGTTAAGTCTTTGTATTTTTTGGAAAGAAGAAATACATTATGCAAATAATGTATTTTATCCTTGCTTATGCTTGTATTTTGCTGTTATTTATTTCCTTTTGTATTTTGTTACGAATTGTTCTATTTTTTTAATTTAATTTTTGGCACTTTTAAAAATACTCTATGATTTGTATTATGTAACCTTCTAGCCAGATGTTTGTTATGGTTTTTTTCTTTTCATCGTCGTCAGTGGGGCTTTGAAGGGAGCCCTAGAAGTTTCTTTTTTATTATATATAATAATATCTAATACTGAAGTGCCTATAATCGTTGAGAGGGCAATAAGGAAGGAAGAATACAGAGAGAAGAGTATAAAGGAGTAAGCTTGTGAGCGGTGATGCAGTATCACTACCACTACTAGTACCAGTAAATCGACCATTACGCACCTGGAGTCGAAGGATTAAAGCTGGAATTAGCACTTTCCACAACAGCACTTGCTGTATTATCCAGCAGTTACCTCCCACTCCCTCTTACATACAAATGTCTTCCATTACAGCTCCAATGTGCCTTCCCTTTCTCCAGATTATTATCCCACTTAGGCTGTCTGGATTTACGATATGGCGTCGCAAAAAGGGCATGCTATTTTGTCTTAAATTATATTTTATATCGTCTTTTAATTTTAGAACTCTGAAGGGAAAATCTAAATTACTGATCTGAGAATCACGGGTACGAACCCGACTATTTCATATATATTCCTAAATCTGTTAACATCAATAGATTAGCAGACCTTTCCGTGGCCCACCTAGTCTATGTTAATCGGTGGAATAACCAGACGATTGAGGGGCGAACTGCGGCCTAGTGGTTACCATAACAACCTACTAAGCGCAAAATCTCGGGTACGTAGTCCGACTAGGTTCCCAAATGAGCATAGGATTTTTTAAAGGCAGTAGAAAATCCTTGGTTATACCGTCCTTCAGAAGGGACGTTAAACGAGGATCCCGAGCCTGTACGATGTCATGTACTCATTAAAAATCGCTATCTTAAATCTGGATAGGCAAAATTTAGAGCTCCTACTGTAGCATCGTCCAATTAACCATAGCAGCATAAAATGACGATAAATTAATAAACAACAAAGAAACAACTACCATGGATTATATGATTGAAGTTGATCTCGATCTGACAACCTCCCTGCACAATCGTTGTCTTAAAAACAGTAGTTTGTCTATCAAGCACTGAACAGAATGCACTTTAAGAGTGTTTGGGGTATATTTATTTCCTTTCAAAAACATTTAAAATATTCATATTTCAAATTTAGAAATTGATTTTTTTTTTTCGGGTTTTTACAGTCTTTGGTCAAATGCCGAAACCCAATACTTTTTATCGCCCATACTCTCGGACTTGCCATGTTTTATTGATTTTAAATATTAATTTAATAGTTTAAATTTAATTTATAATATTAAACTCTAGGTAGGGGTATTACAAAAAAATTGTTGGCTAATGATTTCATGTAATAAAATTATAAATATACCTATAACGTGGAATAAAATGGATCGTGAAAAATTGAAAGAACGAGAATAAAAACAATAGAGACAATAGGGGCTTGGCCTGCCGCTGGCAATACCCACTAGTATTGATAAAAAAAAAGGAGAAAAAATCGGTCAATCAATCAATCGATTAATCGATGCATTTAATACTTTGTAAACTACTTTTCAAGACAAAAAAAGATAATTTACCGTTTGACTATAATTTCTCTTATAAAGGTTTTTTCTTTATGCCTGGACCTTTTTACTATACGAAGAATCCAATGTATTTTATAGAATGTTCTAATATAAGTTGTTGACTTCAGATTTCAGCAAAACTAACAATAATCAGTTTTAATATAAGTTTAATTACTATTAGTTTAATCATTAATGCAGATAATTCGACAATATAATGTAAAGGAAATAGCTATGGGGAGATAGAGGTCTTTGAAAAGGCTCTCATTAGAATAGTTACTATTGATATTGATTGAATAATAAGGAAGTATTTAAGTAGAATTAAATCTTAAGATAATAAAATAGTATATTTTGATGGAAGTGATAAAAGACAAGTAAATATGTGGAAGAGAAAATTCCTTAGAAGAATTTATGATCATAGAAAGACCATGAGATGTCTGATATTGTTTCCACAATGAGGGTCAAAATAATACATACGGCTGGGACATGCCCAAGGAATGGCGTGTGGTAGACTCCCTTAAACGATGACGGAGGGACATGAGGGGGGAAGAACAAGCAGAGGTAGGCCTAGACTTCGCTGGCTGCAAGAAGTGGAACAGGATCATAAATCGTTGAGTGTCGAGAAATGGAGAAGGGCAGCCGAAGAACATGTGGAGGATTGCTGAGTCTCAGGTTCTACAAGGATCATAGCACAGTTGGAGTATTATGCTATAGGTGACAATAAGGGGCCTAGGCCACGTAGAGTAAAATGGTCCTTAGGGTTCATGACTTTACTTGGAAGAGAGGGGACAGTTGTCGGTACGTAGCAGTCAAGTCGAGACGTAAGAGGAGGATCCAGAATGAAGCCCCAAGTATCATAAGTCACCTATAGCTTCCCGTTTTCATTGTAACATGTTCTTAAGATTTGTAAGTCTGTAACCATGATCAGCACAAATAAAATATAATATTCTTCTATAATTATTCTTATTTAATAAACAACTCCTGGTCAGTCAACCACGTTAACCTTTGGAGAAGACTATATAAGTCTCTTAATTATTAATAACATAAAATTATTACATATTAAGTATAACGATCTCAGAGTGGCATCCCATTTTAGTATTTAATTATATTCAGATCAAAGGATCTGACTTTTCCCTGAGATCATAGCTTGGGCAGTAAAGCCAATATAGCATTTAGTAGTATATTTTGATGGTTGACGTCTTCAAGCCAAGCAAATTATGGTTCTATCAACATAGAGGAAATCTTCTCTACTTATAAATACAACAAATTACCTGCTTACACAACCTTTGGCCTAGAAACAGTACATTTCCTAACTTTCACGTAACCCATTTTAGAAATCCTATGGAAAGAAGAAAGCATTTCAAACCCGATGGGAGTCAACTATGGTTTAGTGGTTATCATTAGGAAAAAATCCTTGACTGTGCCGTTCTTCGTAGGGAACGCAAAATAACGATCCCGAGCCTAAGCAGAGTCAGATACCCGACATACATCCCTTTTCTTATTATACAAGGTTAAGCAAAATCTAGGACTCCCAGTGTTGCATCATGCGATTAGCCATAGCCAATGGCTTTTTACACATTATTTTTATTTTTTCTATACATAAAAATTATCAAATAAGTTCAATCTAAGACAATTTCAATAAATATTGCAATAAAGATTAAAAAACAGTAACAATTATTGTATATTTTTATTGTTTTGATTGCAGGTTATTTTATTAAGGCTGCATATATATTTAACCAGTTAAATAAACCTTTTTGAAAATCTACTAAAGTAAGATGTACTATCTCTGGCTAGTATATAAAAGAATCTTTAATCTTTAAAGGTTTAAGTAGATTGCGTTTAATTAATCAACTGGGTAGATCAGCCACTTATTTATTTATGGAACTACTCAATTATTCTCACTTTACTCCAGGAAATATGTTTCAGTTTCCTAATATCAATTTGTTCCAGTACAATCAGTAAAAATGGAGCCCATTTTCCTTAGTGAGTGGCTAAGTGTGTTTGATGGAGCGATTAGGTTATATACACACATCCATACTGTTTGCTTTTAATTATAGATGCGATGATTATGATGATGCTATTAGGAAGAGATGAAGATAATGATAGAGAATATAATATTCGTGGTTAGGATTGGGACCAGTGAGCCCGACCTACTGCCCGCATATCTAACTGATACATCTCAAGCCAACACCTTATGCTCTCCTTTCACTGTTTCCTCTGTGCCATATCTGGCTCTGGGTTAAGGTGGCTTATAGTATTAGCCTCAAAATGATATTTGTTTTAGTAATAATAAGAAGAAGAAGAAGTAATAATAAACCTTAGCGAACCCGAAAGTTCGATGCCGGTACCACCAATGCATACAAACTTCCGTCCATGCAGCACTACACAAATCCAAACCCGCCAGATTAACCACTCTTAACGCTATCCTCCCACCAACGCCATGGCCTACCTTTCAGAAGTTTAGCCGTCTGAACAGCGCTTATTAGCTTTTTAGGAATTCGTTTGATACTGTTACGGGCTGCTGGGTGTAAAAATGAATAAACTACTCCTAAATTCAAGGTACTAATATTTATTAATAAATCGAATAAAAGAATACAACGAAATTATTAACAATTAAATTATAAGACAAACATAAATTTACAATAACAATATTCTAAAGATTTTAACCTAGGTCTAACTCCTATTTAATTACTAAAATATCATAAGATATTACTAATTTTAAATATCTTAACTGTTTACAGAAAATTGTATAAATACAATACAATTACACTACAATTTACAAATACTTATTAGCACTTACAGTTCACTAATCAAAGTCCACCGACCGTAAGATTCTCCAAATATGACCAACTGACTCACAGCAATAAACAGAAACGGTTTATTACACTCGCGAGACTGTCACAGTTCATTCACACTAGTTTATCACACTGCCTGAATGCCCTAGGCGGCAGCGAGCGGTATTTATAACAAGGTCGAACGTTCTAGACAAACGGGAGGGAGGGCCGTTCTCGGATCTTCTAGAACCTTCTTAATCCAGCCGACGGGATTAAGACAATAATCCCTTCCGCCCGTCTTTCTCTCTCTGACCGTAACAATACTAAGCTCAACAACATTACAAGCCCATCTTAGGCTAACACAGATTAAGATAGTAACCGGGTGCATGCTCCGCAATTTCGCGTAATATAATGAGAAATATTCATCTGCAGCCCAAGTCAATAAGTGGTCAAATTTTTCGTAAAGAGAGTTAATTATATGGAGGGAAGTGGAAACATGTCATTCTCGTAGTTTAAGGTCCAAATACAAGTTAATGCCTGACTTGTTGGTGGTGAAATATATCACTACAACAATAACACGATTCCGCTTCCTGAGTACAAGAAACTCATTTTGGACAAAATTTGGCTTAACCACTTATTCACCGGGCTACAAATATTAGCACTTGATTGAAGATACAATACTGCTGAAGATCCCGCTTTAGAACCCGGCTGAGACAGATAAATTATTTAATCTGTTAACAGGCACAGATGGAACCTGTGTGACTGCAGATCCAGGGGCTCACCCCGCCTCTATAAAGCGAAGCACTTTGGGGAAAACCTGGGGCCAAAATCATCTCCCTGCAGCAACTTTGGCTTAGGAACAGTACTTATTCTACTAATTTTTCCTTTCTTCTACCAATTTTTCTTACCAATTTCAACACTTCATGGGTTGTAGTGTTACAGCTGTTTTTTAATAAATTAGTAAACATGAAGCCCTAATTATCAAAAATAGCAGAAAATCAGTCGAAAATTCATTAATTAAGGAATTATCAGGCCACTAGCGGAATAACAAAATTGAAAATATTTAAAAAAGAAAGAAAATGAAATACTCGTTCATTCCTAACTCACATTCCAATCCCAATAACCACAAAGGAAGGTTACTTAAGAACAGCTGGAAGAGGTTAAGAGGAAACAGCTGATAACAATAGTTAAAAAATAAGAAACACACATGTTAAAAATACAAAAAATAATAAAGGATAATACAAACAAAAGATGAATGAATGTAAATATACAAAAAAGAAAAATGAAAGTAAATATACAGAAAAGAAAGGTCATAATCGAGAACCCACTGGTTCATGAATATTCTACTATTTTTATTAACATAGAAAAGCAAAAACTCAAATAATATTTAATATTATATTTTATAGAGATAAAAAACAATTTTTGGGGTATGAATGGGAAGATACTAAACATAGAAGCTTATGTCTCTGAAATAATATAAAACTGAAGTACCTATCTTAAATTCGTTAATTCAGGCATTTTCAAGACAGACTTGATAAAAAGTATAATATATTATGAAAATCCCCACAAATATTATTTTCCAAACAAGAAACTAAAACAAAAGATAGGGTAATATTAATAATTGAATCGGTAAAGAGACATTGAATGATATTGAAAACAATTTCTAAACGACATTGGATATTGGCCACAAACACTAGACAATAGGCACTCAGTGGTGTCAATTGTATATGAGCCTAATGGAAATGTTGGATTTAATTGTTCATTTATTTTCTATCTCTATAGCAACATCAGAAAACAAGATAATAGGAATTATTTGAAAAGGATAGTAACATGAATCGAACGACTGAAAAGGCGTGTTTCATTCAAACTTTTTTAGCAAAGATTCCGTTAATTATGGCAAAGATTAAGAAAATAGTGCAAAAAGAATTTCACGTTTGAAATATACAACTTCAAAAAAATTATTAATTATATAAAATAAATCTAAAAATATGGCTTATGAAGATTTCTATAGCGTGTCTGAAGTGTATCTTTAAAAGACTACAATTCAAATCTAAATCTCGTCAATTATTTAGAATCCAGTGTATTATGTTCACGGGCCCATTACATTAAAGTGTATATTAGTTATGTAAGGAGTAAGCAAGATTTCATATCTATTTATATTATTACATGGACTTATTTTTTTTTTATTAGTAGTTTTGAAACTTGAATAGTTTCAGGCTTGCGATGTTCATTCCGTTTAAGTTGGTCGATACTTGTTATTATGTTTCATTAAGTACTCATTGGAAACTGGTTCAATTTTGTTTGATTATTCAAAGTTATAACTCTAGAAACGTTCCAGACGCTCATTTATAAGACAATCTAATTGTTCGGATATTTTCAATTATTGTTTAATTTTTTGGAATAAACCAGTATAAGTAAAATTGCTCGGTTTTTCGAAGATATATGAGTAATAAATAAGAAATATATAGAAATGGGCGGTCTTTTTCCGTTATGTGTATGTGCATATTGACACAGTTTACATCGGTGACAGAACGATTTCCCGCACAGTGAAATGAACGCTGACACATTTCGGTAGTTAATGGTTCTCGATTTCTCCCCAGAGGTAGGGTATGCACTTTCTACCGTCAACCTCTGGGCCCATTTATGCTCCCGCCTACGTCCCGGCTCGGACAGCTGATTGGCATTCATGGTCGGTAGAGGGCGCCCTGCTGTGCATACATCGGGCGACTTTAGTTGTTCCTTGGCCGCTAGTTAATTATCGCACTCTCCAACCCTATCGTCACACATTTCCCTCCCAAATGAGCTCATTAACATAATTCTAGGGCTTTAGCGCTTATAATTCTGGAAATTCGTCCAATTCGTTCGTTAATATTTCATAACAGGCTTCAAGTCGATTATTCAACGAGTCGGGGAGGTGGTGGTAGGTGTACAAAACTTAAAACTTCACGAAATTTCAGATAAACTTATATCTATAAAAAATTTAAAAATTGTATACGGTATTAGTTAGTCTTCCTAGGAAAAATCTCCTACATTCCAAATTTCAGCAAAGATCCTGGAGGAATTATGATCCTCAATGCACATTTCGACCCTCATAGCACATCTTCTTCAGGGGTGGGGAGATCAGGAGTTGACACTGGACTCAATTATATTATTATATTATACCTATACCACAACAATCCTGGAAGTTTCTTGGGGTCTGTACATGGTTGAGACTGAACTGTCTCTAGGATAACCGTTGTAGAGGAAGGTGATGTGTCAGTCATAACGCTCAATCACCTGGTTTTTCCCCGAATTAGGGCACCCACTCTATAGAGGCTGAGTGAGTACCAGGAGGGTCTGCAGGTCCTAGAGCGTCCACCCATGTCTTTTAAGATTAAATAATTTACTTGTTACACCTGGATTTGAACCCGGAACCTTCAGCATATGAACTCAGCTCTCTACACATTGCGCTACCCCGCTTCCTACATTACAATAATATAATATAAAATAAATAAAAGCTGAAGCTTGTCCTACCAACTTGACTTTCTTAAAGTAGTCAGCACTTAACCTAATGAAAGAAAGGCTGTTATACAATATTAACAGAGTCTTGTGTACCCTTGGGAATATGAATTTCGAGAAGTACTAATTTAACGAGATACAGCAGAGTCAAGTTCTAATATTTGCCCAATTACCTCTTTTCATAAAATATTAAGGAGGCAGGTATCGGTAGCGGTACCGGCAACATGTGCCGTTGAACACTGTACGTTATTACTACCGTTGAGGATTTACGGTGCTCTTTCATCATCTCAACGACGGATAAGCAAACAAGGGATACATTTCTTTTCTGATCTCAAAGTCTGGAATCTTTTTTATTACCCCTTCTGTAAAAGGAGGCAATATCCTGGATATCCGTCCTCTCACTGATGGAATCTGTTACATTATTAAACAAGGAAAAGAATGGAAAAAAGGGGGAAAAAATCTCGGGAGCAAAAGTATCGGATAGTAATAATCGCCTAATGAATGACTGAAGAAGACCTGCTATGTGGGTCGAAACGTCGGCTACAAAATAAACAGTTATATAAGAGAATGCTTTTAACTCCACCCGGACCATTTTCTTTCTCGTATAATATAATAATATATTATTATATTATAATATTTATTACTATTGTTTACAATGTGAAGTCAATAAAATATATTTATTTGCTAAAATATTTTTGAATATTGTTTTTGTAGATTGATTATCAGGGAGCATGGAGAATCCGTAATAACGCAGAATTCCGAAAACTTTAGTGAGAGTCAGACTTAGTGTCTTTCATAAAAAGAGCTCGATTGAGATGGTCAGGCCATGTGCTGAGGATGTCGGAAATAAGAATGCCCAGAAGGCTGTTATTTGGTAAGCTCGGTGGTAGAAGACCCAAAGGAAGGCCCCGTATTAGATGGTAGATGATGTGGAGGCCGATCTTCACCAGACAATCATCAAGAATCAGACATTGGAGAAGACTTGCTATGGACCAGAGTGATTGACAGGCAGTGGTGGATGAGGACCAGGTCCTTGCAAGACGGTAGTGCAAAGGAGTGACTGAGTAAGCAGATTGATCATTTTAATATTTCTATCAAAAGAATTTTTCTTCATATTTTTATCATCTGATGTGTTTCGTTAAGATTATATATAAGAATGTTTCTTATTTACCTCAAATTGAAAAAGTTCGCATTTACCTGAACTAAAAAGAGAGGTGGAGAGCATTTTTTATCTGTTGAAACATATGATATACTTTAATTACTTGAATATTGATAAGCATCTGTGGATATTTACATACATTCTATTATGATATTATGCTAAATATATAATAGCATTATATTATATGTATTTGGATATACTTATGTGCACTACATTATATATATTGAGGATCACAATTCCTCCAGGATCTTTGCTGAAATTTGGAATGTAGGGGATTTTTCCTAGGAAGACTAATTAATACCGTATACAATTTTAAACATTTTTAAAGATATAAGTTTATCTGAAATTTCGGAAAGTTTTAAGTTTTGTACACCTACCACCACCCTACTGTCCCTTCAAATTAAGTTAGAGGGTTGAAACTTTTTATGTAAATTCTGTTTGTACAAGGAAAGTGCCTTTAGGTGCTTTAAACCATTTCCCTCCAGAAGTCGGTTTTTTTTTCTGAACCTTACTCCACCAAATTAAATTTGCAAACGTATTTTATTTGAAAAGTGCATTTCTCTCGAAATTGAAACTTTTTCCTCTCATTCCCTCCCTTTTTTTTTTAATGATTTTAATGGATTTGCTTAAATCTTCAAGTTCAGTTGAAAATTGAATCGCATTTGGAAGTTTTCCTTAGCACTCTGTACATCAGATAATCTTAAATTGGTATAATATATTTTTCTCTCCTCTTTCATTTGGTTTGTTTATTTTATTTTTAATTGTATTAAAAATATTTGGATATACTTAATAAAAACTAAACTCGGTTGTGCAGTTCTATTGTTCACGTCCTATATTTTTTTTCTATAATATTGAAAAACCAGACGAAATAAACTAGATAATTTGTGCAATCATGAAGCAATCGTTACACATTTATTCTTTTATTTATCAATTTC
The DNA here is from genome assembly GCA_037127475.1 of Arma custos. Lineage (NCBI taxonomy): Eukaryota > Metazoa > Arthropoda > Insecta > Hemiptera > Pentatomidae > Arma > Arma custos. Next base: position 15,358,806 of record CM073762.1, on the reverse strand, counting down.
ACCTGTCCAAATGTGTATCCAGCAAATTTGATTCGAGTGTTTGTTTTTTCTCTTTGCTTAGCAGGAACATGAAGTTGTAGAAATGATCAATATTTCTTGATTAGTTCTCGTGGCCATTGTATTTTTAATCTTCTCTTAGCAAGACCGTGTAACAGCGATTAAGAAAGAGGAAGAACAAGTAAATTTTGTGTTAATGAGTAGAATGTTGTATATTTGTTGTGAATATATGATTTTTATAGCGGAAATGTTCATGTAGTTGTGTATAGTGTGGTTCAAAATAACCGAAGGAGCATTACAATTTTTTCTTAGAATAGAAATGTGTGTATGGACGTGTTTTGCTGAACCCCAGAAGTTGTGCTCCATATATCTTAGTATAATGCTATAGATTAGTCGTATGTTTCATAAATCAAGTGAAGGTCTGTACTGCAAAAGATGTGATAGTTGTCTGTAGCATCTCGCTAGTTCTTGTCTTTTAAAACTTATCTGTCTGATATTAAAAATATAAATTATCCGAGTCAGCTCGAAATTTAGCAGTGCAACCCTTGAGTTCTATATATCGAAAAAGAAATATCTTTTGTCATAAGGCTTCGATATATTTATATTCGAATAAACATATATGCCTAACACTGGTGTAAAGCCTCCGAAAAATATCTTTAGGAGAATCCATAACTGTTTTTTATAAAAATGCAATTTTCATTATTCGTTCATTATCGAGCGTTCATAAACAAGCCCAACAAATGCACGTTCTTGAACGAACGTTGGTTTTATATTCCTCTCCATAGGATCCTAATCATGACACTTTTAATGATCACATCTGTAACTTGAAATGTGTCAAAGTCAAGATACCTACCAATCTTCTCCAAACCTTTCTCACTGAATGAACGGATTTATGTATTTCACGATATGGATTATTCCATCGTCTCCATGGAGACGATGGTGGGCTATTTAAATCATTTTCTTTTTCATCCTTATATAACATTTATAGGTAAATTTTATTTATTTTATTCTAAATATTCTTACCGATTCTAAGCTCCTAGTTTCGATTAGCATAATCCATGTACCAACCTGCAAAAATAAAAGAATGTATATTTAAATATTTGAATAAAAAATAGTCTGCATTTATAAACAGATTAATACAAAAACATGTCATTTTCATATATGTGTATCATACAACATTGTAATACTAAGGTAGTGATGATTAAACAAGTGTTATATTATTATTTTTAAATGGTACGAGATAGCTCTGTGTGTAAATCACTGATATTATAAATCGCTGATACTGTAAATGGCTGATACTGTAGGTATAACCGGCTTCAAATCCGCCTGTGGAAGATAAAGTATTTAATCTGTTAATAACCAGAGTAGGCTGAATGGGTCTATAGACCCCTACGAGGCTTACCTATAAAGTGAGTCCCACTATTGAAAGAAAATCATTTGTTGAGTCTGAATTCGTCTCATTCACATGATTGCACATCCCATGTCTTAGAAACAGTGATAGTACTGTTTTTATCATATAATAAACCCGATACCCTTCAAGGGCTGTATAGGTAAAGGGTTTTTTACTACTTTTCAATTTCATAGAAATAAGAAAAATATTTATTTTAAAGTTGAAAATTACTCTAGACACCAAAACGGACTGTAGACTTCCAGAATTATTCAATAAAGTAATCATAATGAAAAAATTCACAGCTTCTCGAAATGGAAGAAATAATAATCTACACAATTAAAATTTATTACCGTTTATTAGAACCATATATGTTTTGTCAAATTTTACTGGGTTCAAAATAGCAGGACAGTGATATTTTGAAAAACATTTTGTATAATGAAATCCCTGTTTTGTATTGTATAAAGTCAGCGGCTTTGAGCCGGATCGAGTAAAAACCTCCTTCAGCGGACTCAGCCCATTGTAACGCCTTAAAATACCGAAAGGTAACAGAAGGCTTTTGGTTTATATAGAAGCATTTTCAGGTATTTCTGTAAATTTCTATTATATTGTAAATACAATTTTTGGAAGATGAGAAAAAAAAAATATAACGAACTGTGTTGAAATTACTGATTGTGTAAATGGAAGTTGTAGATGAAATTTTATAATATTGAAAGTCGAACATTTTTATACAAATTTTCTATTCTAAATCCAACTTTGTACAGCATTGGAGGAGTCTTTTTTGAAATACTTGCAATGACAAATAAGGCATTGATATGGAAGCATCTAGACACCAACCTGCATAACCCTTGAAAACTGAATCAAGGAAAGTAGGCGGTGGCAAGGACTTCACATTGATTTGACTGAAGAAAGTTATTTCTCGACGTATGGACCGTAAAACTCGATTGGAAAATTTTGTTTCTGAGAAAAAACTTCCTTTTCAATTTCTGATCCTATTGAAACATTCTCGGTAGATATATAATACATAACATGTTAAATATATATATATATATATATATATCCTACTAATCCTATTAATATTATAAATGCGAAAGTTTGTAAGGATGTATGTTTGTTACTCTTTCACGCAAAAACGGATTTGAATGAAACTTTACAGTAATATAGATTATACAGCAGAATAACACATAGGGGGGACATCGAGGCAAGTGCCCCTCCCCCGACAGGTTTTTGAGTACTGTGGAAAATCCTTTATAGTATATAATCAAAGGCAAATCATTACCTCTATATATCTACTTTATTCTTATCCTTCCAGTTTAAAAAAAAATTAATGTTGGAAAAATGATGAGCCAGTGTAAATATAATCCTTTATATCCTACAACAAATATTTTCTCTTTTCAAATTTGTTAACGAGAACAAACAAATTATCACTTTTAAATAAACGTGAATATATAACTCTATACATATAGAATGTTTTGTCCGAATGTCTGACGGATCAACGCGCAGCCTAAACCGCTGATCGTAGAGATCTGAAACTTGAAGAGGGTGTTCTTTATATGACGTAGGGATCCGATAAGAAAGAATTTTCCGGTATTCTACCCCTAAGGGGGTGAAAAAGGGGGCAAAGTTTTTATGCTTGCTCGCGTGTTTCTTACTAGCAAAATCTACACATTTTCGCTGATCAAAACAAGTCAAGTAACATAGTTCACTTCTCGCTGCTACCGTGCGACAAGTGAAACCTTTATACTGAGTAATCCTTTTCAATAACATTACATACTAATCCTTTACTGACACGAACAACAGTAAACTTCTGTTTGTTCCGTTTGTTAATCAGTTTCAATGTATGTTTCTCGGCTGTGCTGATCCGTCTCTGATGAAATTAGGTGTGGATAATCTCAAGTCTGGGGAAGGACATAGGCTACTTTTTATCAACACACCACACAGGCGAAGTTTATATAGAACTGTAACCTGATTGACTAACACACCCAGCGGTCAATCCACAGCATAAACCATTGTACTTGGCATCTTGAAATTTGCAGATAGCTTCATTGTATAATTTAAGAAAGAAATTTGGATAATTCCACCCTTAATATAATAGGGGCTCAAACATTGCATGGCATCCTTCAGTTTTGAAGTTAGACATATGAAATTTTGGATGTACGAGTAACTTATAGTTAAAAAAAATTAAATTATTTATTTAAAATGATCTATCACAAATGTTCATGTGGCAGATCATATTCCACGCAAGCGAAGCCGTGGGCAAAAGTTAGTATATATACATATGACTGATATTCGTTTAATTGTAATACCTGAAAAATACTTGTACCACTACAACCCGTTAGAGGCCTGGGGTTCAATACATGGTAGCAACTATACTGTTTATTGGGCAACGGTTGTGTAGGGAGGTGATTTTTCCTAGATCCCGCTCAACCGCCAGATTCCCCCCCCCCCCCGCTTATTTTAGATATCCAAAGTATAGAGGACTAGGTGTACCTCAGGAGGATCCTAAACCCCGTAGAATCCAAATTATTTTGTAAGCTTTTTAAACCATGAGTACCTACTTTGTCTTGCTTTGAAATAATTAATAAAATAATGAAATTTTTCCAATTTAGGTTAGTTTTATAGGTAAAAAAAAAAGGTTTACAAGAAGAATGTCTTAATCTCGCTGTATTATCTGCATTGAAGTAACATTCTTAAATATTGGAATAACATGTAGCTGGTTTTATTTTTTAAATGGATGCAATCTATGTTTCCTTTTGAATTTAAAAAAAAGTGCTGCATATTGTGTAATGGCTGTAAAAAAATGAGAAACTGTGGCTTTGTGGTTTGTCAATTGTAAAAAAATATTTATAATTTAACTGATTGAGGACGACAAAAACTAAATAAAAAGAAGTTCCTCCATCCGTTGCTAGGTAGCCAATAAAACATTCAATCGCTAAAAATATTTCTATAAAATATATATTATATCTAAGACCTCTGCCATTTAATTAACTATTTTAAATAATGTCTGCTCATTTTAAATTTATCTTATTCCTTTGTAATTATATTTTCTGTTTAATAGTCCTTTGTCTGGATATTTTAATGAATGTACTTTAGAAATAGAGGTAGAGTTTAAACGTTTGTTAAAAGGAAATAAAAACTAGGACAGACTTGTCTTGTCGGCCATTCTACAATAACTTGACATTTCAGGGATGAACTGATTATGATGAACTTGACGTTTCAGAGAACGTTCAGAAATATGATTATATTTAAAAATAAATTTGTTCTATGTAAAAAATAAAAATAAATGTGGAAAATATTTTACATTTATTCGATTATATTTAGTTTGACTTGCGTATAAAGTTTTGTGATTATTGTGAAATAATTTATATAACTAAACAAAGGTATTATATTTATAAAAATGAGCGAAAACTTCATAAGAGACGTAAAATATTAATTAGAATGCATCCTGAAAAATCCCAAATAGGAAATACTTAATTCCCTAAAACCCTGGAAAAAAACAAAGAATCAACGTTACAGCATCAAGCATCATCTGGATATTGGCCAAAAGAAAAGATAAAGTACATAACATCTCATATCAACAGTCCAAACTCATCATTAACTCGTTGATACAGAAACTTCACCGTAAGACGTTCAGTGAGTGCTGCGCTCTTTGCCTTTTTTAAAAATATATTTATTGAAATTTACAACTGTATACAGAATACATTCAGTAAATATAATAAAAGATATAAGGAAGAAATTCTTCTCTAATAATAATAAATGATAAATCATGTCCCGACATAAAGGCAAGTAGAGAAACTACCCAGTGGTAGTACTCAAATAAAAAGTTCAACTATAAGGCCACGAGGCCATCTTCTTTTCAGACGCCTAGGAGGATTATCAGGAATTGAAGAGGTTGCGAGGTTTGAAACTAGTGGGTTTGACTGGAAATGAAGTTTGTTATGAAAAGATTGATATTGGATTTGGGCCAAATCAGCAACAAACAGGACCTTAAGGTCATTATGGATTACTTTGTTAGTAACAAAGTAAGGAGGGTTGAGGATTTTACGAAAGATTTTGGATTGTAAGGATTAAATACGAGAGGAATTAGATGGCTTAGTGGAGCCCCAAAGCTCTATTCCGTATGTCCGGATGGGTCTAATGATTGTCATGTATATGAGTCGTTTGTCTAGTAGCCTGAAACGGCGAGCTGTTCCTTGTCGTTTCAGTCTAGTATGAGGATTCCGAATTAAGCGTTTGTCAAGGTTTAGTCTTAAGTACCGGGACCTCTTGTTGTCTACGTCGGAGGCTAAAGGTGATTTGATGCGATTTGTAGGAATTTATTTAAATCCTCCAGTTTGGACACCAATTTTCAAGTTCAGTAATTTGATTATAAAGAGAAATGTATATTCAAATAAATTTATATTATTCTAATGGAGACATAAATATTACATTACAACTAATCTCTATTACATTCCTACGTTTTAATTATTTAGTAAAAGTAAAAATAAACTCCTAACTGTTGTCAACACTGTTCTCTAAGTGCCTGACTTTTCTTCATGAGCGGCAGGTAGAGAAACTACCCTGTGGTAGTACTCAAATAAATAGTTCAACTAGAAGGTCACGAGGCTATCTTCTTTTCAGACGCCAAGGAGGATTATCAGGGATTGAAGAGGTTGCGAGGTTTGAAACTAGTGGGTTTGAGTGGAAATGAAGTTTGTTATGAAAAGATTGATATCGGATTTGGGCCAAATCAGCAACAAACGGGACCTTAAGGTTACTGTGGATTACGTTATTAGTAGAAGGATTTTGGATTGAATACGAGAGGAATTCGATGGGGTAGTGGAGCCCCAAAGCTTTATTCCGTGTGTCCAAATGGATTAAATTATTTAGTAAAAGAGTAAATTTATTTATTTAGTTTGTGATGAGTTTCATCAACTTTACGGATAAAATAAATTAAACTAATTTTAATATTACTTGTAGTAGGCATAGAGAGGAGGATTTTCTTTGTGTGTTTTTCATAAGAAAAAAAGAAGTGAAATTTATATATTAAGGATAAAGAAATGATCAGTATCATCTAAATAATATTTTAACGCTCTCGAAGGATAAACTCCTAACTGTTGTCAACACTGTTCTCTAAGTCTACTTTTCTTCATGAGCGGCAGACAAACATTTATTTATTTCGATATTTTGTATTTAAATGGCATCACTAACCGACTTTACCACAAGCTCTGAATGGGGTCACCTGTGGTCTAGTGGTTAGTATAACAACCTACTATTCCCAAAATCTCGGTTTCTTAGCTCGCCAGATGGGCCGAGGATTTTTTAAAGGGAGTAAAAAATCCTTAGTTATGCTGTCCACAGTAAGGGCCGTAAAATGGGTTTAGTGTTAGATAATCCTTATAGATCCATATCCTAATTATTCCTGGTTAGAAGAAATTTAGGACTCCCACTGTAGTATCGTCCGATTAGCCATTGCAGCATTAAGTGACATTAAAAGAAAGGACAACTACCACAGAAATCCGTCTTGGCGCTATTACCAATTGCCATTTCATACAAAAAGTACTGTAGGAGTTGAACCAGACCCTGAAAGTCAATTATTTTTTTGGGATCTACAATCTCATTGAGACTTCCTTTACAAATGGCTGTCATTTGAACTAGGGAAAGGATAGATAAATACAAATTATTTTTTAGGATACTGTCGTAAATAAAAATAATAAACCATTATTTGATAAAATGGCCAAGAAATATCTCTTTGACCACTTTAAATGTACATAACTGTTGTGTTGGAAAATGGTACTTCCTTATCAGGAGGACGAATCAAAAGCTGTGCCATTTGTAATCTTGTCTAGACAGTATGGACTCGTACTATCAGAGTCATAGGCGTAACGAGGGGGGGTTATTGGGGATGTAACCCCCAATTTAAAAAAAAAGTAAGTAACAATTTAAAAGAAATAAAAATTTGAATGGTTTTACTTTTTTAAAGTTATTATTGTGGAATTACAGAAGTAAGGGCCAATAATGGCAAAAACAAAACAAAGAAAGTGCAAAAACAGTTATTTTAATGGATAACAATAAGATCGCGAATGTGAGAAGTACAGTTTAGACAATTCTTATAATCTAGAAGTAAAGTCTGGATGGGCCTAGAAACTTCCCTTTGCAATTAAGTATAGTAAGCTATTGTAACCAATAAATAGGGTTACTTGTATATAAAAGCTATTTCTTAATTGTCCTTCCAAAAATAACATTTATGATGAAAATAACATTTATAACTTCTAAAATAACATTTATAACTTCTAAAATAACATTTATAACTTCTAAAATAACATTTATAACTTCTAAAATAACATTTATAACTTCTAAAATAACATTTATAACTTCTAAAATAACATTTATAAAAATTATAATCTAATTATTTAATTTGAAGCTACGTGATTTATAATATAATATATATTATACCTATATTACGAGGCATATTTTTTGAAAGGAGTAATATGTTGGAGTGGTTGACTGGTGGGGGTTAACCCCCCCCCCAAGGGTCAACTCTAGTTACGCCAATGATCAGAGTTGATAAATTTCGATCTTCACACTTTCGCTAGTTTGTTAACACGCACTTTCTTCCCTACTTAAGATAAAAGAAGATATTAATCCAAACTAACAGACAATCAATTCCTGTCACGACACTTGTCATATTCTTTCACTTGCTCTTCAAAATCAGCCAACACAACTCCCCAATCAGGCACGACACTGTCCCTCAAGATATCAGACATGTCTTGTATGGAGTCCTGAAATAAGGAGTGACGAGAAAGAGCGATTAAAATCGGTGAAGAATGGCAAGGTTTCACCAAAGTGTTCCGTATCGGGGAGTCATCTGTCAGTTCGGTTTTAGAATAGAAGATGGATATGATATTAAAAGTCATGAAGAAGGGAAAGATAATGTCTTTTTAAAAAATAATTCTATTATTATTTAATTAGATACATCTCAAAGGAGTCAGGTAGCTGAGTGTGCAGAGTGGACTTGCTATGCTGATGGGTTCGATCCGGCTTTGGCAGGTTCAAATGCACAGTGTTAGTTTATATAACAGCCACGATGAACCTTATTAACCACCGTATTAACCACGTAGAACCTTTTGGATCTACGGATCCTCCTAGCATTCACCCAGCGGTACGATTATAAATAAATATTTGTTCGATACTGCAAGTGAAGTACTGTATTTCATTATTAATTATTTTCTGTGTACATTTTATTTTATTTTATTATTAGTATTATTATTATTTACTTTACTTTATTATTTATTTTACTTTATTATTATTATTACCGCATTAATTTCTTTCTGTTACCGCATGTATATATTTTTCCGCATGTATATATTTATTTATTTTATTTTGTTTATATTATTGTTTTGTTATGGAATGACTGTAATTACACAGCACTATTACTTATTGTCCATAAGTGGCAGATTGTAATATTTCAATAAAGTGTTAATATTAATTAATTATAAAAAATGATTTTCTGATATCGACAGGATGTATTTATACATCAAGCCCAGTATAATAGGCTTTTTAAGTGATACTTGATAAAAGATATATTAATATATATGTATATATATATATATATATATATATATATATATATATATATATATATATATTATTAAATAAAAGGATAGAGACAGTTGGGGGTGCAGTCAATTGAAACACCCCAACTGTTTCAATCGACTGCACCCCCAACTATCTCTATCCTTACATTGAAAGTTCCAGTCAACTAATTTCTTCTCTAACATAATATTAAATAAATTGTCTTATATTCATATATACTACATACTATGTTTATGTTAACAGACTGCATGTTAATGAGCTGTTATTAATCTCTTTCTTTTTGATACTATTTATTGCCACCATAATTGAAAGGACATCAGTAGACCTTCAAATATGATCATGGAAACTTGTCATTTGTGCGTAATTATTTTGATTAGTTTAGTTTAAACTCGGATATTCGGTAGCCCAAGGTGCAAGAAATTTTACTACCGCATTCGGAGAAGGGTATTGTAAAGAACGGATCCCTCACTGACCGATTTGAGAAATTTTCAGCTGGTGACACAAATGAATCTATAAATAAATAATTAATTTATAAACAATTCATTTCTCCATTCTACCCAGAGGGTTTCACACCAACATCTTACTGCAGGAATATTGACGAAATGCAACAAAAACCTATCAAAAAGCAATCTGACTTGGTCAATCGGAAGGTAACTTTTATAGGACTTAAACTTGGCAAAACCAGACTTCATGTTTGAAGAAACTAAATGAGGTAGATTACCAAGTCCTCTCACACCCACCTTATTTGCTACACTTCCGTTTTTTAAGAAATTGGGATAACTTCTTTAAGGTTAATGTTTTTGGAAATAATTCTCAAATCTATCTTCAGACTTTATTTTATCTGAAAAATCTGAATTTTTCAGTTCTGGGATTGACCACACGTTGGGAATATGTACAGAATATGAATATAGAAAATATTTTAAATAATTTATATTTTTCTTTCCGATATTTATAATTTAAATTATTAATCATACGGAGTAGAGCTTTGGGGCTCCACTAAGCCATCGAATTCCTCTCGTATCCAATCCTTACAATCCAAAATCCTTCGTAAAATCCTCAATGCTCCTTATTTTGTTAAGAATAAAGTCATCCATAATGATCTTAATGTCCCATTTGTTGCTGATTTGGGCCGAACCCGGTATCTATCCTTTCATTACGAACTTCATTCCCACTCAAACCCTCAAGTTTCAAACCTGGCTTCCACTTCAATTACCGATAATCCTCCGAGGCGTCTGAAAAGAAGACGGCCACCTGACCTTAGTTGAACTTCGATTTGAGTACTACCAGTGGGTACTTTCTCTACTTGTCATTCTCATGTCATTATGTATCACTTAAGCTATTTACTTGTTGTGTTATTGTAATACAGCTGTAAATATCAATAAATAAATTTTTAAAAAAATATATTAATTAGAGAAATGATGACTGATTAGTCACATAATGATGATTGAGAGATTTTATAGCTTTGATTAAAAAAATTTCCAATAAAGATCTAAGAAAAAGCCGGCGGATCTTAATGACGAATCAGATACGGAACGATTGGCTTCCGCTGAATCGTGAAATGCAACGAAAAGTGGGTAATTAACCCATCGCGTTGAACCGATCACTGTTCCCATTAACACTGACTCAATAAAGAGAGCCAAGCCACTTTCACGAAGCTGTATTGGCGGCCATCGCGAGCGTTCGTATCTGAAAGTGAAAACTTCGAGGGATATAAAGTTTCCCTCGTTTAACCGTACGATCTTTTCTCTAATTTATTCTAAAAAAAAAAAGTTGTAATAATAAATAAGAATAATGAGGCTGGCTGAGCCCGCAGGTAGAGAAATGCGCTCCCAATCTCTCCAATCGCGCCGATGAATTTGAACCTATTGGTACCAATAACACTTTCTAAACCTTTTTAAACCGATCACAAACGTCGTTAGTGAGATCATCGATAAAACGGATGGATTAACACGATCGATTTTATAAAATCGATACCTTTCTTCCCAATTTAGGAATTAAAAAAAAAAAGATAAACGTTAGAAGGTTTATTTATTTCGTTTTTCCCGATTTAGTTATTCTAGTTAGAATAATATTCCCAAATTTAAATATTGTCACGAAATATTTTAAGATGTTAATATGGATTAGAGCGTTCTCCGTTGAAATTGTAAGAGATGTTACGAAAGATTTAATTTTGACTTACAGCAACTACCCAAAAACGAATATAAATTCTTCAGAATAATGGAATAACGACAAACGAACGCAGCTAATGATTGCATCACAGTAAAAACATAAGCACCGTGGTTCATAGATGGCCAAAACGGAATAAAAACGCGAAAAAAAAGTCTGCCGAATTTAAATTAAATAAATACCATCTCTTAATAACAAATTATAATCCTCTATTTACTAGCAGTGTTTTTGGGCCACCTGTGGTGTAGTGGTTATGCCCAAGACGGCCCGGTAGGTAGCCTTACGATTAGTCCAAAGTTACTCCGTAACTCGGAGAGAACGTAAAATTGTAGGTTTGTACATTTAACGTCACTTTATGGTGCTATGGCAAATCGGACGATGCTACAGTGGGAGCTCTAAATTTTGCCTATCCAGGTTTAATTAGGATAGGGATTATTAACGAGTAACTAACATCGTACAGGCTCGATATCCCTGTTTAACGTCCCTTCCGAAGGACGGCATAACCAAGTATTTTTACTCCCTTTAAACGTAAAACTGTGGTCCAAAATCAGTACCGTGTCAGGTACTCGTTTAAGATCACCTTAATCAATCCTAATTAAACCAAGATTTAATAGTTCCTCTGTAGCATCGTCCGATCAGCCATTGCAGCATAAGATGAACAAACAAAATGTACCTGTTTACAAGTGGAAACATATGACTTTAAGTTTACAATGACTAAGTGAAGTTTATACTTATGTCATTTCGCAACAGAGAAAGCATGAGATCAAGCCTTTTAATGGACTTTTAATGGAAGAACCAGTCATAATTGGTTTTCAATGATTTGTCTAAGGTGATAACATCAATTGGCAACAGATATATAAAAAAATGCAAGAAATTGAAATCTGCTGAAGCTCCTTTTTATTTCAAATTTCATTCCTTTTCATGAAATGTAAAAAAAAAAAGACTCGCAGATTTTATCTGAAATAGAAATTCTAAGTTTAATTAAACGCAAACACAATCATAACCACAAATAGAATGCCTCCGTATGTGCTGGTAGCAGGAACCCAATCATTTGTATGGACTTTTTTATAGCCGAGACACTTAAATATGCTCGCGTTGGAGAAGGAACTTCCATCTCGGCTAACGATGTTCTCAACTAACCAATCAAAAAGCCGTTGTTCGCGGCTCCTGTGTTATTGGGCCATCGGAAAGTTATAACAAAAAAAAAATTGCGGTCGAAAAATGTTGCCTACTCCGTTAGTACCCATAAGAGGTCCTTGTCGATTCATCATAACTCAGGATATAGGTTATTCGGCTAAGCTGGACTCCTTAAAATTTTGTAAACGTAGTAATAACTAAATGGCAGGAATGATACATTGTGGCATGGATAAAGACAAGTAGAGGAACTGCCAATTGGTAGTTCTCAAATATAAAATTAAACTAAGAAGGTCAGTAGCCCGTCTTCTTTTCAGACGCCTCGGAAGATTATCAGGAATTGAAGAATTAGCTAGATTTGAAACTAAGGGATTTGAGTGGGAATTAAGTTTTTTATGAAAAGACTGATATCGGATTCTGGCCATATCAGTAACAAATGTGATATTAATGTCATTATGGATTAGTTTGTTCGTAAGAAGCATTGATTTTTCGGAAATGAAATTCTCGTGATTTCTTCTACTTAAAGATATAAATTGAAGACAAAACAGTCGAATGGATTTGTTATTCTGAGACTGAGAATTAAGGTGCCTCCGTTATGGTCCCTCAAGATTTACACTGGTAAAATATTGCAAAATAACTAAAAATGTTTTTCTTTATTAGAAAGAAAACTCACAAACTGTAATCTATAGTTAAAAAAAATAAAGCACAATAATTTTTAGCTGGGAGTATTTTTTATTACTTGAAAAAAAATTACAAATTTCATTATAATATTTGTTTTAAAATAGTTAGAGGGGGAAAAATAAGACAGAAATTTTTGAACCAATATGGAAAAGAATACAGAATAACCAAAACCTTCTAATACTTTCGACATGGTACAAAAGGTTATTATTTTCGAGTATAATACGAAACAAATTTAATTACCTTGGACACCCACACTACATCAATTATTGTAATCTAGGTTAAAAATATTATTATTCAATTAAAAAATAATTCCATACTCGGATCATTTATAATTATATATATGCTTTCTGAGAAGGAAGGGGAAATGAAAAAAATCAACGTGAACATTATTATTTCGTGGAAGAGAAAGCCACTCTCATCTCGACCCCTTTTAATCATGTAGATCTTCCTGTATCCTGTATCCTGTATCCTTTATCCTGTATTCTATCTTGTATTCTGAATCCTTTAACATTTACTTTACTTTACCATTTCTTTATGACTTCTTAATCGGAGTGGTTTCAATTAAATTCTAATTCATCAAAGAATTTAAAATGTAGAGTACTCATTATGTCCAGAAATAGCCAAGAAAATGTGCTGTTGTTTTGCGATAAATTTATGAAGCTGTGGACCACTTTCCCTAACTAGGATACATCATCAGTAGGTCTGGTAATGTAGATGAACAAATCGAAAACATAATTAGCAAAGCAAACGCAAAATATATTCCAGTTATACAAAAGTAAAACAGGATACCGAAACGTTGAGCAAGAGACAAATATAGCCACATCTACAAAGCATTCTACCTCCAAACACTTACGTATGGGATAGTGGTGGAATCAAAATAACTTCGCAGTCTAAAGTAACGTGTTATTGGAAAATAACGGTTACTGAGATAACGTGTTACCAGAAAGACTCCTTCATCGTTTCACTTGGCAATAACGAAATAGCTTCAACATGATTTTAATAAGAGCTTAAGGCCGAGGAGTTATCAAAGTGGCTCCATCTACGTGATTCTTAAGCGTTATCGGAACTAGGTGATTGATTTATTCTGCTTTTTCTAGGGAATATAGAAGGATTTCATTCACAATTAATGATTGAAAAATTAACAAAAAAATTAAACTTTGCTATTTTTTTGAATGAGGCATTATGGGCTACGTTTCCACTTTCACATAAATTTATTAATTAGATATATTATTTTCTTCAATGAAATAAAACGTTACTCAAATGGCGTGTTATTGGAACACGTTATTTCATGGTAGCAGTTATGCCATAACGAGTTATTAAGATTTCACTGTTTAGCCCATCATTAGTATGGGAGTGAAACAGGCTCATAAACTATATAAAAAGTGCAAAAATGGAGTACCTTCGCAGAGTGGTCGGTAAGAATGGATAAGAATATGGGAAGAATATGGGACAAACTACAAGTGCCCGAACTAAAGACTTCAAAACTGGAGCAGGGGTTAGCATACCAACCTATTATGCCCAAAATTGCGAGTTCGCTGTCCGACAAGTTTTTCCTCGGGTTTTTTAAAAGTGAGTAAAAAGTCCTTGGTGGTGTCGCCCTTCGGAAAGTACATAAAATGGGGGGTCCCAAGCCTGTACAATGTCAGATACTCGTTAAAGATTCCTATCCTAATCATACCTTGATAGGCAAAATTCGTCCGATAATCCATAGTAGCATAAAATGACGTTTAAAAGAAAAAATAAACATAATAAACCCCAGCTTTAGTTCACTGCCTAAGTTTGTGATCTATGTTTAATATATTTTCCTCATAACCAAGGGGTTAAATGTATCGTTAGCAAATGAAATGTACCTTCTTGGAAAATCATTGCGTGAGGGAAATATAATTGCAAAAGGCGAGACCCGAACTGGTGGCACAAACATGACCTCGAAGTAATCAACACTGAAGTTAAGAGAAAGTCATGTTAATCCCAGTGAGATAAGTTCTCACATGCGATATGCTGTTAAAACAATAACAAAAGAAAAGAAATAAATGACCTTTACGAAAATTTAAGATGGAAATTAAATTCATGATACGCCTTAGATCATTTGATATGAAATGTCCGTTTTTATTATTTCTAAAATACAAAGCGGATTTAGTGGACTTCGGTTGTTACTACGGTCATGTTTACATATTGCGATGAGCTGTTATTAATCCTTGTTTAGTGGGCCATCAAATAAGTGCATGAAATCTCTCGAATTTCATGTATTTTTTAATAAGTTAAAACTTGAATACTCTGAGGGCCGAGCTGCAAGAAACATTAGCACTGCGTTTGAGGAAGGATGTCCATAATTAGCGGAGTCACCATTGCTTTGAGGAATTTTCACCTGGTGATCTTTCACGACAGACAGAGAAGAAACTAAAAGAGCTGGGTCAAGAAGTTCTCCCACATCCCCTTTATTAGCCAAACTTACTCCAACTGTTCAGAAATTTGGACAACTTCCTTAAAAATAAATTACTTTAAAATTATTCAGAAGTCAAAAACGTATTTTCATACATTATTTCATTACAAAACCCTGAATATTTCAGTTCTGGAATTGAAAATTTATTACAAGTTGGGAAAAATGTATAAAACATTAGGGTAAATATTATGAATTAAAATGTTTTGATTTCATAAAGTCGTTTTACTAAAACGGACATTTTATTTCATATGAAACGACGCAATATAAATTAAGCGTTGTATTTTTCATATCTCTTAAGGCATTTGAAAATAAAGAAAATTCCAAAACCCCCTGAAGAATATAATTGTATAAAGATAAAGTGATATCATAGCAAAGATTGAAGTTTCTTTGTCATGTTGACGGCACTGGCGAATGTCCAAGGAGTTGGCCGAAGCGTAGATCAGAGCATTATGATTAAGTTGATTTTACGACTTGATTGTAATCAGTGGACAGAAGACATCAAATATTTAAGATAATGGAATCAAACCTTTGGGCTCACTAATCATTTTATTATTAACTAGCTGTTTCCCACTGCTTCGCTCAAGTGGAATTTGGTCTGCCACATAAAGTTTCGTGACAGATCATTTTAAATAAATAATTTAATTGTTTTTAAACTATAAGTTACTCGTACATCCGATAATTCAGATGCCTAACTTCAAAACTGACGGATTCTATACAATCTTTGAACCCCTATTGTATTAAGGGGGAAACCCTTGGGGGTGGAATTGTCCAAATTCCTTTCTTAGTGCTCATTTAAGCTATACAAGGAACCTACCTGCAAATTTCAAGATCCTAAGTTAAGTGGTTTCTGCTGTGCGTTGACCATTAAACTTGATAATTTGTTACTTATCGTTAAAAAAATTGAAAAGAGAAAATATTTGTTGTATAATATTGTCATTCAGGACAAAGAATTTTATATATATAGATAACATTATAAGTTTCTCATTGGAAAACTCACGAAATTCGATAGTTCAGATTACTAACAATGATAGTATTA
Organism: Arma custos; assembly: GCA_037127475.1. Taxonomy (NCBI): domain Eukaryota; kingdom Metazoa; phylum Arthropoda; class Insecta; order Hemiptera; family Pentatomidae; genus Arma; species Arma custos. The sequence goes on along the minus strand of CM073762.1, from coordinate 15,342,390 downwards.
AAAAATAGTAACTGCGAAAATTAAAAAAAAATGTCGCCCTCAGTTATGATCGCATATTATGGAACGAGCGAGGAAAATAGATTTTCACGGTTTAATCGTGAGAAAGGACTGGTAAGAGTCGGCAAAACATGTGAAATCAGTTATAATATAGCTGTAAGTGCCTAATCTTTACAATTGGCATTCCACCTACAAAATATCCTTTCAGACACAAACTCTTAACAAATTGGCGGAAAAAAACACATCTTAAAAAATCCTATTCTGGCTCAAAATTCTTTCAGAAACTGACGAAATAATATCTGCATGGAATTATAAAAACAATTCGACAACCTTATTAACAAATTCTCTTTTATCAAAAATTAAAGCCTGGCATGGCATTCTCGATTAGTTGGAATATGAAAGATTGTTTTGAAAAACTTGAAACAATTTTTTAGTTTGGATCTAAACATGTCTCTATATATAAGGCGCTACAACCCGGGGGTGGATCTTGGCTTCCTCTAGGAGCTACCGCCATCCATTCCTGCTGCTCTCCAGTCCTGTACGCCTTGCAGTTGCCTGGAATCAGTCTGGGTCTGCCTCTCCTTCTGGTACGGTCAATCCTATCTTCAAGGACACTTTTAGGAAATTCACCTTCCTCCATCCGAATCACATGGCCGGCCCAACTTAATCTTCCCAGTTTTATGATGCCGACGACATTCAAGTCATTATAGAAGGCGCATAACTCCCAGTTCCATCGTCTCTTCCAAACTTTTCCTTCAATTACGGAGCCGTATATTCGTCGCAAAATAATCCGTTCGAATATAAGGAGGTTATTCTCATCAGCCTTTGCCATCGTCCATGCTTGTGAGGTTAACACCGGTGTAGTTAAAGATTTATATAATCGTGCTTTAGTCTGCCTCGTGAGTAGATGGCTTCTGATCTGCCTCCTCAAGTCAAAATAGCAACGGTTGGCTGCCGCAATCCTTTTTCCTATTTACTTCGACATATCGTCGGTCGATGTTACTAGGTATCCGAGGTAAGTGAACTCCTGCACTCAAATTTGTAACGGCCAAAGCTCTTAACACATTAAATAATTTATCTGCCACAGATTCGTACCCGAGACCTCTAGCATAGCGACTCAGCTGTCTACGCACACTCCTAATTTGTAAAAGACAGAAATGAAATTTAGCTAGTAATGTATCTTGTATTTCGCCTATTATCTGGGATGATATATAGTTTCATCAAACTTTTATTTTTTACACTCTATCGGTTTTAAACATACAATTGAAATACAGACATTGTTATCACAGGATACATTTACCAGAACATTTCACTAAGTGGTATTTTGTCAGGACAAATATATCGCACAATATAATAACCCTCTATTATATCATGACTTATTATTTTTCTATCCTTATTCGTTTTAAGAAATTCTCAGTTTCATTTAAATATTATCTGTTATTTCTTTCACTTTGAAGTTTTAGCCATTATGTTCTGTTATTCAGTTACTTTTTTCTGCAAACATTTGTGTGCTCTTTCTATGGTTTTTGTAATTCTGTGCCTTTTTCTTTTTTCTTTTTTGTTTCTTTGTCCCTCTCGTTAGTCCGCGGAGAATTTTTCTTTGATTAGTTTTTTTTTTCTTTATACTACACACAGGCCGGTTATATTTTTCTGACTAATGAAATAAAAAGTTAATTAGTTTCAGTTAGTTTGTTAATAATTAACTTACAAAAATCCAGTTATTATAAATAACTATTATTAGAATGCTAAAGGATATAACATATCTTACCAAGTGCCTACAAAAAATATATGATCAAATATTTTTTATGATCATCTACATGAATTGTGTAAAAGTCACTAAAGCTTCATTTATTTTGGTCTCTTCATATGTATGTATATATATATATATATATATATATATATACACACATATATATATATATATATATATATATATATATATACACACACACACACACCTATTGGGAACAATGAGGGCACAATCACTGCTAGCAGTTTTAGCGGTGTATATGTGTGTGTATGTGTTGGTCACACTTAACGGCTTGACATACTTACAGCAACCTGCGGCAGCTGTTTCGGTTTCAGGTATTCATCCATTATAAACGGATCCAAATAGTTTTTGGGAGGATACCACATAACGTACATACCAAATTAGCAGTAAATATTGCTTAAAAGCATTCATTAAAATATATAAATATTTTTATAAAAAATTTCATACTTCAGTATGGTTTATGTAGTCCGTTCATTCTATATTGTACTGGGGATCAGCATAGAGCAGTTTTTAGAGCGCTCAAGATTCCGGGTTCGAATCCAATCTATGACAGATAAATTATTTAATCTGGATCTGGAGCCGGTGGGATCTGCTGACTCAATTCGGCCTCGCCCATCTTCTTTAATATTAGTACTCGTACTTGGAGGTTGATTGCTATCTCGGTCAAATCACTTCCTTAAACAATTGTTGGTTTAGTAACAGTCACAGTGACAACCATGTACTGAGTCCTATACTCTTCATAGATTATAAAGAGATAGGTTTTTCAGGACATGAATCCTTGATAAGTACGAGTATTTAAGAAAAAATATATCTGCATTATTATTCTTTCTTCAGCAGAACATTACTGGTCCCAGATCTCCTACAATGATTTCCGCCAGTCTGCACGCAGTTCTTTAGTATCTAACTCCCAGGATCCTCCGGGTATCCTCCGTTACGCTATCCATCCACCTAAGTCGCAGTCTTCCTCTACTCATCGTACTATGAATAGCCTTACTCATTATATATATATATATATATATATATATATATATATATATATATATACTCGTACAGTAAATATATACATATACATAAACACTAGGAAAGGTGAGGACAGGAAGGTTGCCGAGTGATATCGATTGACGTGGTTGGCCGCAATCTCTCGCCGCAGTCTACGCTCCCGCTGTGGTTCCCTGTCGTGTGTGTAATGTTACTCATATTATATGTACATATCCATAAAAATGTGCAAAAAGTCAAAATAGATGAAAAATAACTATTTAATTATCAACAGGCCTTTGTAAAAGACTAAAACAAAGACTTTAAAATAACAACCTGATAATTAAGAAATCAGTGTGTGCAACCAGTCTCTCTGAAATCAAGTGTCAGATTTAACTCTTCTAGTGATGGTGCTGCATCTGATTACTTCATTTGTAGTGGAGGCTGGTGTGAGATGTGATGATTTAAGTTTCATTGATATGATTAGTACGGCAAATTTCGACTTAACCACTTAGTCATTGGGTCAACAGATATGGATGGACACTTATAGAGAAATCTATTGACCCTCCTGAGGACCGCCCAGCCTCTATAAATTGGGGGCAATTATTTGGGGGGGCTGGTACTGAACACAACACCCAACATGGATGGAAACAAAACAGTGTATGCATCTTATTGAGCCTAGTAACGAACCAATTCTTTAAAGATAATTAATAACCTCTGGGTCAACTGATAAGGTCTGAGGGGTAGACCGTGTCGTAGGTGGGAGGATTGCGTAAAAAGTGATGCGATGATTTAGATTAAGGCGTTAAGCAATGAACGGAAGTCAACAAACAATGAATGTTGAATTCTAAATTTTAGGACAATAGCAGGCCTAAAGATTTAGAAAACGACCTTATGCGAAATCGGAGGCGTTGCTGTGGACATTACGGGCCAGTTCGAGGCGACATCTACCTCGTTTTCTAGATTGCCAGACAATAGAATCGGCTTCGACTCTTCAGGTTTGTCAAGCCTTTTATTATTTTTTAAAACTAGCGCCCTGCTTTGCAGGAGTAGTAAGACATATTATGCCTAGATGTTTTGTCTGTCTAATGTATTACAACAAAAAAATATTAATTTAAATTAATACATTAATACATAATTTTAAAATTATGTAACAACAAAAAAAATATTTAATTCATACCCGTTTTTTGCGATAACCCATAAGATACTCGTTTAAATTATATAGTATAAAATATACTCGTACTAATAATGCGCATGGAATGCTTAAGATAACTAAAGTATATAAGTTGATAAGGATTAATACTGTACTCGTCTAAATATCTTTCCAAATACTGTATTGTACGTTATCAATTTTTTTGAGGATAAATTGGTAAAGCAAGTTATCATTAAAATATAGATATATGCTATCCGTAACTTTTTGTAAATCTATAAAAAAAGGAATATACCGCCATGCATAGTTTCCTTATAAGACAAAGGGATTATGCAGTTTCATAATTTAAACCTTCTTGGAGGCTTTTTTTTTTCCTACTCTTCCAACAATTATCGTTATATTCCACAACAATTTACACAAAACCTTGACTATTTATATACCAAAACCATTCTCGTGGTGAATCACTCTATTTATTGGTGAAAACCGAATGAAAATTCGTGCAGTAGTTGATGAGTTTACCGCGAACAATCAGACAGGCGCGGCAGAGGACTTTGTTTTATAATATGTATAGATAAATGTTATATTATGTATAGACGTAGCTGAATATTTATAATCTGCTATGCTAGCACACAAGGGAGCGGAGTGGCTCAGTGGTGGAGCACAGAGCTGCCATGACGGAAATCCTGGTTCAAATCCCGTAGCGGGCAAGACTTTTATTTAGTCTGTTTTCAGCCGGAGATGGATCATATAGGATCTAGGACCCTCCGGGGTCTAACCAAGCCTCTATACAATATTATAAAAATAGGGAACCCAAAATAAGGTGGGAAATCTCGCGGTTGAGCGTGACCTAGGCCAAGTCACCTCCTTGCAGAACCGTTGTCCATGAAACAGTACATTCTCTAACATGTACTGAACTTTATGTATTATCCAGCCTAGCTCTTATAATAAGCTTATGGGTAGGTCAATTATACTTAATATTATTATACACAACTCATTACGATATAGCACTAAATATTTATATAGAATTATTCTTTATCAAAAAATCGTTTTCATTTTATTTTATCTGCTGCAGTAAAGTAATATTCAACTGTTAGGTTTAATATCATTCTCAATTATTCTTACCTGGGGAAAGATCTAAGATGTAGATTCAAACTTGGTGAACAACATTTTTGCATTAGTTTACTTGAGAATTAAAACAGTTGCTAAGTTGACTGAGTACGAAAGTTGGTAAGAAGAGAGCCGTTAAGTAGTAAGTTGCTGTGCTGTAAGTCCTAACTTGCGCAACTTCCCTCTTCGGAATAAGGTCATGGTTTTAAATTGGCTTGGGTTAAATTTTACAGAGGATTAACAATAGAAACCAATGACAATGACCTGACTAATAGAATTTCTTTAATATTAAATTTTATTACTCTATAGCTGATTACGGTTACCCCCAAAACAGAAAATATTCAGTAAATTGATCGCTGTGCTTATATAAAACTATACTACTATTATTTATTAGGGTTATGGTCACTAGTAGAGAATATAATGTTTCTAAGACAACTGTTATACAGAGATGTGAAATTGATGATACCATACTCAAGTTCCAGGTTTCCCCCCTACTTTATAGATGCTGATTGTACCCCTGAAGGGTCTTTAGTTCCTATTGGCAGTTAAAACAAAATAAATAATTCATAAAAATTAAGACGGTAAAAATTAATATCTGTCTCCGATATTTCTATTTCTGTTTTAGTTTGGAGACTTAAGGCTTTTCGTTGGAATTTTTCCACGGTCTTAACATTTATGTAAGGTCTCTTTTTTACTTTTCATTATTAATATATTTTGTGGAGTAGCCGTAGGTCCACTGGTTTCTTGATTATGATAAAAAAAAAAATTTTCTTGCATTTTTACTTTCATTTTTTCATATGGTCTTTCTTTTTAAGTTTTGTGATGTTTGCTATTATTTATTTTTCCTGTGGTGCTTTTTGAAATTTGGTGAGTGTATATTGAATTTTGAATTTCTGAAGTATCTATCAGCTGTTTTTATTTAACCTTAACCAGCTGGGGTCGAGTAACCTTCCTTATGACTCTTTAGTTGCATTTGAGCCTTCGAGGTGGTGGGATGTTTCTTGGGTGCATTATTCATGTTTTGTTTTGCTGTTATTCTCTTTCTACCCTGAGGATGCCTGAATGGGCGAAATATCGGACAGATATTTCTATTTCTGTTTTAGTTTGGATACTTAAGGCTTTTCGTTGGAATTTTTCCACGGTCTTAAAATAGTAGTAATATTATGTATTCCAAGAAAATAATGAGTGAGGCCATTCATAATACAAGGTATAGGATCTTAGATAGATGGATGGCGTAACAGAGGATCCTGTGTATGATTTTCGAACAGCATTATTATTATTAACAAGTAGCTCCAAGACGTTATTAGATAATCACCCACTCACAACCTCTCCCAACATTAAGATGGCATACCTTATCCATAGCCTGATTTAATTTATATAGAAAAATGTCAAATAAATGCACAACTTGTTTTAGTTAGACGAAACTCCGTTTAATGGTCACACTGCTCCACTTTGATTCGATTATAAATCTTTTCCCTCTATTTCTTACTAGTTCGAAATGAGAACTTTTGTACCCCGAATTGCCAAAAGGCCAAATCTTATATCTTAATGTTAAGACCGTGGAAAAATTCCAACGAAACCCCTGAGTCCCCAAACTAAAACAGAAATTGAAATTATATATCCAATATTTCGCCCATTCAGGCATCCTCAGGGTAGATAGAGAAAAAAACAAAAACACAAAAGAACAAAACCAAAAGAAAACATGAATAATGCACCCTGAGGATGCCTGAAAGGGCGAAATATTGGACAGATAATTTCAATTTCTGTTTTAGTTTGGAGACTAAGGGCTTTTCGTTGGAATTTTTCCACGGTCTTAGCATTTATGTAAGGTCTCTTTTTATTTTTCAATATCCTTATATCTTAATATTTCATACTCTTTTCTCATAAATTAATTATCATTATTTTAACATGTTTATTCATTTAAACGGACGATGCTACAACGGGAGGCCTAAATATTGACTATCCAGGTATAATTAGGAGGGGAATTTATAACGAGCTCCTGACATCGCACAGGCTTGGAATTTCCGTTTTACATCTCGAAGGACGGTATAACTAAGGATTTTTTATTCTCATTGAAAAATCCTAAGGATACCCGTTGGGCTGCGAACCCACGATCTTTGATACAGTAGATTGTTATGCTGGCCAATGCACCACAGGTGACTCCTGCATAACATGTTATCAGTATGTTTGTAATAGGATAACCTTTCTTATTATTTTAATCTTATCCGAAAACTAGGGCATTAGAAGGCAATAGATTTCGTTTACGACTTTATTATTTTTTTCATCTCTTAATTTCCCCCAAGTCGATGAAAGTGTAATCCAATTTTATCAATATCCTTTCTATCGCACAATCAATAACTCGGAGCCAGTCAAAGTCAAAGTCTTCTTAAGTTTATCTTCGCCACTAATGATCATTAAGTCAGCATCATCCACTAATGTATATCTCCTAATTTATTTTCAATTATAAAACCTCCATTTCCTTTTATGAAATGAGTTTCAAAGAGCACAGTTTTATGGCTGTAGCCCAATTCAAGTACCTGGGAGGTCTGGTTACAGTTGATAACAAAATAGAGAGTGAATTACAAGCCGTAATAGCAGCAGGAAATAAGAGGTATTCCTCATAAATTAGAGTGTTTCAGTTTAAATCACTGTCTAAAAGTATGCAAATCCACTAGTAAGCCCGCGAGACATGGCCCCTGACCAAATAATTAGAAATTATGCTCAACTTATGGGAAAGGAAAATATTAAGAAGAATCTGGGGCTAAGTGGCCGAAAACGGCGTATGGAGAAGAAGAAAGAATGAGAAGCTGATAGACCTACTGATTGGGCATGGTTGCATTGATGAAGAAAACCAGAATGAGATGGATGGGGCATGTGGAAAGAATGACAGACAACAGGGTATCAAAGAGAACGCTCAATGAGAAATCAGACAGTAAACGAAGCAGAGGAAGCCCTCGGATCAGATAGCTGGATGATGTCGAATGTTGAAGTTGCTGGGTGTACAAAACGTGAGGAGGATAGCGCAGGATCATGAAGATTGTTCGGCTGTGGTGGTGGAGGCCCGTGTTCTTGCAGGACCGTAGATCCAAAATAATAATTTTTTTAAATATTTTATACCAATCAGGATTATTCGAGGTAAATTATTTGTACATAACTACTATATGGGTTATTCAGAGATATGTATAGAGCGCTTAGTAACAAAGTTGCTGAGTCGGCTATGACAGGTAAATTATTTCTTCTGTTAACGCCAGTTCATCGACCCCGTTAAACCTCACGACCCTCCCGGGGCTCATCCAAAATGGGCACCCTTAATAGGAGGAAACCTTTATCTCGGACGAATCACATACCTGAAATGTCGTTGTTTCAGAAACAGTATAGTCTCCACTATGTACATAACCAAAGATCCTTGATGAGTTGTAATATTACAAATCTATTTTTTTCTCTGCAAATATTCATTGCTCATTAATTTTTTTTCTTTATTTTTAGGCTGAATTCATTAAATAAATGTACCTAATTTTATTCTCCAGTTACTAAATTCTTTAAAAGAAAAACCTAATAAGATAATGATAACGATTAAGATATAATTGGAAGCGTCCAAAAACAAAACGTCGACCTCTCAATTAGCATTAAGTTACCAAGTAGTTAACGCCTCTTAAATACAGAGGACAGGATCATCAGGACAGGAAAATATATCATAATAAGATAACTATATGTGAGTATATATTATATTGCCTTTTTCTAAGTTTTTCATGTTTGATGTCTTTTGCTTTGTCAGGCTTTATGCGGTTTGTTTGATTCTTCACATAACATCACTATATGCTGCTATGGCTAATCAGACGATGCTGGGAGTGTCCTAAAATTTTCCTATCCAGGAATAATTAGGATAGGGATGTTCATCGAGTATCTGACAGCATGTAAACTGGGGACCCCATTGTACATCCCCTCATACGGACGGCATAATCAATGATTTTGTTACTCCCTTTTAAAAAATCCTACACCTGCCTACTGCCAATATGCGATCTTGGGCAGAAAAGATTTCTAGGCTAGTCACCATATCATAGGCAACGCTGCATTTGCTGTGGTTTTTTAACTGAATTGGCTTGACTTCAACTCTCAACACATTAAAATTCATAAAAAAAGGACTGGCACGCAACGATGAAATGCTTTTAAACATGTGGGAAAGAAAAATCCTCAGAAAGATCTTTGGCCCTACAAAAGAAGGAGATCGCTGGCGGATGAAGAAAAACGAGGGACTAAGAAATCTATATGGTACACCAGATATCGTTGCCACGATTAAGAGTGCCAAGATATGATGGCTGGGGCAGGTACAAAGAATGGAAAGAAGTAGATTACCAAATATGATGATGGAGGGACACCCTGGTGGAAGGAGGAGCAGAGGGAGACCTAGACTTCGTTGGCTGCAGGATGTGGAGGAGGACCTTCGGACGCTGGGTGTCGGCAGGTGGAGAAGGGCAGCCGAAGACAGGTCGGAGTGGAGGAGGATCACGGAGGAGGCCAAGGTCCTGCAAGGACCATAGGGCCGTTAGATAGATATATAATTAGATACTTTTCCTTACATCATACAATTCATCAATTAAGAATATATCGTTTAAGGGAATTAATCTTAAATTATTAATTAAATTTAATTATCAATTCACAATTTACTTAAGCGCAACCTTAAATTGAATTGCAGAAGACAGAGAAGAGGAAAATGTTTAAAAATTACATAGCTAAATAGGTTAAGGGGAAAACTTTGGCGGAGTTGGAAGCTAACTTCAATACGACCGAAGTGAGGAGTTTCTCTCCTGTAATTGTTGTTAACTCCAATTAGAAGATTCTTCATTGAGTTTTGAAGTTTCCTGTTAGCAATCCCAAGGCCGACAATCAAACACCATAATATGGTAAACACCAAAGGAACATTTAATTCGTTACAACTTTGTGTTAATGTTTTGACGCTGTGACGGAATTATACATGTAAATTTTCTAAAACTATTACTGGCTCCTGAACAGGTGATATGTAACTTCATCTATGTATTATGAAACTACATAAATGTTTTTACAATTTAATTATTTTATCGATTAAGAAGATATGCAGTATGCCAATTATTGTTTTCTTGTTCGAATAAAATGTGTTTAAAGTGAAATATAAAAAAAAAAAATATGGATTACACCAGCAACATTTTTTTCTTTTCTTTCCCATCTTATTGAATTACAGCTGTTTACAATAAATACAAGATCTCGAAAAAAAAGTAAATGTAAGAAGAGCAAAATTATGAGAAAGATTTTCGGTCTGAAATTAACTGGATACCTATTAAAATCAAGGAAAATCAAAGAAAATATTTCGCCTATTGAATTTTTTTTAATGTAAAAAAGTCAAGTTTAAATAGATTTACAAAATGCAAAACTAGAATGAAGAGATATTACAGATAGTAAAAATTAAGAAACAAGTTAAAAACTTTGATATTAATGTCTCAGAATTGAAGAAAGCAGGAACGAAATAGAAAGAGAAGAGAAAAAAATACCTGGAGAAAAGATGCAGGGATTATGCAAGAATTAAGAGGTAATTGAATACATCTTGCGCTTGCTGATCCCGAACTGCCATAACTGATGGATCTAGACCGATTTGGCTTTGTCTTTCATCCTGACTATACGTCGGACGGAAAGACACTGTTGAATTTTCTACCACTGTACCATGGAAACCATTGTCCACAACGTCATATCGGGTGACCCTCTCTACGATGTCTATTATAGAGGGTCAAAACTCGATATATGGGCATATCGATTTCATACACTTTCATTTATTTTTTCCACCTCCCTCAGAAAGTTGCAATAGATCAAGATTGTATAGTTGGCAGAAAAGATAGCTCGGCTGTTCCAGGCCTCGTAAATCCCGCCATTTATAACCTGACAAATCGCATATTTTATCTCTTTACGAGAATACGCTGGTTCGTAACTATTTTCATAATTTATTGACGGTATGCTTTCTCATGGTTATCTTCTATTACCTCTGTCTAATCTCTAATTTTCCTTATCGTTGCTTCTCCTCAATGTCTATAAGTTTATTTTAACGTTGGTTTCACGAAGGGTTTTTGACTCCAGATGGAGGGAGATCTCTGTACATTTTCATTATTTTATATGTTTTTTATAAACAGAACAACCAAATATCAGGCGCAGAACTCTAGAATACTTCTAAAAAGTGCCATTTTTCGTCAAACAATAGTACAAAGATAATGTTCATTGTTAACTGAATTTCGAAATATAGGCCATTACTTTATTTTTTGGACTAGTATGCAGAATCTGTAGTTTCTCATAATGATACATCGAACAGAATTATTTTCATACACTCATGTAATTGGAGATGAAGTCCTGGTATGAGACGAATTAATTGAACCGTAGAAGAGAAACATAATTTTATGCTGGGACCAGGCCCCTTAAGAATAACAGATATGTAGAAAAATTTAATGAATATATATCTGGGCCAACAGGCTACATTATAAGAATAATACAATATTTACTATCGGAAATGATTATAAACTAAAAGTTCTGGTAAAGAAAAAAATAGAATAAAAGTGTAATGTAACAAGTGTGAAGCTGAGAAAAAAAGATAAATAAATAAAAGCACCTAACATTATAAAAATAATAATACTGTGAATGATAATACGAAATTAAAATAAACTATGATAAGCTCATGATAAAAATATACCTTATAGACAGTCCAAACAGTTTAGAGACTAGAGGGCTACAACAGAATGTGTAGGAGGACAACAAAAGCAGTGTTGATATGTTACCAAAACAATCAGAAATTACCTACCATTCCTAAGGTCGTAAGTTTGCAGTGGATTTACCATGTATGGAAAACCAGATCGGGAATCATTTGAGAGAAAATCCTGCCTCAGATGGCTGGGACATGTGGATTCCAGAAACTATGATGTCAAGACGCCTACTATGCGGAAAAAATTGAGGAAAATGATGCAGAGGAAGACGAAGAATGAGATTTTTGGATGGCGTCGAAGAAGACCTAAAGTTGGTGGAGTAAGGAGATGGAGAAAACGAGCAAAGGACAGGAGTGATAGGCTAAAGGTCCTTGAGGAGGACCAGGTCCTTGTAGGACCGTAGCGCCCATCAATAAGTAACTAAGTAAGACAAAATTTAAGACTCCCATTGTAGCATGGCCCGATTAGCCATTGCAGCATTAAGTGGCGCTAAACGAATAAGCAAACAAAACAACTCAAGTCAACGCACTGCAGTAATTCTCACCGTGAACTACATCTAAGAGAGGTATTCTCTATCTACAAGAAGTCTTTCCAAGAGGATTTATCGAAGATCATTATGCGAAACTTTTATATGAATCGTTAATAAACTTGAGGCCGGATTCGAACCGGTGCCAATCCTGACACGAGAAAGCTCAAGGTGAATCGTGTTACACCCTCGAACACTTCTGCCTCGTCTCTCCTTTTAACACGTCTAGTCTAAACGAGGTTAACCTTTCCCCTCAACGGATGTTACGATGTTCCAGTTTTCTTCCACCAGTTCTCATTTCCTTCTATTACTTATCCCTAAGCGATTGAATTTTCTCGGTTGCCCTTATCTAGAAGGCATAAAAGGCCATGCCCGCGAAATATATATATGAAAATTATCGATAGGCAAATACAAATTAAATGTATGTTCAGTAAAATAAGTAAGGAAAATCTTTTCCTCTTTTATATTCTTGAAACCTATCAGCATTACTCTTTTTTTTTTTCAATAAGCTTTATTATAAATTCAAATTATAAAAACCATTGAATTTGGTCAAATTTTACAGCTCTTATTTATAATAATTTTTTAATGGTAATAATAACAAGACAAAGGAAACCCACAATCTGATCTCTACTTACAAAGTTCCGTCCCTGTATCCGTAGCCAAACCCAAAACTGCCAGTTCACACTTCACCCAATCCTCCCACCTACGCCTCGGTTACCCCTCAACGTTTACCAACCGGCAAAGCGCTTATTAACATTTTAGTTAATCAGTCCAACAACTTCAATTATATTAACTGGGTCATGCTCCGCAATTCCGCGACGTGTAATCTACCAAATTTTTCATTGGTTTCACCCTTATTCGGACAGAATATTCTATACAACACCTCAATTTCGAATCCTTCAGCGTCACATCCTTAAAGAAGAGTTGGAAGGAGGATAGTTTTATAAATTCTGATTGGTAATGCCGAGGCCAAATAAGAAGTTTTTGTCTTTAAAAGCATCTTCATTTCCATATTCTTAGTCTAATTTACTTCCAGTCCTATATTCTTACCTGCATTCCTCAACGTTTCTGTGTTTAGTTTTATAGTAACCGCATTTTCACCCAACAGTATCGAATTTTCCCTCTATAGTTAAGCAACTGTAAATTATAAATTTATTATAATAATTTACACAGCAAGAAAGAAATTAGGTTAATTTCCAAAATGGAGATGAGTGGGAGAACCGCATGTTAAAAAGGATTTAATATTTGATCCTGTCAATTGTTAGAAAGACCTCATTAATCAACATGTTTTCACCTGAGTTAGCCTCAGAGGACTCTTTGTACTGGCTGTATTAAAATAATCAGAACAAAACCGCGGATCCTTTGAACTTGCCCTTTCATCTTTATCCGAAATTAATTATGTAACGGTTTCCTCAATCCCTCTGAAATATTGTAGTCTAATATTTTTCAAAAGGGTCATTATTGTTGCTATTTAATTCACTTTGGGTCTTTCTATTCTTTGTTTAACAAAAAAAAAAATACACAAAATATAGAATAATTGAATTAGAAACTCACTAAAAATTATAATTATCAATAACATCAGTAGTTCACTTTGACATTGAGGTGTTACTTATGAAATGTCCGTTTTTAAAGGAAATTTTATTTAGTAATTCTTATACAACTTTCTCAGAACTAAAAAAAAATCAGGATTTTGTGATGAAATAGATCATGATAATGCATTTTTGACTTGAGAATCATTTTCAAAAAATTTAGCCATAAGGAAGTGGTCTGAGTCTGGCGATTAAGGTGGGTTGAAAACGGTTGACATTGTTGGTTTCTTCAATGTCTATTGCGAAACATGAGGCCTGGCGTTGTCGTTAACCATTTCCCGATTAACCAATGCAGGTCCTTTTTTCGACAAGATTTTGTTACATTATGTAAATATTTGGTAGAAAGTAGATATGAAGTATTTATGAAGCCAACGGAAAATGATCGTTACATTCATTACAACACCCCGGAGCACTGTGGTAAAGTTTCTTGCATACTGATCCTCCGAGTGCCCAAGTTTATGGTCATAAAAAGTCCCCCAGAAAAATATTCCATGACCATATTTGATGGCATGTTAAACCATGTTCGTACAATAGTGCTGATGGTAAATATTAAAAAAAAACTCATAATCTTTCAACATAAACATAGTAAACAAAATAATTCAACTTTGAATTTTGCATAATAATAAAAATGGACATTTCAAATGAAACTGCCAATAAATTATTAAAATATAATTATAATTTTTAAATAAACAAATATAGTTATAATAAATATAATTTTTGTACAATAGACGTATTTCCAAGCACCTCATTTAGAATGCTATATCGTGCTAATCGACTAGTTTTAGCAATTGCAAGTAATATACATCAAGTACAATACCAAACTCATTGTAACGTATTAAGCCGAATTCTATATTATGTTGTTAGTCCCGTAAATGGTCGCCATTTTGTTGTATCAACACGAAGATTTTGAAAAGTGTTATTCATTTGTTTAATTACGTTCTTTAAGTTGCCAACTGTGGTTCAATGGAGAAGCAGAGTACTTGAGGAAGTATGTAATTTACCCGTAACCGATTACCTTTAGTATTATTTCCAACAGTTCAGTTAATAGAAAGGTGAAAGTGTAAGTATAAAAATGGCACTACAACTAAAACAGTTTGTCAAATCTATAAAAGAGAATGGCTGTGATTGGTCGAACCTGGGGCCAATAGAAACAAAGGAGATAAAGTGCTCCCGCTCCGGAACTAGCCACTCAACTGATTGCTTTCCCATTCTAGCTTTTGTCCCTTTCTAGCCAATACTATTTTGCTCTCATTCTATTTTCCAGGATAGATGTTTTCAATTGAACTTTGTTATTGAATTCCTAACGGCTCAACTTAGATTGCAGATGACTGAATATTCTAAATAAATGGATTAGAGACTTCGGTCTGTCTAAACATTATTCAAAACTATATATTCTAAATTGGTAATCAATTGCTATTATTTATATTAATTATAATTATTTTATATCCTTCAATAAGGATTTATCGTTTTATTGCAATCTAGACATAACTCGTTTAAAGTTTAAGTAGATTTTGAGATATTTAAACTTTTTATGACATATTTTCCTACAATATCAATAAACAACGATTTTTATATTCATCCAAATATACTATTTAAAGAAAAAAATACTTTATAAAATATAGTAGTTGCAGATTTAGAATTAGAATATCTATTCTTAGATTTATTTTAAAGCAGCCTACAATAGCATGGACCACAATGAATTATCGAACCCTAAAAAATCTGAATATACCCCAGAAGATCATTCGTCTTGTGAAAATGACTATTTAAGGGTCAAAATGTCTTGTAAAAGTCGAATGAGATCTTTCATAAGAATTCCATACAGATACGGGAGTGAGACAAGGACAAGGCCCTCGCCTGCCAACTCTTCAACCTTATAGCAGAAATGGCCATAAGAAATTCCGGAATTCAGGTAGATGCAACCCTGTTCAACATACTATTCCAAATCTAGGGTATGCCAATGACTTTGACACTGCGGCAAGATCTAAAAGGGCGCTGAGGGAATCTTTCTTAGCACTGGAAGAGGCAGCCAAGAAACTTGGGTTTAATGTCAACATACAGAAGACCATAGGAGCAACCCAGCAAAAAGAGGATTACTTCGAAGTTAGTCAGTGTCGATTCGATTGCGTTGACAGCTTCGTCTACTTAAGGACAGTAACTCACAAAATTACATGTCTCAGGAGATAAGGAGAAGAATTAATTCTGCTAATAGGTGCTATTATAGCCTAAGGAAGCAACTAACTAGCAAGTTCCTTTCTGGGCAGACAAAGCTGCTGATTCGACCGGTACTAACATATGGCTCAGAGGCCAGGGCTCCAACAAAGGCAGACGAGAAAAAGCTCTTAATCTTCGAGAGGTCAATCCAGAGGAAGATTTTCGGTCCGATAAAAGTGGGAAGAATATGGAGAAGACGATACAATAGGGATATATGACCTCTATAAGAGCTATGATGTCAGAACAATCAAACTTGGCCGACTGCGATGGGCAGTTCACGTGCCACGGATGGAGGACACTCGGATTCTTAAGGAGATCCTCACAGAGGGAATCCATGGCACACGGAGAGTAGGGAGACCAAATGTGAGGTGGATGGAAGCTATAGCGGAGGATGCACTTACCCTTCTTAATGCTAGAAACTGGAGGCGGCCCAGACTCGGTGATGAGTTGTTGCGCCGGATATTATTATTATTATTCTTAGATGTCTATCCTTTCCACTAAAATCATATTAATTTAACTTTGTGTAACTTTTTAAGAAAGAGGTATATCGCTGTACGTTGGAAAATGTTTAATAAGGTTAACTTATTAAGAAACAAGAAAGTTTTTGAAGTAACAGTAATATCTGATCATTTAAAAAAAAGAGCCATTTTCCACCTGTTATGGTAACTAAAGTGACTATTTTTTAGCTATTTTTTCAGTTTAAAAAGAATGCCATTCTACCCTCAATTTTTTTAAAGACTAAAAGAGTAAAGTAGAATTTAAAAAAATTATTCAGCACTAAACGACTGTTTGAAAATTTGAAGTAGCTGGGGCAGTAACTAACGAGACAAAAATATGACATCTGATTGAAGCAGCTTTTCTCACCAATCAGCTAGGAACATTCTGAGTACATGATATTTATGCCTTAGATATGTAGTTTATTCTGGACGTTTAGTTTTAAGAAATAAGCACTATAAACTGGGAAATGAAGGTGATTGGGTGAAGGACAGTGGAATTGAGTTTTTTTTTAAATGAAGCGATTACATTTTACTTGACGCAAGATTCAATAAATACAATTATTTAGTCGCTAACAGATTACTGCTAGTTTAAGATGTAATATTTTTAGTTCGTCTATATTTATACCTATCGCTAGCCCAGTACACGTATTACAGAGTATATAGATATAGATGATGATGTTGATATGAAAATGAGAAAAACTATATCAAAGATTCTGAGTATCTTTCTTATTTTTGGTCTTTGGATGGTACCCGGTCGCGATTTTTTGACCTGAAGATCTAAGTGTAGTTTTCGACCCAGAGAACCACTTGGTATCAAAATCACTGATTTTTCAATTTTGTAACATACAACCTTGTAATACTAAGAAAGCGCTATGTAAACAATAAATAATATTTCTACTATTTTACAAAGCCTACCATTTTACATACATATATATATACGTAAAGTGTTAGCAACGTTTAAATAGCTTTAAAGATAAACATCTCTCAGCGTTACACTTCATGAATAACGTTCTAGAAAAATGTTTTTCTAAAGCATGTCGCAGAACATTTGAATGGCGTATATTTGAACTCTTAAGGATCAATTAGCAAGCTTCCTCTGAATTTAATTAACGGGAAACTAAACCATGAAATTAAATGAAGAGGTTTCTTTAGAACTGACAAGCGTATTTTAATTTTATCTTTCCAAGACAGCCTTAAAAAAATTATATTTATAAAAAATATGTTGTGTGTCCATTAACTTAATTTTCCCAATATGCTTGGCTTCTATAAAATCAAATCAAAGATATTGAAAATGATTAACCGAAAGCAATAATATAGATTATTATAACAATTATACATATATATTAAAGTATCTGTTAAAGAAGGAGTTATCTGTAGTCGTTTCGAATACAGTTACAACTAAAAAGTTTATTCTTTTCATTTCTCTTTATTCGTTTCATTTTTAATATTTTTCTAAAATACAAGTTATTGTGTTTTAGTATGGACAAGATAATGTAATTATCGGTAAAGTTTATCCTTCGATAATCATTTGATTAAGATTTAAAAGTTTCAAGTACTAAAGCTCAAGATAACTTGTATTATTGGAAAAACTCGAAGATGCAACCTACGGAATAATTACCCATATTAATTTAGTTTTTAAGGGTTATATTAATTAATTATAAACACCTGAAAATTATCCTCCGACTTTATTAATGACAGAGGTATGGGCGAATAGTAATGTCGAGTTTTGAGTTGTAGTAATGTTGAACGGATTTATTAAAGGAATTTTGGTGATAATTCTTTTTGAATAATAGAGGAAAATAATAAAATGATAAAACTAAAAGTGGAAAGTTTAAATGAACAAAAATGTATTCGGATTCGAAGAAGTTTCAATGAAGTTTCTTCGCTCTGAACGGATTTTCAAATCAGGGACTACTTTAGTTGTTCAAAGGAAAGGAGGAATCAATAATGTCTGAACAGAATATCATTACAATATTCTTCTTATTTACGCAGAAAGACTGATTCAAAGAGTATTGATTTTTAATGCATACATTGAATGTTGAAAACAAAATATATTTAAGGAGATGGAGATAGTTGGGGGGTGCAGTCAAGAAAACACCATATAAGTCAAGACTTATTTGGTATATTCTTGACTGCACCCCCCAACTATCTCCATTCTCCATTATATCATCTAGTCAACTATTTTCCTCTCTAAAATATATTTTCATGATAAAGAGGAAAATGGTTTACTGGAAGATACAATGGTAAAGAAGGATACAATTTGTCTAGAGGATACAATTTAGTCTTTAATAACACTAAAAAAGGTTAACTTCATTAGTTTAAATTTGAATATATTTTCAAACAGGATCAATAATAAGGTTTAATTTAAAAAGCTATTCTCACGCTGATAAAATTAATTACTATTGATCAGACCTTTACATGTTAATTTTTCATAAACAATTCAATTTATTTTTTTCAAAATAAGATTTTGAAATACTGAAGGGGATTGTATATGTATATATAATTTCAAAGTCCCTTTCTCCGGCAGTGTTCTTTAAAGACAGGAAATGAAAATATATTTTCATATATTGGATTGTAACATATGAAAATCATTTAATCCTTTTTCATAATCAGTCTTACTTTTCCTTTTGAAAATAAATAAGAATAAAATTATGTCTTCCGCGGAATTCGAATAATTTTTCTCTACGAATTTAAACTTGGTCATTGCGTCACGGAGGCGTAAGTACTATGACTGCTTCCAGGCACCGTAAGGAGCTTAGTAAGACAAAAAAGCTGGAATATGACTACCACAAGAATTAACCGAGGCCCAGCAGCTCCAGGAGCTGAATATAGACTTCCTTCCTTACCTACCATATCCTCCGGACCTTTCTCAAACTGATTTTTAGTTTTTCCGTTGTTTGGATAATTCTTTAAGAAAAAAATAATTTGACAACGAAAATGCCCTGAAATCGGCCTTACAAGACTTCGCTTCTTCCTTGACACCCAATTTCTACAGAGTGGGGATAGAAATGGTTGTTTCACGTTGTGAGAAGTGAATTGAAATTGAAGGATCCTATTTTGCTTAATAATTTTTTTGCTAATAATTTAAAATTTACACCTTCACTGACATTTCATATGTTACAATCCAATATATGAAAATATATTTTCATTTCCTGTCTTTAAAGAACACTGCAGGAGAAAGGGACTTTGAAATTATATATACATATGCAATCCCCTTCAGTATTTCAAAATCTTAAGAAAAAAATAAATTGAATTGTTCATGAAAAATTAACATGTAAAGGTCTTACCAATAGTAATTAATTTTATCAGCGCGAGATTAGCATTTTAAATTAAACCTTATTATTGATCCTGTTTGAAAATATATTCAAATTTAAACTAATGAAGTAACATTAGTTTGCAAAAATAATATTTTGACTATAAGTAAGAGCAAATTTAATGAAACGTTTATGCGTTACATTGATGTGTACACTTTAAAATTCTATTACAAAGTTTTATATATATACATATATATATATATATATATATATATATATATATATATATATATATATATATATATATATATAGGAAATGGACATATGGGTGTAGAGTAGCTCAGTATGTAGAGTGCTGAGTTCCAAAGCTGAAGACCCCGGGTTCAAATCTGGCGCTGGCAGCTATAATATATTTTATGTTAACAGTCAGGGATGGACCCTGTGGGACCTAAAGACCCTTCTGGGGCTCACCCTGTCTGTATAAAGTGGTTACCATTAGTTGGGGGAAAAACATGGCATTTAAGAGTGATTCCGGACAAATCATCGCCAAGCACCAAACGTTCTCCTAGAAGTACTAGACCCAATAATATGTATTGAACCCAACTTCCGTGATACAGGTTTATATATATATATAAATATATATATATTATACATTATATATATAATATAGATATATATATATATATATATATATATATATATATATATATATATATATATATACTTGTATTCAGAATAAAAAGAGGTGTAGAAGGAGCCAATATTGCACACCCTCAGAGCACAATAGTTTGAAAGGATAATTTCCACCCAGCGGAGTGGATATAATCCTTTCCAACTATTGTCCTGCAGATCCTATCCTTTGATCCTTCAACTCCTTTCTCTTCTTTATTCTGGGGAAAGAGCTTTTGGGATACACTAGAATAGAGAATGTAACGAAGGATCCGTTGAGCGAGGTAAATTTCCGAAACGTTTTCCTTTATAGAACTGAAAATAGCATCGACTTGATAATAAATGAATGTGTAAAAATAGTTATTGAAAGTTAGAAATCACTTAATTAACTAGCAACATTGTACGGCTTTCGAGTCTCATCAAATAGATCATTTATGTATGTTCTGGTCCGGGGTCGGGCCTGTTCTTCCAGTGATTTGATTTTCTGGGCTTTGATCGGATGGCCGATTTTGGAGTCCTCAACTGGATGGCTTTTGATTGGTACATCATCTCTTGTTTGAAGCGTAAGGAATATGAATACAAAATCATCAATACTGGCAGAAGAATTTATTTACACTAATCATGAAATAGAGTTTGTCAAAATTAGAGTGGTTAAAAAATGCAATGATACAGATAAGATGGATATAAATGAATCAAATTATGGCTCCCAAGCATACCAATGGTAAAGAAGAAACCGAAAGAGAAGATGAACCAATTAGAAAGCATCTAATCAGACCATTAGAAGAATAGGCTCCGATCCCGGGCCCGAACAGATATAAATACCGAAGGATAGAAGGACATATTTAGTCTCAGGTTAAGCCATGAGGAAGCTGCGTTGGTAAGGAAATTTGACCACATTGTGGAACCCCGAAGAAATCTTTGATGGATGGATTCAATTATTTTGTTATCTTACCTATACGAAATCTTCCTGTTGTTTGCCAATTATTAGATTTTAGCCCAAAATAAGTCGATACAGAAGATATGTTCGCGCGTGTGCTGTTAATAATAACCCCCAGGCACTGAAGGATTAGGAGCAGAGGGGTAGGAGGTGGGAGTTAATGAGTTAGTGGGGCCTTAGTGTATTATAGACCTCACTCAACCTCTTAATTAATTACCAATTCCTCTAGCTAGAACTATATTTAGGAGTTTAGATTATTATATATATTGCATATCAAAATTACAATTCACAAAATTACATGCTGTACTAAATAGACCAGTCTCAAATTAAACAATTGTACAAAATTTAAATGTATCTGTGCAGAATCATAATTTACAATGAAAGCAAAATGTATTAAAAAAAAACTTCCAACAGAGAAAAATAAAATTAATAATAATAAAATAAACAAAATTGTAAATATACATTCTCAGTAACTTATATACAATACATATATATAAACAATAAAAATGAAATAAACAAAAATGGTATTCTACAATATTAAAGGTTTTGTTCTTTTATATACTTAACGCTATGTACTATTTTTTTTTTAGTTCTCAATATTTTTTAAAAGTGGGTTTTTAGTGTTTTTACACTCGAAAAATTAATTGTTTATATAGTTTGTTAATATAAGGTCTACTTAACTCTTTATGCATAATTTGATGTTTAGGGTAATATGCATAATTTCCAGCAATTCTAAGGCATTTGTTTTGGAATATTTGTAATTTTTTTAAATTAGTTTTAGACATATCCTTTATTCTAAGATGATAAAGGAAATGCTATAAAAGATCGCCACAGATCGGGCACAACAAAAAACTGAAGAAATATGATTCCTTGAATGGTTGATAAAACTGAATTTTTAAAAAATATTATAGAGAGAAAAGTACAAGCCGATCTGTTTTATTCCATGAAGACTTTACTAAGTATAAGCTTTATATTGATTTAGAGTATTCCAAAACGAAGCGCAATACTTAACAGAATGCTGTCAAAGTAAACTGTTGTAGTAAACTATTGTGCACTTAGCCTGGATATTAACTTTCCTTTTAAAGAAAATGGCCCACTTAGCCATAGTGAATGATTAATGCCCCATAACCAACCGACAACCTTCTCACGTCCATTATTGCAATTACTTCTCTATTAAGTTATCACAATTCTTCATCCACTGTCACTTGGTACATTACTCGTAGCTTAACTATATGAGGTTTATTAAATCAATTATTATATATTTGTATGTATATTTATCGCAAATTATATCTAAAAATACAGCATCCCACCGAACAGCAGCTTTTGATAGAGCTTTGCTTATCCGATCCTCGTCCCTTTGGAACTCTATACCTTCTTCCATCCGTCGTTCCAATATTCTTTCAACCTTCAAATCCCGTATATTCACCCACCGACTTTTTTAAAAAAGTAGATATTTTGACGTGAGAATTTTCAATTGTAAATAAGGGTGCTTTTTCGATATTAAGACAAAATAAGGTGAAATAATAAATATTTTAAATTTAAAAAATTACAGTGTGTTTGGGACATAAAAAGGCAAGTTTTAACCAAATATCTTGATTTTTTTTTTTGTAAATGATAAAAATCCTAAAACTTGGTTATTTGAATTTTTCACATACATTTTGAGGTTATGTGGAAAAATGGTAAATACAAAAGTTGTAGACCTTTTTATTACCTACAACTTAGCCATTTATTTTTTTTCCATAGGACTTGTAGTTTTGCGGGAAATCAAGATAAACTGTTTTTTACCCTTAAACCCCTCTCCGCCCCTCTTCCACTTCCCGACCTCAGATCGCCCATAAATTATTTTTCCTTTCATTTTTGTTATATTTCCTTTCTTTTCCAATGGGTTTCATCCTAATATTATTTTTTTTCACTTTTTTACCATTTTCAAAAGCTTCTGCACTGGTCTATTAGTTTAATTGTAGGTATTAATTAACTAAATATAATTACATTATACTTTAATACATAATAGCTTATAAATTAATACCTGTATTGTTATTCTAAAGAGACTTGTCCCAGAATAAATAAAGACTTTATTAGAATTATTTAAAAAAACAACTGTACCAATACAACCCATGACGGATTTACCATAGGGTTCAGTACATTGTGAAGACTGTACTGTTTTTAGGACAACGGTTGTGTAATTAAGAATATCCACATTACAGAAGATGGATGAACCTTAGAGGTGTCTCTAGGTCCCACAGAGTCCGTCCCCTGCTGTTTAAAGATTGAATAGATTACCTGCCACAGCCAGGTTGAACCCAGGATCTTCGCCACGGCAACTAAACGATCTAACACTGAGCTAACCCGCAACGAATTATATCTATAAATTTAAAATAAATAAACCTGTTTTCAAAGTTGAGCATACAATATTTTTTCAACTTTTTAGCAAATTGTTTCAAGGAACAAATAAATCCTCTCAAAAATTTCAAGGGGCATCTGTGTCTACCATCCGCAATCACGCATCAATATATTTAAAGTTCAGTATTTATAATCTCCATGGAAGATATTGATTAATTGTTCTTATTTCGGGCTGTTGAAGTGAGATATGCTATTACTTATATTATTTTTTAGCCCTGAATTGACTAAATATTTACAGGTTCGCTATCTACTGCTGCTTCAGAAACTCGAGGGTTGAATGAGAATCTTAAAAAAAAAATATTTTAACAGAATACTCGATTACTTTTGAACTATTATTAATTACGTGTTGATTTTCTTATGTCTTTTATTATGGTTTAAACAGGTTATGATAACAGTTTCAAAACTTTGTGCAGTAGCCGGAGAACAGTTGATAAGGTAAAGTTTTAGTTCGGTGTTAGACGTAATATACCAGCAGGGTATAACACAGTTTGGGAGCAACTCGACTCATTAAGAGTCCTGTAGGAATAGGACTCTCGTATCTCTGTTCCCACAGGAGAAGGAACAACGCAATCAGAAGTTAGGGGGTCCTGCTTGCTTATATAGTATATATATGTTTTGAAAGCCTTACAAAAACCAAGCGAAAAAAAGAACCTTTAAATCGAAATTGCACGTTTCCTCAAATAAATAAAAATCAACATTATGATCCTTCTTCAAAAATTTGTATGGTTTTATTCCCTAGAAAAGCGGCTTCTGTAAAATTTAAGAAATTACGTAAACAAGAGAGAAAAATGGAGAAATATCCGAATATTTATTCGGATTGAAAAACCCGGAAAATAAAAAATAAAAAAATTGATGCAATCCGGAAAAGATGAATTAAATTCTATAAACTGGATGATTTTAAAAATATCTGATGAATCTAAAATTAAACAATACTTTATTTGCAGAAGTTGAAAAAAGACACGGAGAAGCTGAAATAACACAACTAGGTAGATTTTCAAGTAGCATCCAAAAGGGAATAAAGACTCAAATTCTCCAGTATTTATCAGCTGTTTTTATCTAACCTTACCCAGCCGGGGTCGAGTAACCTTCCTTGTGATTCATTAGTTGCATTTGAGCCTTGGAGGTGGTGGGATGCTTCTTGTGTGCATAATTCATGTTTTTTTTTTTTTTCTCTATCTACCATGAAGATGCCTGAATAGTCGAAATATTGGACAGATAATTTCAATTTCTGTAAAATAGAGCCAAAAACTCAAAAAGAAACACTATTATTATTTATTATATTGTAATTGGGAAAAACCACAATGCAAAGCCTTATGTTTCAAATCCAGTAATACACCCATTTACCAGTCGACGTTTCGCCTATTCAGGCATTATCAAGACACAAAAACAAAAAAGGGTTATGTGAATCACATCTCGAAGAAAAAGGTGCAATACATTCCAAAGATCAACAGCCCAAACAGGCTCCAAACATGAGACATGTTTTTGTTTTTGTGTCTTGATAATGCCTGAATAGCCGAAACGTCGACTGGTAAGTGGGTGTATTACTGGATTTGAAACATAAGGCTTTGCATTGTGGTTTTTCCCAATTGCATTATAATTCAATTTTTGTTTTTAGTTTGGAGACTAATGGCTTTTCGTTGGTTCCACGGTCATAAGAAATAAAGACTCGTTCAAGGCAGAGGAAGAAAAAGGATCCTGCAAGAATGGATGAGATGTGGGATTTGAGTAGACAAGAAAGAACCAGCAATTTGAAAAAACCCGTAGTCCATAGTGGCTTATTTCGAAAATAAAACTTAGCGAACCTAACCGTTCGATGCCGATACCTCCCATCGATGTTTACAAACCTCAGTCCATGATTCATCACCCAGATCCTAATGCATTGTTTCAATCTTAACTTAATCCTCCCATCGATGCCTCGGTCTACCCTTCGGAATTTTACTAGCTTGTACTGCGCATATTATTTTTATAGGAACTCGTTCGTTGTTAAGCCCAAAAACATCACAAGCCCATTTCGAAGCTGTTGCTTCATTTATATCGACAGGTATATGCTCTGCAATTCCGAGTTGTCCAATCTCCTGAATTCTCCAGAATTCTCATCTTTCTTCGGACCGATTATTTAGCTTAATATCTTACTTTCGAAATTTTTAAGACGTTGTTCATTATCAGAATAACGACTACGTTTCACATCCATAAGAACAAACTATACTAATAGTCTAGTTAATTTGAAAATGGTTTGATATTTAAATATTTTTTTCTGATAATGATGTCATTTGACAGTTAAATTAATCTAGGAATAAGTTCAGTTTATGTTCGGCTAAGGCATAAATTTAATTTTATTACGATTCTCATTTTTTCACATGACTAAATGAAATGAAAGTTTTGTAATACCCAAAATAGGAGAAACAAATCTGGCAGTTCAGCGTGATCTGTAACAATTCACCTCCCTGCATAACAATTGTCCAAGAAACAGTACTGTCTCTAATGTCTCTAATACGAACAGAACTCAAGACCCTCCACAGGTTGTGGTGGTACAAGTTTTTTATAATAATATATTTTATATTTTATATTAAATTTTGGTATGGATTTTAATTAAATCTAACTAATATTATAAATGTGAAAGTTTGTATGTTTGTCTCTCTTTCACGCAAAAACTACTGAACGTATTTGGATGAAACTTATTGAATAAAATAGGTTATACATCATAGACCACAGCAAGGGCAGAATTATGTGGGGGGCACGGGGGCATGTGCCCTTCCCCACTTATAATACATAATTAAAGGGAAATCAGGAACTTAGCAGCTTGAAATTTGTAGATAGGTTCTTTGTATAGTTTAAGAAAGAAATTTGGATGATTCCACTCCAAGGGTTTCCCCTTTAATATAATAGGGGTTCAAAGGTTGTATAGAATCCGTCAGTTTTGAAGTTAGACATCTGAAAGTTTGGATGAACGAGTAACTTATATTTTTAAAAATAATTAAGTTATTTATTTAAAATGATCTTTCACGAAACTTTATGTGGAAGACCAAATTCCAGGCGAGCGAAGCCGCGGGCATAAGCTAGTCTTATCTATATCGTAATAAATATGATCTATCATTATGAAATATATTTTGAAGGTTAGATGATCGATACAGTGTACAGTCGCACTATTACTCCATTTTTCCTTTTTTAATTAAATAATATAATAACAAATAATAATAATAACAATAAAAAGTAATAAATGTAAAAGGGGAGTTTGAATTTGCATAAACTTTATCCGCCCCAATTGATCTCGATCATCGTCCTCTGAAAATTTTACGTTTTTCTTTTGTTTTGTTTTTTACATAGATGTATAGAACAGTTCGTTTGTTTGTTTTACTGTTGGCAGAGGCAAATAATTTTCCGCTCAGAAAAACCAACCGTGTTTTAGCTGACCTTTATTTAAACGAAGCCGCATTTTACAATCCAAAAACTCACATGATTTTATCACGAACAAAATTACTCAATGTTAATAGTATATTATGAGGTACTTTCTAGTAACAAATTAACAAAAGTTAACAATAATTTTAAAGAAGAAAAACATAATAAATCCTACTAATATTATAAATGCGAAAGTTAATATGATTGTCTCTCTTTCACGCAAAAACTACTGAACGGATTCGGATTAAACTTTACAGTAATATATGTTATACATCAGAATAATACATGGGCTATAGCAAGAGCGGATTTATGGAGGAGTACGTGCCCCCCCCCCGACAGTTTTTTAGATACTGTTGAGCATCCATTATAGTGCATAATTAAAGTCTAATCCGGAACTTAGGATCTTGAAATTCGCAGATAGGTTCTTTGAATAATTTAAGAAAGAAATTTGGATAATTCCACCCCCAAGAGTTTCCCCCTTAATATAATAGGGGTTCAAAGATTGTATAGAATCCGTCAGTTTTGAAGTTAGACATCTGAAATTTTGGATGTACGAGTAACTTATAGTTAAAAAAAAATTAAATTATCTATTTAAAATGATCTTTCACGAAACTTAATGTGGCAGACCAAATTCTAGGCGACCAAAGCCGCTGGCAAAAACTAGTATTTACATAAATATAAACTTGGATATTTCGCCTTAACACATTTGTTTTATCATATATCAATATAATTTATATCATATATACCATATATATCTGATAAAAAAAAATTGTTTTTTTTTCTCGTTCTCTCATTTCACTCTCGTTTTAAAACTCCTTCCCGGGTGTCAATGTGATAATATTGTATTTTCTGTCACTATTATTCGTTTATTATTGAAATACAATTTTTGTCAGAAATTCATACTTAGAATTGAAAAGCCCACTACCATATTAATTTTTGAAATATTTTAATTCCAATTACAAGTATGTTGGCCTATTGTACTAGTTTGACCTATATATTTATTACTTTTATTATATTGATTTGCTGGATCTATTACAATTATAAATATTACTGCGATCTAAACATTTAATCCGATAAATTATTTTTTTTCATCCTCATTCATTGTAAGAAAGAATGAAACGAACAGTATGTAAATAAGTATTTATTTAAATGATTTAACGTTTTTCTTTATTTTTATAGCCATACAGATGTGACCTGGATATCTTTATTTACTGATACGATAAAAAACCAATAATTAAAGGAGTAAAACAAATATTAAGATACTTTATACAAATTGCAACTAACCTAAAAAAAATTACGCAGACATGCGATCTCTGCAATATTCTATTTGTAGATTATTTAAATAAACAATAAACTATAATGAATCTTCGAAATAAATATTGCAACAATAACCTCAATACCGCAATAGAAACTCCCCAAATAATTGATTCTGAAAAAATCCATATTTAGCGCTTAAACTTATGTTATTTGGCAATATATTAAAAAAAAAATAATTGATACGCAGCAAACAGAAATAAAATTTATAGATATGTTTTGGATCAATCAAATTTTATATTTTTGATTACTCACTTAAAAATTAAATTTCTATAATCCTTTTCAGGATGGTTTATTTTAACATCTTTATATTATTATGTAATTTATATATTTTTAAAAAGATATTACAATTTTAATATCGACTATAAAAAATATTGTAAATAAAATATAAGGAACGAAAAAAAAATTGTAAATTAATTATTATTAAAATATTAAATTATTAATCGTTTTATGTTATTGTCCTGATGCTTCTTAATGTGTCCGAAAGTGGTGTTAGTTTAATTGAGAAATAATCCTCTGGTAGAATGTGCCATACAAATAACCACTAAGCAGCTGATTAATTATTATTTATTATTATATTATAATAGTTATTTATTCATAATATTCGCCTTATAATAACAAAAATATGGGGAGACTGGGCGGGGTGGCGGGACGGATAAGGCACCACTATCTGAGGAATGCGAAGGACCCGACTGTTCGTAACTAGGTTGGAGGAGAAAACACAAGAAAGTTCTTTCTCCTCAAGGTTTATGTCCTTTGCCTTGAGTACCTACAGCCTTCTTCCTTAGGGATTTAGTACTATTGTAAACTAATATCATGGTATCTATAGAATTAAAAAACACTTCAAAATTGAAAAAAAAAAATTATATGTAAAATAAAAAAATAAAAACACTTGGCAGTGTTAAATTATAAAAATACTGAATAAAAATAAGGTTCATAAAAAATGAATGAAGTATTTTTTAAGGGTGCAGTCCATGAATAATTACAGAAATAACAGGCACAGCATGATTGTTAATATTTAAATATTTAAAGCAATAATTATAACATCTGTAATTTATTAATATGTAATATTATTATCTAACGCCATACTTCATAAAATATATTCTATTTTATTAGTTAATTTACCGTATTTATAGATTTATTCGTATATCGTCATTCCATTAGAATTTTAAAACATTGTAAATGAGTACTCCAATATAACAGGGACGAGAAAAGGTAAAAAAGAATATCTATACAATATAAAAGGAATAAAATAAGGCATCAAAATCACAAATTAAACAATGTGTATGTAAGTTCATTAAGCTTAAAAAAATTAGAAAAAAATCCCGAAATAAAAGACTGAAATATATAACTAGAGGGATAAAAAAAATAATTTGACCACTCTGTGGTAAATAAAAAATTAGAACAATTACATTTTTTTAAGTAATATTATTCTGTATCATGTAATATAATTCATAATAATGTATTATATAATTTACAGTAATGTTACAAAATTGTTTTAATACTTTATTAAAATTTAATAATATGGCAGGGGAATAATATTATAATTTTCTACATAATTGTAAATAGTAGTGTGGATTTTAAAAGTAATAATAAATAACAATTAGCGGACTCGAAGGTTCAATGCTGATACCACGAATCACTGCTTGCAATATTTGATCCAAGTATTACGGATATATCCACTCGAACCCAAACCGGTATATATATGTATATATATATATATATATATATATATATATATATATGTATTATATAGGTATAAGTTAAGACCATCCTTAATGTTATCCTTCCGCCTAGCTCTACCCCTCGGAATTTACTATTTGGACCAGCGCTGATTATCCTATATTTGATTATTTGAAATTCTTAATATTCTACCATTTCAACTTTACACATACAAAGTTCTATCATAACAACTTTTATTTTACATACAAAATAAAATACCACATAGATTTTATTGCTTTCGAGCACTGGAGTTTATTGTTCTATACATACAAGTAGATGTCCAAACATTACTAATTAACAAAATATTCTAACATATATACTCTTTTAGGTTTCCATGGCCACTATTATTACAAAAGACTTAGTTGATTTCTTCTGGTTTAGACAGTGTTGATAAATTTTTCGCCAACGTTTCGCCAGCCATGCTGCTGACTTCTTCAGGGCTGAAATGAGAATGAGCAAATCTCAATCATTTTTATTTCAGCCCTGAAGAAGTCAGCAGAATGGCTGGCGAAACGTTGGCGAAAAATTTATCAACACTGTATTAACCAGAAGAAATCAACTAAGTCTTTTGCAATAATCTAACATTTATTGGTATAACATATATAAGTTATACAAAGACATGATAGAAAAAACCAAACTAGAAGCCCTGCTGTTTGAATTAGCAAACAACTCAGCACATTTTTATGTCATTTTTTAATATTTAATTTTTATCATTTAAATACAAAAATATACTTTAATAATCATGATTATAATGTAAATATACTTTTGCGCCAACAAAATTGTTATTACCAACACATTGAATAAATAGCTGTAAAAGAGAAGTTGAATCTGAAATTAAACACCTCCTTCAGAACGGAAATCAAATTAGAAATAACAAAGTTAGCATTCGGCCAAGATGGCTGTATTGCAGGAGTCCATCATTCCTACTAACATCAGTTATTCCCAAGGCTTCAATCAGTACACATCAAGCTTTTATAGTTCTGCTATTATTTAAATGTTTTAAAAGTGTTATTAGTGCTTTTATTGTCTTGTATATAAATGTGTGTTAGTTATTCTTGAGGACTTGTCACAGTGCTTGTCAATTTTTTTTTATGTTCTGTTTAAATATTTTTCCAGAACTGTTAGTGTAATTATATACATCTGGATGTGCGTCAGTTTATTTATTTTCTTATTTTGATAATTATATTGACAGTTTATTTATAAGTTATTGTAAAACCGTTTATCTTGCTCTGTATTGATTGATATCTGAATATTAAGACTCTACAATATTTTTTTTAATCATTTTATCAACATTTTCAAACTTAACTGTTATTAAATATTTTATCTATTATAAAATTTTGAAATATCAAATTTATTTTAACAAACCATACTTAAATAATCTAAATAAAATTTAATTCAATATTTCATTTTATTCCTTAAGTTAAAAAAATCAATTCTGATTTCGAATTGCATTCAATAAATTAAATAAAAGCAAACTTAAATTAAAATAAAAAGTGCGTTTCAAAATTCAGCGATTAGCTCATCTTTAAATTAGCATTAAATAAATTGCACCATCGATGTAAACAATCTGCCCGTCTCTTTATTCACCAATGATAGGATCGATGGACAGATGGAGGTATCTGTTCCGCAAGTTGTTGCATCGAGTTGAGTCACAAGTATTAACTTTTAATTTTTAATATTTTCTAGAAATACAAGTAATCACGAGCTTTAGTTTGGAAAAGTATACTATGGGAAATGTGTATAATTCGGTAATCATTTCATCAAGAAATAATAGTTTCAACTAACATTTCAAAGTATAGATGATGTATGTTAGATGAAACTTTAATTTCTTGATGAAATGATTACCGAAGTATACTTATTGCTCATAATTGCATTCTCCTCTACATACTATAGCTCAAGCGATAACTTGTATTTTTTGGAAAATATTAAAAGGGAAACGATTGAAAAGTTGATACTTGTGACTCGACTCGAAGAGACAACCTGTGGAACAGATACCTAATATATTGCTAAAAATGACAAGAAAATCTACAACGCCTTTTTGATCTACGTTAACAATAATTTATTTAATATTTTTGTCTGTTACCTACTGTGACTGATGAATGACCTTCCTCCAATCAAATATGCCTTTTTTAATTCCAACAATGTCCATTTAAGATTAACTCAATCCATTTTCGAATTCCATCAATGAAGTTAGTGTTGAATTCAGGAAGTGATATTAAACTATTAAACAAAATATGGAAAATCAAAATTTATAAATATTTAATAATATAATCAGAAAAATTAATTTTATTGGAACTTTATGGTTAAAAACTAATTAAATAGTTATATTTTCTCAATATTATACATTTTTCTTTTATTATAGTTGTTATAATTAGAGCAAATAGCGCGAATATATTTATGTATTGTTATTTAATAAATTTTATTATATTTCTCTATTTTTCTTAATTCTGGTTCGTGAATTATAAGTTCTGCTTTACTATTAAGTTCGTCCTTTAAAGAAATCAATAAATACATGTTTAATAATTATAAATTACCTGTCAGAGATCAAACACTAGATTATCGTTCTATAAAATGCTGCACTAAACTGAATATCTGCATTTTTTTCCACCAGAGCGAGTGATTTAGGGTCAGATATGGCGGTAATTCTCAGCCAATGAGGTTCCAGTATTCGCTCTGATCAAGTAAGTCTGTGTCATATGCGCTCGAAATGTGTCGAATAGGCAGTTTCAGTTCTCCTCTTAGTTAAGTGAAACTAGTGATTCCATGTGATGTGATGTTTCTTTATTTTAATGTAATTCAATGCTTGGTTATTTGTTACTAATTATTTATTATGTTATTTTCTTCGTTTTGGAAATTATTTTAATGAACAAGAAGGATAGAGAATCCCAAGAGAAAAAGCCATCTGAGAACAAGCATCTGTCTGTGATAAAATAATGTATTCATACATTATTTAAATTAATACAAGGTAATATAAATAATATGTTTTCATTTATTTTGTATTTAGAAATTGGTTTCAAATGTTTCGTTCTAAAAAAACAATTTATTTTATACTTCTATGAAACAAAGATTTCAGAGTTAAATCTTATATAATTCCTTAAATAGTTCAGATTTGAAATAATTTAAGTTTCTTGAACTTTTATAACAACCTATATAAAGAAATATTGATTTCTCTGAATAGATTTTAATATACAACAAATATATAAGTGGAAACAAAGAAAACATTTTAAAATTTAAACTCTGACTACCACCATGGATATTCTGTAGGATATGAATTTTAAATTAGTCATTTTCTATTATTTCTGTTTTAATATATTTAAGTTTCATTATTAACATATTTTATATATATTTTTTCATAATATAACAAACATTATTTGATTTTTCACCAGGAGTTTTATTATTTTCAAAGTTAATTCATAATCAATTGTAGTTCATGAGTTTTTGTATTTTTTAAACTTGCGTTCAAGAGTTTAGCTTTATAATGTTCCTGAATAACATCCAATATTTTAGATTAGATTAAATACGTTTACCAGTTTCGAAGATATGCGTATTAATGTACAAAGTTGATGAATAGCATATGAAGACAACATGTTCATATCTTTCTATTATATATTTTTAAGATGTATGTACTATATGTTATTATATCTATGAATATTTTGTAGTATAGTAGCTTGTAGATATTCTACAAATCTTCATCTGAATGGGGGGTGCTAATTTTGAATAACTGTTTGTGTTGATTTACTTACTTTACAACACTTTTGAATGCCTATATATATTTTCAACATAATTTATTTCATGTAAGGAAGAAATAGTTGGGGATGCAGTAAATGAAAACACCATAATAAGTGCATACGTATTTATTGTGTGCCAACGTTTCGACCTACAATGTAGGCCATCTTCAGGGCAAATATATCGAACGGCGGCGAGAAGGGCCAACTGCCAACTATAATTTATTTCAGTTTTTTATTAATTGCCTTAAAGCAGTAACGATTTATAAGATCATTTTCTTATATAGTACTGTAATTATTTCATCTTTTACATGATAGTAAAATCAAATTCGGAAATCCTCATCGTTTAAAACAACCAAAAATTACTCTTAAAAATTGAATAAGCAGGTACAAATGAAAATGCATAGCTAAATTAAAAATGTACCAACTTCTAAATGGAATTTATTATCATTTCGTTTTAAATTAAGCTACTATGAAAGCTTATTTTTATTTCCGTTATCAGTCAATGAAGTGTTTAAAAAAATATTAAATCATGACATTTTCTCACTACATATCTTTATTTAAACTTAAACAGATTTCTTTCTTCAACAGTAACTATTACAACATGAACAAATAGTACAAATATATTTATTAAATAAATGTCATCATATTGATTAAACGATACTTTCTTATTGCTTTTTTTTTTTTAACAAAATGGAACATGAGCACCTTATATATTTATTTAGGTTTTTAAATATAATTCAGGAAAGCACTCTTTTATCTGTAATTATTTTGGTACAACAATTAAAAGCTTCCAAATGTTAAAAGATATTCCGTTCCCTTAAATAACTGGGAAATTTAAATTCGTTTTGGGCATATTCCTCAATCATCAAATGAATTTTATTATCCAACTAATTTTGCTAAGTTATTACTTATTAGGTTATAGCTGCCTTTAGTCTCCAAAAAATAAAGGATAAAGAAAAAAGGCAATTATGAGCTTAAAAAAATGGATAATAAAAAAAAATAAAAGAATGGTTGATAATGGGAGAAAATTACTGAAACGTTCATAGAGTTCCTGGTTTAAATCCGATTGTGACAGATAAATTATTTAAATCCGAAAGAGATTTTGTGGCTGAAATGCCGACAATAAAAACTAGGTACATATAACTTGGGGTTTCAAATAATTTTTGCCTCACTATTTTTACCAGCCCGTTCTCACGATTAACTTGATTTTAAACCGTGAATCTATTTTCCTCGCCTTTCCATAATATGAGTATTGTTGCAGATGATTGAATTGTAACATAAAAACAAAAGAAAATTATCTTATTATGATAATTTGAATGAAACTAAAACTTTCTTCTCTTTTTCTCGTTAACAAATAAAAATTTTTGTATTGTCATATACCATTTTTAATACAAGTTTAGTATTTTTATGGGAGCGGATTGGCTTGGTAGTATATCGCTGAGTTCCCTTGCCGAAGGTCCAAATCCAACTGCTTTTATATAATCTGTTAGTTGCCAGAGATGGATCCTATGGGATCTGGGACCCTCCTGGGGCACACCCAGCCTCTTTTAAAGATGGAGGAAATCTGGCAATGGACTAGGAAAATCAGCTCCCTGAACTACTGTTATCCAAGAAACAGTACAGTCTCTACCATGTACCGAACCCCAGAGACCCTTCACGGGTTGTAGTGATACCGGTTTTTTAAAAAATATTTTTATATTTTAAAGGTACTTATCCCATTTTAATGATAACTGTAGTCCGTAATTATTCCGCAGGTTGTCGCTTCGAGCTGAGTCACAACAAGTTATAACTTTTCACTCGTTTCCCTTTTAATTTTTCTAAAAAGATGAGATATCTTGAGCTTTAGTATGGAAAAGAGAATTCAAATATGGGAAAAGTGTATACTTCGGTAATCGTTACATTTTGAATTGAATGATTCTACAATCATCCGTACTTCGAAATGTTAATTGATACTTTTATGTATTGATGATATATTATCACCCAAATATACTCATTATCCTTAATTACATTATCTTTTCCATACTTGGCTCAAGATAACTTGTATTTTGGAAAAATATGAAAAAATAAAACCGATAAACAGTTAAAACTTGTTGTAAATCAACTCGAAGCGACAACCTGCGGAACAGATACCTTGTAATTATTTCCTTACTAAGTTGCCAAAGTAAGATAAGTGGCTATTGGTATGTATCCTGTACGGGTCCTCCTACAGGAATTCCTAATAACGCGACTAGAAGGAAGCTGAAAAGAATATGGCCTCGTGACCTCCTTATTCCAGTCACACACGGCTATTCTCCCATCGAGTCACTTTCATGCCTTTGGCTACTAACTTCAACCGGTATTAGCCTATATACAGTTATACAGTCGTCAAGTTATAAATTAATTAATACTTTCATTATAACAAAAAAATGTTTTTTTATTACAGAGGGGTACTTTTATTAAATGTCTTCATCATATTTACCAAAAGAAAAGAAAAATAACTTGAAATTTTAAAAAATGAACTGATTTGTAATAATAATTGAGTTGATTGTTATCATCTCTTCTTCTTCTACCCTTATTTTATAGTAGTTAGTAATAATAATAATAAACCTTATAATAATGAATTTAATTATTAATAAATAATAAATATATTAAATAAATTTATATAATAATAAATAATAAACCCGAAGGCTCGATCCCGACACACATCTCTGTTTACTAACTTCCACTTCCATCCACGGACCATTTCTCAAGCCCAAATCCGTAAATAATATTAATGTAATCCTCCCTCCTACGCTTCGTGCTACCCCTCGACCGTTATTAAATGCACGTTTTAGCACAGTACTTATTATTTTTACTGTTCCCTCGTTAATCAGCCTATCAACTAACTTTAAATACCTATCTTAGCCTCTTTTATAGTATTCTATCTTTTTATCTAAGTTTTCTATATATTTTGTCCACATCGTTGGAAGTTTCAAATAAAATAAATCATTTTTATGCTTTCTTTCTTTTAACTAATTTCTTTGAATAATAAATAATCTATTTTCCTGTTTCTCTTATGTTATCGTATCATTTATTTCTAGAATTTATTCATTTATTTATTAGAATTTATTCAAGTAGATCATATTCATGAAGTAATGAATGTTTTTTTCATTGTATTTTCATTAGCCATTAAGACTAAAATTTCTTAGCCATCATAAATCATTTAATTGTTTTTTTTTTTTTTTTTAGTTTCTTTTGTTGGCAAATCGCTCCTTCCAAAGTACCAAGACATAACTAAACAATCGACATTTTTGAGTTAAGCCTTGAGATAATTGAAGCTTTTTAATTCTCGGAGGACATATCTAATACTTCATTATGTTGATTAGTTTCATGTTTGAACTATTAGTTTTATAGGAATAATGACATAAATTAAAATTAAAAAAGTTTCAATGTTTTAAAAATTTTCTGATGATTAATAAACATCAACACCATCATTAGAACAGGAATGCTTTGCTTTACCAATAATCAATTCTTTTACGCCCACATGGAGCTTTCTATTACCTCTATTGAAAAATTACAGTTACAAATATTTTGACTTGTCATTGTTCTCTTGAAGGAACGATATATATAATTTAATCTATTCAGTATCGGGATTTTTTAAATTTCTTATTATACATCAACATACAATTATCTTGAGTTCTGTAAGCATTTGATCGGTGTTTTTTTTTAGACATTCACAACTTTGAGTTGGCAGCATTGCCTAATTTGAAAACCCATTCAACAGCTGATGGTTGCTTTTTGTTTAGTTTGGTTAACATTTCATTATAGAAAGACTTTTACACCAGAGCAACACTTGCAAATTGTTGAATTTTTTAATCAAAATAATCGTTCTGTTCATCGAACTTACCGTGCATTTAGTCAATTTTATGGCATACATATTCGTCCTTCAGAGCAACTAATTTGATTAACAATGGATCGTTTTCGAACCACGTTTACTCTTACTGATGATGCGCATCCCGTGAGACGCCGAACAGTGCGCACTAAAGAAGCTGTAGCCGATGTACAGGGAATCATTGAAGAATATCCAAATCAATCAATTCGTCGCCGTTCTCAGCAACTGAGGTTGTGTCCTTCCACTTTATGGAAGATTTTACGAAATGATCTTGGTTTAAAAGCTTTCAAGATTCAACTTGTACAGGAATTAAAGCCAAACGACCATCTAATGCGTCGCCAATTTGTCAATTGAATTTCAATTCAAAATTTTGTTCTCAGATGAAGCCCATTTTTGGTTGAATGGGTACGTAAATAATTAGAATTGTGGCATTTGGAGTGAGGATAATCCACAAGTTTTGTCGTAATGTTCCAATTAATTGGCCACCAAGATCGTGTGATTTAACCCCATTGGATTATTTTCTTTGGGCTATGTAAAATCACTTGTCTACGTCGATAAACCAGAGACAATTGAACATCTAGAGATCAACATTCGAAGAGTTATTGGCGAAATACGGCCGCATATGCTGCGAAAAGTTTGTTATACGCCAGCCATGGCGGCCACATGGCCGAAATCGTATTTAAACATTAATGTCATAAAATTTTCTATCCAATAAAGCCCGTTTCATTGATATTAAAAATATATTTCTTTGTTTTATTATGATTTAAACTTGTGTAACTGTAAAAAAAAATCCTGTACTTGCACGATATAAATATAAATCATCTAAATAAATGAACGATATATTGTGTATATTATCACCATTATATTTTTTGTAAACTGTGGTGTAACCAAGGGTGTACCATGTGTACAATAATCCTTAAATATCGTGGCCCGGTCATCTTCAACCTTTAGATACAGACAGGTTTTAACCATTTAATTTCCAGATTTACCATGAATAATTTAAGACATCTACGATTTGGCCCATTTTCGATTTTATGGTTAATTTTAGATTTGATGCAATTTCAGGGACGGAGAACATGTTAAGATATGAATCGTGCTGAATACGACAATGAACCGTTTTACGACAAGCTGTTAAGCCGTTAGTGAAGTAGGTAACTAGTTTAGTGTACTGGTACACTAGTTTAATACTCACGAGACTCGAACCTAAATAGGGAGAGAGAGAGAGAGAGTTAGAAGTTAACTTCAATCATTTCAAGACATCAAATTGCACTAACGGAATAACCAGTTTTGGGTTCTATCTCTCTTACGAGTCTGTTACATTTCTCTCTGGTCGTGTAAATTCACTCCTTAATTATAATATAAACTACACTTATTTATGTGAGTAACTTTATTTCGAATTAATAAGTCTAAATTTAAATCTATGAATCTATATATCGATTTTCTACTTCTTTATCGACTTTCCCTTCCGTTACGTGCTACTATAAATATGAAGTTTCTCTCTAAGTATACTTTTACTATTCAAGTTCCACCCACAAGCTTCATCACAAATGTAAAGTAAATTCAAATTTATTCTGAATTTACGGTATAATTTTTAATACACTTTCACGTTTTAGTCAACACTATATATTGTTTTAGGAAACGGGGTAGCACAGTGCCTGGAGGTATCGGATTCAAATCCGGCTGTGCCAGATAAAATATTTATTCTGTCAACAGCCACGGATGGTTCCTGTGGTATCTACAGACCCTCTTGAGGCTCACTCAGCTTCTATTAAGTGGGTACCTTTAATTGGGAAAAGCCTGTCAGTTGTATAAAAAAAATAATTATTCTGTATAACAGTACAGTCTCTACCATGTAATGAACCCAAGAAATATAGTGGTACACTTTTTTTAGTTTTATTAATTTAATGGGGTTTTTTATTTTGGCTTAACTCAATTCATTTTGTTGTAAAACAACATTCGCTGATTATATTGTATAGTACAGATACGTATTATACATTATAAATACGTTCAATAAAAAAAAATAAGCAACGTCCAACGTGGTTAGTACTAGGATGTCTGATTTCCACCAGTGAAAACATAATCTATCTACTGGATACAACATACAAAGATCAGGCTTAAGAGTGATGACCCAATTACAGGTACTTTTGTTTTTTTAAACCCTTTATTGAAACATTACAATCTGCCACTTGAGGTCAATAAGTAATGGTGCTATGTAGCTTAAAGTCATTCCATAATATAAATAAATATATACATGTGGAAAACTACATACAAGCGGTAATAAGAAGAAATTAATGCGAAAATGATAATAAAATTAAGTAAAAAAAAAAAATATAAGGTACACATTCATACCCTATTTACAATTTTCTTGGGGTCTCCGAACTGAGCTTCTTCCCCAGGAATGAGGGAAAAGCAGGAGTCCGGGAGACCCAGCCGCGTCACTGACATTAAACGCCAATGGAAGCTGGTTAAGGGCGCTTCACACACACACAGGTCGTGAGTCGAGAATCTGGCCAGTGCCAGTACTCCAAATAACATTAATATATCAGGTCTCAGGGTCATTGCCGGTTTTGACGGCGGGGTGGGTTATAAGGATGTGTGAAACTGGATAATGACAGAGCCAGGGGGTTGGGATGACAGGCAAGGTTTTGGTGAAAGTTTGAAAATTTAGTAGGGATTAGATCGAGGACGAAAGGAATGTTGAGATCATTATGGAGGGTTTTGTTGGAGACATAATAAGGAGCATTGACAATAGTTTTCAGGAGTTTGGATTGAAAGCATTTGATATTCGATTTTTTTCGAAATATCAGTCCATAGGTCCGAATAGGTTTGATGATGGTCTTGTATATTAGTAGTTTATTGTCTATTGAAAGATCGGAGGTCCTACATAGTAATCTATATAGTTGGCTGAATGGTCTGTTAAGTTCTTGTTTTTTGAGTCTGGTATGAGTATTCCATATGAGTCTTTTGCCTAGGAGGAAGCCAAGGTATAATACTATGTCGGAAATAGGTAGGACGGTTTCATTGAATTGGACAGGACATGTTTCCCGGCGAAGTGTAAAAGTCACGTTTTTGCATTTTTCCTCGTTGACTTTGATCCGCCATTGGATACACCAAATTTCAATGAGTGAAAGGTGCCTTTGGAGGTTCGAGGAAGCCATTTCGGGATCTGGATGAGATGATAGGATGGCTGTGTCGTCTGCGAACTATGCAAGGAAGGTTTCAGGAGTAGTTGAGATATCAGCGGTGTACAATATGTATAGGACAGGGCCCAAGACGCTGCCTTGGGGGGCTCCAGTTTGAATTGGGTAAAGATTGGAGTATTCGTTACCACAGCGTACTTGAAAGTAGCGATCAGAGAGTTAGGATCGAAGGACTAGGAATAAGGATTGAGCTAGCTGGATTTATTATAGGTATTAGTATCGTAAATTGAGTTGTGGTTTTCAAGGATGTTAAATAGAGGATATACGACCTTTATATATATTTAAATATATATACAAACTAGCTTATGCCCGCGGCTTCGCTCGCGTGGAATTTGATCGGCCACATAAAGTTTCGTGAAATAATTTAATTATTTTTTTAAAATATAAGTTACTCGTACATCCAAAATTTCAGATGCTTAACCTCAAAACTGACGGATTCTATACAACCTTTGAACCCCTATTATATTAAAGGGATGGAATTATCCAAATTTCTTTCTTAAACTTACAAAGAAAGTATTTATAAATTAAGATGCTAAGTTCCTGATTTGCCTTTACTTATGTACTATAAGAGGGGGGTACGTGCCCCCGTGCTCCCACACAAATCTGCCCTTGCTATAGCCTATGATGTATAACCTATTTTACTCCATTTTCATCCATATCCGTCCATTTGGTTTTGCAGTAAAGAGAGACCAACATACAAACTTTCACGTTTATAATATTAGTAGGATATCAAAACAAATAGTTTCATTCATGTTCTTTCTGTTATTTTCACAAATATGATCATGTGATCTGCCCTTAATTATGTACGATAATGGATTCTTCACAATACCCAAAAAACTGTCGGGGGGGAGGGAGCACGTGTGCCCGTACGCCCCCATAAATCTACGCATGCTATAGCCTATGTGTTATTCTGATGAATAAACTATATTACTGTAATGTTTAATCCAAATCCGTTCAGTAGTTTTTGCGTGAAAGAGAGACAAACATACAAACTTTCACATTTATAATATTAGTAAGATATAAATATAAACATACATATTTAAGGTTATAAAATATACGTCTTATTGCACCTACTGACCCGAACAGCCATAATATGAGGTTCTAGCCCGATTTGCCTCTGTCCTTGATCCTGCGTGTGCGCTTTTAGTATTAATCTATACTCATATGTCTTGTGATTTGGCAAAAAACAGCGCATTTTCCTCCAAAAAAACTAAGAGTTTAGAGAATGACATTGATTTTATATCAATTCACAATTTGTTCCCAATAGATAAAACTATAAAAAAAAGAAGATTTTTGTGAAAACAGGGATAATAAAATGATCAAACAATTTCCAATATTCTATCTTGAATCGAACAATGGCCAATCTGAACTTATTTATTCATCTTGAAACCAAGAGAATATCAGGACATTAAATATTTCCGGTCGTTTACAGTAGTATACTACTTATATATGCATTAAACTGTCTAATAATTATAAAACTAATCAAATTATAAATGCAGATTAAATTTAAAATATAATGATGAACTCCAAACAGGCTCTACCTCGAAATGCGAAGTGCCTTTAAGCGCCAGTAAATTACGGAGTCAAATGTTTGAGTTTCTCCTCCTAGAGTGCTGTCATCATGTTGTTTTAGATAATAACTCTGGTATAATAGTTTATAATTTTATTTAATTGGATAAATACTAATAATCAATTTAATACAGAATAATAATTTTCTAGATGGTTTACTATTTAGGTAATACTGAATACTATTAATCTTTATATATACATTAGCTGTTAAATCATATCTCGTATTAGAAAATGGGGATAATCGTTTATGTTATTGATTAAATTATAACTATAATCCACGTAAAAACAATTTGTATTTAATTATACGATATTAACGAAGGCATAAAGAACTATAAATAAAGGCATAAATATTTTATTTTTTTTATTATTCAATGAAATTTACAACTATATTATACTAATACAACAAATAAATAGAATCAATGTATACATTGACATGAAAAAACAAGTAGAGAAACTAACCAGTGGTAGTACTCGAATAAAAAGTTCAACATAGAGGCTCACTTCTTTTCAGAGGTCTCGGAGGATTTTCGGGAATTGGAGAGGTTGCTTGGTTTGAAACTAGTGGGTTTGAGTGGGAATGAAGTTTATCATGAAAACATTTATATCGGGTTCGGGCCAAAGCAGCAACAAACGGGATATTAAGGTCATTATGGATTACTTTATTCGTAGCAAAGAAAGGAGCATCGAGGATTTTACGAAGGATTTCGGATTGTAAGGATGGAATACGAGAGGAATTCGATGGCTTAGTGGAACCCCAAAGCACTACTCCGTTAGTCCGGATGGGTCTAATGATTTCCGTGTTTATGAGTCTTTTGTAATTAATTGAGAGCTTAGTGCGTTTGTCTAGCAAGCGTTGAAGTAGTCTAAAACGGCGAGCTGTCTCTTGTCGTTTCAGTCCAGTTCGAAAAAATGAAAAAAATGTTTTTAAGTGTCTTTCTAACTGATATATAAAACTGTTTTTTACCGGCTTTGCCAAGCAACGGGCCCATGAACGACTTTTTTATGATATCGGGGTACTTCTAAAACGTTAGTAGCTACGCGTAGGTACGTGATAGGGTACCGTACCGTAGCTACGGTGGTGCAATTAAATGAACTGTTGTACAATTTGTAAAACGATCAACAAATAGGTTCATTAAAAGCTGATAAATGATCCTTGAGAGTGACCATAGTGTATTAAAAGAGTTCCTGAATAAAAACATGTTTATAAATTTTAGTAGTAAAATTTCAAGGAGCTGATTGGAGACTACTAAAACTAAACTATTTAAACTATTTTAAAATACTGTTACTGATTAGATCAAAAAGCAGAAGAGTAAATAAATCTAAAATTGAGATTAAATATTAAAATTAGACGAATTTCT
The DNA here is from genome assembly GCA_037127475.1 of Arma custos. Taxonomy (NCBI): domain Eukaryota; kingdom Metazoa; phylum Arthropoda; class Insecta; order Hemiptera; family Pentatomidae; genus Arma; species Arma custos. The sequence continues at coordinate 15,298,457 of CM073762.1, read as the reverse complement.
TATCAAAGGAGTCTGTTTTAAAGAATTCACGACAAGGTCTTGAGCCAAGTTTTAGTTCTATCTAAATTATTATTCAAATATTCACTGAATTATTAAAATACCACTCATAGAATTAATTTTGGGGTCTAACGGTCTTTAATTATTAAGATGGTTAATTAAATAATAGTGAAATTCGTCTCAGTCCAACCGAATAGCAGAGAAAGATTCTCTCAAAAACATATTCTGTCATTTTTAAAATATAATCACACTTAAAATTATTAAATTTATTTTTTTTAATTATTAAAATAATCAATCCTTTATTTGTAAGTCGATTTGCGTTAGTTGCAGCCGTTTAAAAAATTGTACAAATTCTCAACCGAACCTGTTGAAACCGCTCCCTTACAGTTACTTATGAGAAATACCATGTCCAAAATCCTAGGACTTTATTCCATGGATTAATCCCGAAGTTTATAAAATGTAATTTTATAAAGCCACTAATAGTATGAAAAACAAACTAATTAAAAAAATAATTATGATAAATCAATAATAATGAAAAGTGTGTAACCATACGACTGATTTGATAAGCAGTATACAGCATACAGTAACATACGTTTGGAAAGAACACTAATAGCAACAACGAGAGAATTATTGACAAAAGTAATTTTACCAAAGTGAAACTGCATTAATTAAGTGAAATTAAACAAATTTTAAGTGAGATCCGTTTGAGAAGTGCGGTATTGCAATATTTTGAAAACATAAACAATAAAAGCAATAAAATGGTTAGTACGTGAAAATTACAAATGTGTTACAAATACTTCTTTAAAAATTTTTTAATAATTCTTTATTTAATTTATGGGAGTAACGGATATTGTATATTGTAAAAACACTTGTATTTGTTATCCTAGTGGAATCTCTATTTAACACAAATATATAAATAAAATGTTACATTTTATTCAAGACGATTATAATTCAAAGATTAAGATGAAGTTTATGAGCAATAAAAAAAAAATAAAGTAGTACATTAAAATGTATGTGCGATCATATGCTAGAAATATAAATGTCACTATTCTGATGGGATTTTTAAAGAAAATATATTTATAAATATAATATAAAATATAAATTTACGATCATTTTTGCAAGTGTAAATAAAATGCAAATTTTAATACATATTACCAAATAATTTTAATGATATTTTTTTAAAAATTAATAATCTACCTTGAACGTGGAAGGTACAAAGTTAGGATATTTTCTCGGAGAATTGCTAAGAGTCATTATGGTGATACCCGAATGTGTTAATGTGAAAATATAAGTAACAATAAAATAAAAATAAACAACATAATTTATGTAATATTGATGATAATTGTTGACCTATGATAATTTATGTTGAAGAAATTGGTCCGGGTAGAGGTCACTGAATGAAATTCTCAAGTAATTTCAGAAAATCTTTATTGATAGCCAACGTTTAATTTATGTAATATTTGTAAAAAATAAATAAAACGGAGGTCAAACATAAAGTAAATAAGAAAAGAACTTGATGAACTCAAATAATAAGAGAAGTCGCCCATTCCGCGAAATCACTTTCACTTCTGGATCAAGTGTGAGTTATAAATTTTGGCCTACAAATTGATAAGATTGACTGACCTGATAATAAGGTTCCTGTGGTTCCGGACGGAGCCGGTGAGAAGACGATGTACAGGTGCAAGAGTACAGGTACAGACACAGAGACAGGTACACGAGGAGGTACCTTCCAGCTGACGGAGATAGCACTGGCCTACTGCCACAGTAACTGGGAACCGCTAACGGTACACCCCCTCCAGAAACTTCCAGGTCCTCCGGAGTCCCCCCTACCAAGGTCGTCATCTCTTCCTTCTTCTTGGGCTTGGCCTTGACCGTCCCGGTGTCCTCAAGGCCGCCGCTTCTTCGTCTTCTCTGGGGCGGTCGGTGCAAGGATGAGGAGACGGACAATATAGGTACTTGAGGATCTTTAAGTCGACGAACATTTTCTGTGTAGCCTATCCTGTAATTCTTAACACTCTTGAACTGAAAAAAAGAAGTGGCCAGCCCATGTCCAGCGAGATTCAACTCAGTTTTACAAGAAATATTTATTTTATGGTAGTCAAAGGAGCGAAAACCATTGTAATAAACCACCCAGTTTTTGTGCATCCATAGATATAAAATATAAAATAAAACATAAAAATTTTCATAAAAAAAAAGTTATATTAAAAAGTACAATCGCTAATCTTCGATCCCGTTAATATTATTGGAAGATAATGACGACAAAGAACAAAAAACAAAAATTATGTTAGAGAGGAAAATGATAGACTGGAAGAAGACATAACATAACTGATAAACTATGCAATAAAACAATGTTTGTTCAACTCCTTAATGAAAATTATAGCTGGGAAATAGTTACAAATAAAGTTTAACAAAAAAATATAGAGAAAAACATTAGTGTGTGTATACTTTACGCGAGTGTATAAGAAGTAATTAAAAGTGTATTGTTAATTTAGTAATTGAAGCATCATTTAACTTAGTTAGTCAAGAAGTGTAATAAAAAGGTAGCGTTTTTATTGAATTTCATAGCTCTATAACTCGAAATGTAGTTGAGTCTCAGTCATAATTTTTTGTAAGATATTCTTAACAGTATAAAATATGTTATGTAAAATTTTAACTTGTTTTCATTCAGTTCCTTTTCAGATATTGAGAGGTAAAAATTGGCATTAATGCGCTTTCAGTCATTTTTGAAAATTCTTAGAACAAAAAGGAGTTCATTCTCAAGAATAAACAAGAATTATGAGCACTCAAAACAGAAATAAAATATTACCAGTGAGTCTCTTTTCCTATCTAAAAATTTAAAGTCTTAAAAATTAACGATTTTTAGTTTTCTTCGAAGATTTTAGAGAAAGAGTTTGACTAATTATCTTGCATAATAGGGAAAATAAAGTATAGTCATTTTGAAGATCATTTCAAGCTGAACACGCTGGTTTTTAATTTATTCTGATATCTTAAAATATGGCTTGGCAATACAATGTTTAGCAAACCCCCCTTTTCTTTTTCAAATTCGCAAAATGTCAAATGTTTTTCCTTAACAACCGATAAAACCAGAGCGCTGGATAATTAAAAAATAAATTGGTGTTAATTAACAAACAGAAACAATTGGAAAGAACCGCAAATGAACTAAAACAGCATGCTTCTGGATTATTTTTCACCTGTAATGAATCTATTTATAACTAAAATTCATTCTTCCAACCGCTTACTATTTAATTTTACAACCATTTCTCAATGTCTTTTTTGTTCAAATAATCTTTATGGTCATTTAGCCCCAATTATAAACCTGATGTGTGTATCAAGGCCGTAGCCAAGGGGGAGGGGGTCAGGGGGTCAACCCCCCCCTGAAATCCCGAAATTTAGTCAGTATTAAAAATAAATACTCGGTTAAAAAAGTTAAAATTAAATTAAAAACAACAGAGGATCCAACACATTTTACATCATTGTGCATTGCAACAAGCATACTTATATTTGCTTGAAAATGACCTCCGACAACTTCACAATGATTAAAAATCGTATCAAAAATCAAGAATTGAAGTATTGTTGTTGTTGGGTATTGCATTTAAATCATTCATCATCCAATAATATTTTATATGGGCAATTTTATCAAAATTTAAAAAGTTATCATGAATAATGGTATTAAACCTGACCCCACCCCCGAAAGGTTTTCCTGGGTACGGCCTTGGTATGTATATACACATATATTTATTTGTTTATTCGTTTGGACCCAGGAGGATCAAGCAAAGCATTCTGACGTTTCTTCAATGCTTCGTCCATCTTTTCTCCATGTATTCTTTTTCTTTCCTCAGTCCCGTTTATTCCTGGGTTCTACAATGTTTCCTTCTCTGAAAGTAATACCCATCTCTTTTAGTTTCCGCAATTTTTTCTGCCTATAACTACATCAGATTCTATTTTTTATTTTGTAAACCTATTTTAACTTGACTAATCCACGGTTTGGTTGATTTGGTTTGGTACGCAAGCAGCAATGCTCTTGGTTTTCTTATGCCTTGCTTCCAGGTGGAAATTCGGTGTTCTTTCCAGTTAATTTTGGTTCTAAAATATTTGTCATTATTTTGCATTCTCTTTTCGTATATTTTTCAAATATTCACTCATCTCCCCTTATAAATCTTATATCTATATATATAATATAGCTATAATATATAGCTATGTACATACTCCATCAGTTGAAAGAATGTGAACTGATGGTTAGTATGCTAGAGAGTTGGCCATGCAGATCACGGGCTGGAGATTAGAACGATACGGTGGCAGGAGGCTATGACTTGTGCCTTACCGGATTGTAGTGGTCACGTATCGATAAGCCAGCGAACTCCCGTTTAAATTGGCTAATTAATCCTTGGATTGTCAATCATCGGAGTTTGTTTAACCCTTTAACATATAAATACAACTGAATTTTGCGTGATAAATCAGAGGGCATTACTTTAATAACCGACTTTACGAACATGTTCAATCTTGTGATCATTTAGAATAGCCCATTAGATTACTACACCGTAACTTTTATACAATGCATACAATTCGAAAATTTATTTAATAAACAATATTTTGTATAAAAATAATGAAATGATTGTATTTAATTTTTACTCAATATAAATATACAATAGGACATATAGTACGACAAAATAACTTGCAATGCTATAATAAATACTGCTTTCGATGTGATTTTGTTTATTTGGCTGTGTGATTTTGCTAAAGGTATTGTTGCCTAGAGAGCATGGTTAACATTTCAAACAAAACAGAATCGACACAGGAATGAAATCTTACTAATATTATAAATGTGAAAGTTTGTATGTTTGTCTCTCTTTCACGCAAAAACTACAGAACGGATTTGGATGAAACTTTACAGTTATATAGGTTATACATCAGGATAACACATAAGCTATAGCAAGCGCGGATTTAGGGGGCGGTGCATTTGTAGATAGGTTCTTTTTATAGTTTAAAAAAGAAATTTGGATAATTCCACCCCCAAGGGCTTCCCCCTTTATATCATAGGGGTTTAAAAATTGTATGGGATCTGTCAGTTTTGAAGTTAGACATCTGAAATTTTGGATATACTAGTAACTTATAGATAATAAATAATTAAATTATTTATTTATAATGATCTTTCACGAAACTTTATGTGGCAGACCAAATTCCACGCGAGTGAAGCGGCGGGCATAAGCTAGTAATTGAATAATTTGTACCAGTTCCGCGAGTTTCACTTCAAGTGGTGTTACAACAAGTTGTAAGTGTTTATTCACTTATTTTTTTTATATTCTCCATATATATATATATATATATATATATATATATATATATATATATATATACACACAATATATCGTGAGCTTTAGAGTGTATGGAAAAATGAATGTAATTATGGAAAATCATTTCCCAACTAGCAATTTGAAGTATAGATGATATGTGTTTATTCAAAGGTCCATTTCTTGATGAAATGATCACCACAATCTACTCATTACCCATTACTTCATTCTCTTTCCCATACTAAAGCTTAAAATAACTTGTATTTTGGAAAATATTAAAAATGGCACGAATAAACAGTGAAAACTTGTGACTCAACTCGAAGCGACAATCTGCGGAATAGATACCCATGCCTTTTTAATCTACCAATCAATTTTTAATTTGTGTATGTTACCTACTATGACTGATGAAGGACTTTCCTCTCGAATCAAATATGCCTTTTCTAATTCCAACGCTATTTTCATCGGCAAATCACTTCAATCCGACAAAACGACAACCAGTGGAAGAGATACAAGGCTGATTTATAAAAACAAATATCAATATCATTACTTTTTATAAAACCCACAAAGGGTCTTCTTGAGTTCAGTACATGGTAGAGCCTACACTGTTTCAAGGACCACGATTGTGCAAGGGGGATAATCACACTCAACCGCCAGGGTTTTCTGCCAAATTAAGGATACCGTCCTAATTGTCCATATGAGGCTGTTAACAAATATATAATTTATCTGTCAAAGGATTACATTAAGCACAAGAACTCATCGCTCTACCACTGAGCTACCCCGCTCTCTGAAATGTAATTAAAAAGTATGTATTAACCCATACGTAATAAACAGAAAATAGAATTTCTCTTACTGCGTGGACTAAGTATATTTCGACTTATCAATATATAGAAACTTAATTCATAAGATGACTTATATCGCATCATTTATATATGAGATAAGTTTTTTTTTTATTAATAAATAAATATTAAGAAGATTCTGAAGATCAGAGATACGAGACTTAATTTAAAACAGTTTTACCGAAGCAATACACGATTTGGGATGACACGAAATACACGATGGGATACACGAAAGGCCAGGCAGGTCTGAAAAAATGAAGAAGGTTTTGGAAAAGAAGAGGACACAAAAGCATCACAGCTTATATTTAATTTAAAGACTACAATGTACATGGATTGATTCAAATAGTCCTATGCGGGCTTAAACAAAAACAAATTAAAATAAATATTAATTGTGATAGTTAGATTTTTGAGAAAAGTATATTAATAAATAATACATCAACTTTTTTTTTTAAAAAAGAGAAGAAAATTTGCAAAAAAGAGAAAAGATGGATTAGTATTATAGAAATCCTAACCACTATTCTTTATGAAAGTCGGTTCTGCGCGCTTTCTCTTATTAAAAAACAACAAATTCAAGTTTTCATAAAAATGGAACAAAATTTGTTTTAAAGAGAGCTATAACAAGGGAGACGTGAAATCTTGACTTTGGGGCATAGAATTAGTGGAAATACAAACAATTATAATTTACGTGTAGCTGTTGCATTGGAGTTATAATTGCAATTGAAAAATTAAAAACAGAAAAAATGTTTTTAAAAATATTTCTAGTCTATATGATCCAGTCTATGTGTGCAGGAAGTTTTTTGGGAAAAGATCTGGTTAAATCAAAATAATGACTTCAAACCGGAATGATTTTTCTAAATATTAAGATATTAGTCTAGGATCCATGGTTCTTTTTTGCACTTGATTACTATCGAGCTGAATCTTCGTGAATAGCTTCGTTTTGATGAGACGCCCAATAATTTCCTTTGCGAAAATTCTCGATTGTGGTAGCTAACAGAGGTAGCAAGGACAAAATATGTCGATTTGATGATTCTCAAAAATTTATTACTAACTTTTTTTTTTTTTAAATCTCAAGGTAATTATCTAAATTATTTGAAAAAATATCTGTCCTACAAAATGTATGGTTTGATCAAAGAGTCCCCCCTTCCAATTTGTATAGATAAGGAAGTCATTAAAAATTATACTAACTAGCTTTTGTTTTTTTTACTTATTAATGAGGATCTGTACTGCTACTTTTGAGCTTAGGACCGAGATAACGTACCACGCAATTTGCAGGTCAATATGACTGTTAAACTAAGTAAAAAAAAACAAATCAGCTGGTTAGTAATCATTTTTGATGACCTCGTTATCGATAAATATTGGAAGGAGGGGACTCTTTGATCAAACAATACATTTTGTAGGACAAATATTTTTTCAAATAATTTAGATAATTATCTTGAGATTAAAAAAAAAAAAAAAAATTAGTAATAATTTTTTTAGAATCATCAAATCGACATATTTCACCCTTGCTACCTCTTTTAGCTACCGTAATCGAGAATTTTCGCAAAGGAAATTGTTGGGCGTCTTATCGAAACGAAGCTATTCACGAAGATTCAGCCTGATAGTAATCAAGTGCGAAAATGGACCATGGATCTTGGACTATATGAGAATAACAGGTTTTCACTACTGAGGTCACTTTTAGCTTTCTTTTTATCATTAACTAATTTATTAACTACTTCAATAGCACGTTGAGACCTTATAGAGTTCTCTAACATACTTAAGAAACTCTAACTTAGCTAATAAACAAATTTTCAACCCTCTAAAACAATTCGGAGGAGCTATAGAAATACAAATTAAAATTCTTGGGAGGGGGCAACATAAAAAAAAAACAGAAACCACTAAAAGCTCTTCCCTAACCGCAACTTAATCCTGATACCTATTTCCACCTTTTAACTCAATTTGAAGGGGGGGTCCGCAAAACCTTTTTAGAAAGTAAAACAGTAAACATTTGTTCAGTGAAGTATATATGTTTATTATTAAAATAAAAAAGGCACATGAAAATTATACAATATACTTAACCGAGTTTAAACAATTTGACCGTTTTCATCCTACCCCATTCGGCTACACACAATCACCTTCTTTAGCGCAATACAGCTGAAATTCGGTATGTAAGATTTGTCTTTGGGTAAAATAATAAGATAAAATTGGAAACGAAATTGAGTAAAAATATCTGTATGTTCCCCTGAAATTTTACGGCTTATGAAGTTAAGCTGATGTCTACAGCGCCACCATTAAGTTACAAGTATAAAATTTCAAAAATCGATAACTTACTCCATTCTAAAAACACTGCAACAATACCAGTCATGAAGGAAGGTTTCATTGCATGGTATGGACAATACTATTCTCAAGCCTACGGTTGTGCAGAGAAGTGATTTGGCTAAAACCACGCTTATGTACAACAGTTTTTCCTCTTATAAGGGTACCAAATTAAAAAAAAAAAAGAAATGAAAGTTTCATAAACATATCGGAAATGATTACCAAAATCTACTCATTACCCTTAAATATATTCTCTTTTCCATACTAAAGCTAACGATAATTTGCATTAGTTTGTAAAATATCAAAAATTAAACGAATAGACACTTAAAACCTGTTGTAACTCAATTCGAAGTGACACCCTGCGGAACAGTTACCGTTGTGAATTTCACTAAATACATTTTCTACTTAATTCTGTTTAGACTGCTGATATGAGACGTGCTATTGATGTGGTTGAAAGTTCTTTCTAGCGACACGTAATGCCATAATTCGGGAACAATGACTGAATAATAAATTACTCAGAATAGAAAGAATCTTTCTTTCCTTTTATAATATGAATCCTATCGTCAAAAGGAAATGTAAAATCCGGTACACTCCCTATCAAAAATTCTCTCTTTTATAGGGGATGAAAGCGACTGTCCACTAGTTTCATGAACAAGTAGCCTTACTTTCACACTTTCTATCATTCGGATAAGACAAGATAATGGACAGCTAGGGGAGAATAGAGCTCGGCGCCCCCCTCCCAAGTTATGCAAATTCATCTCTCTTCTATTTATCCGAATGGCCGGGAGAAAAGGTGAATGCCTCTTCACAACTGTACAATGCAACCGTGAACTTGTAGATTTCTCTCAAGCGGTTCAAGAAATAGTTGACAACCTTTTCTGCTGTATAACGGTTCAACCTTATATTCTACACTATATATATATATATATATATATATATATATATATAATCATTTAAGAAAAAATTATTTATTGAAATTTACAACTGTATTACTGTGCAAGAAGTCAAAAAGGTATACAATGCCATTAGAGAAACTAGCCAGAAATAAATTCAACATAGGAGGTCACGAGGTCATCTTCTTTTCAGATGGAAGATTGTCAGGAATTGAATAGGTTGAAACCAATGGTTTTGAGTGGAAATGAAGAAATTGTCATGAAAGGATTGGTATCGGATTTGGGCTAGATCAGCAACAAACGGGACATTGAGATCATTACAGATAACAAAGTAATGAACATCGATTTTTGTTGTAGTTTTCGATTATAAGTGTTCCTCCGTATGCGAGAGGAATTCGATGGCTCAGGGGACACCCAAAGCTCTACACCGTTAGTACACATGGGTCTTGTCATAGTCATGAATATAAGTCAATTTTATGTAAACTAAATGATTTTTGATAGGTTTGTGTGTTTTTCCTCTTCATATTTTATTTCTGGAGCGATGTATCTGAATATGTAGGTACTGGGTTATAGATCTATCAAGTCCGTAGTTTGAGGCCGACAGCGATAAATATTTCTCTTAACTGTGTTTTTTCCCTATGCAAAATTTTTGGTTTATTAAAATTAAAGATATGTAATTCCTTTTTACAATAGGTTGACAGTGCCTTATTAGTTTAGAGGTGAGTTATTTTTATTATAGATTATTTTAGTGATGGTAAAATCTGTTTTTTAGATGAGTACCAGTATGTCCAAAATAATGTTTGTTGCAGTTATTACAACTGAGGCCATATACCACGTTTTTGTTATCTTTTTGACTCTCTATTATGTTTTTAATTGGATTTCTATTTTTATAAGCTAATTGTTATTTCCAAAATATCATAATTTTTAAAAGATTGACCAATCCTTTCTGATAAGTTTTTTTTATATTGGTTATGCTTTTATAATTTATTTTATTCTCTTCCAAATCTGAAATAAATGTGGTACTATTTATTAAGGGATCTGCATTATCAATTTCTTTTTGAAAATATTTTGTAATTCTAGTCTGAGCAGGTTTTATATTTTAGGTGTTTCTATTATTGATTGTTTGTTTTGAAGAGTTGGATAAATTTTGGAACGTTTTATTAGTACAAGTTGTATTAGTTTCTTTTGGTAAATTATTATCTTTTGTATTTTTTATTAAGTTAATTTGTTGATTAGTTTCATTGGGAAAGCGTTCTTTAAGAGAATTTCAAAAATTGTATTTTTAGTTTCTTTTAAGTGCGTTAAGTCTGTTAATTTTATGGACCTGTTTATTATGTTTTGGGCTATGTTATTAATTTGATGTTTTGGGTGATTTGAATAATAGTCTAATAATCTGTTTGAAGTAAATTCTTTTTTAAATCATTTTGTTGAAAGGGTGTTGTTAATTGGATTCCTGAAATTATTTATATCTAAATAAGTTAAGGAATAATCTTTTTCTAATTCCTTGGTAAATTAAATATTTTTACTTTGTTCATTTATAGATAAATCATCTTTTCTGTTAACAACCGTAAATCCACCATTCGGTTTGTTAACATTGTTCTTGTCATACTCTCCGTTTGTTTTTTTACCATGTCTATGTCGATTGACTTTGAAGACATTTTAGATCTTTGGTTGCGTGAAATGTTATTATTACAGACATTTATTACTCGCGGGAGAATAAAAAGCCTGTAGGGCCACCCAACCTCACGTAGCTACGAACTATAGTTTGTATGTTTCAGTTGCAGGATGCCCATAACTTCATAATCAGTCTCTTTGGGTCCGATTCACCAGTGTCCTTCCCACTGACGTACAATCGGGTTCAAAGACAGGCAACATCGGTCTAGATCCATGAGTTATGGCTATTCATGGTCAGCTTACGATGACCTTTATATCTTTCCCCGTGTTCGGTCAAACCTCTGGGCTGCTATTGACATCATAGAAAACCACAACTACCTCCTTCTAAATTTACTGGTAACAGTAACCACCAGTGAAACGATACCCAGCGCCTACAACAGTAATTATATCAAGATAGATGAGACGCTCTCATTACGAGCAATCCGATCCACCAACGTCAAGAAGGCGTCTCTTAGGAACATCTAATTTTATTCATCTTGGATAAAATACCAGCAATAAAGCAGTACAACTACAAAGACTTATATTGAATCAAATTTTGACCGTCACAAGGAATAGTTAATACTTTCAAACAGATAATATAATTATGAGGTATATAATATATATTTGTAATAAGTAAATTTTGACAAGTCTACGAATTCTTTAATTTTGATATACATATTTGTAATTAATGTACTAGAGAAATTATTTTATTCATTAATTTAATTTTTATGATACAATGGCTAATAGAACGATTCTACATAGGAGTTCTAAATTTAGCCTATCCACGTATATTAGAATATCTTTTACAAGTTACTGACGTTATAAAGGCACGGGACACCCATTTTATGAATCTTCCAAAGGACTGCATAAATAATTCTTTTCTTCTGCAAGGCCGTGAACCCGCGATCTTAAATGAAATAAACAACATTCATTATAAACTACAAAAACAAAACAAAAAACGTTATTTTAATATACATATAAATAAATAATAAAACTATATTTTTACCACTTTCGATACAAAATAAAACTAACAGCACTCACAACAAACCACAAAAATAAAACAAAACATTTTCTCTTTTATAGACTCTTCACGATTCTGGACGAACAGTCTCTGTCCCTGGCCACTTTCATCCAGTTCATCAAGGTTTTTCGAGTTACTCTTCGAGTAATTTCATCCCTCCACCTCATTTAATGTCTGTTTCTCGTTTGGCCGAACGGATGTTTTTTTCACTTTTGATATTAATAAACTTTGATACTAAACACCATTAAGTCAATAAAAAAATCGCATGTTTTCAATCTATTCTGTAAAGTTGTAGACATTGATTATATGCAAATGGGTTGAGTGCAACAGGATACGGCGCATTTAACCTTTTGAAGGTTAAAGGAATTCTGTGTCATGAAAGTTTTCAAGCAAGATAAGCGCGCCAGGTCATGCTATTGTACCTGACGGTATTTATAAATATTGTAAGAAGGTATTATTGTATTTGTTATTGTCATTTTTTCTTTACTGGAAACTGAACATTGTAATACATTCACAATAAGGCAGAGGTGGCCAGAATGTTCGATGCCGATACCATTAGTTTCTGCCTTCATAGTTTATATTTGAAATTAATGGACACCTGGGGTGTAGAGGGGTAGAGGGTTTAATCTTCTATTCCCAAAGTTACGGGTTCACAGCCCGGTAATCTTAGAAATTTAGTTGAGCCGTCATTCGGAAGAAACGTAAAATGTGGACTCCGAAACCTAAACCGGAAAGATCCGTATACTAGATCCCATATTTCCCATAGCTTGGCGTTAAAAAAGCAAACAGGGAGAAACAGAGTCGATTATTTTTTGTCCACTCTACCTTAATATTTATAATAAATAACCATAAAATGGCGTTAACTGATTAAATAACTCAAACAACAATTTGAAGTTAATTCAGGTTTTCGGAAAGTTTGGGGTTTCATCAGTGATAATCAAAAATAAATAAAATTTTATTAATTATTCAATATATCTCGTCTAAAACATAGCATTGCCATAAAATTTAGTCAATATAAGGATCCAATAAATTTATTTAAGTGACCTCAAGCAAAAACTATTCCGAACTATAAGTAAGCGAACACGATAATTGAAAACTGACGGATCACAGATCAGTCAGATAGATTGTTTTATCTGACTTCATAAAGAAGTATGTTAAGTTTGCACTTAAACCTCAAGTTTTCAGATAAAAAAAAGTCAGAAGTTTTTAACTAATGTATTCATAATTCCAAAGCAGTGCCTCCTTACGAAAACTTTTTCATTACAAGCATAAAATTCTGGATCGGATAAGTGTATTATGAGTGTATGACATTTTGATTTGTACAGCTGGAGTATTTGAGAAATATAGAAAACAAACGTATTACGCCAATGGTTTCTGGATTTGAAATATCTACGACCCAAACAGTAATAATCAATTTAGCTTTCAGCACGTACCTTGTATTTCATATTCTTAAATGCAAACAAAATTTTAAAAATTCATTTGTTTTATTAATTATTTCACCATTTGGAAACGTTGACTGACTTGTTTGTAGAATAGTCAGTATGATTGTGAGATCTCATGTTCTGTTCCTTTTCATCCAACAGCGATCGACATTGACCATCTAGACCTTATAGATATCGAGAATATTCCCTGCTTTATATTCCGCAGCGGTGGGCAATTCTATACCTGAGGAACTCTCTCTATAGAATTGGCAAGCTGATCAGAGCGGATAGACCTGATGAGGTAGTGGTCTCACGAACGTGGTCACTCGGGCCGACCCATGACCTACTGCAATCAGTCAATGTTGACAATTTCTCTTCTTAGCTATGATTGTGTGTGTGTTTGTGTGCGCGCACGCGTATTGTGTGAGTGTGTATGAAGTGAAATGTTTAGATTTCAACGAATATACAGATTTTGACTCGTTAGCGTGACGTCTATAAGTACGTTCGTTCGTCTCTCAATTAATTCTAAAACGTTTTTTTTTTAAATAAGTTAGAAAAAAGAAAAATTTTTTAAACAACTGAATAACTGATTAATGGAACTATATTACCTAGAAACGCATAGCTAATTTTAGTGTTCTGTATAATAGATATAAGCTACAATAATAATAGGCTACTTCTTAATTTAATTCATAGTATTTAACTTCAAGGATAAATAAATGAAAAAATTATTTTAAATGAACAGCAAAGGACCTTTTGTGTAACTATTTGGACAAATGTATGGACAGAACTATTTCTTATGAACTATAACATCATTATCACTATAACACTAAGATATTCATTCATTCTCGGCGCAGCAGACGATTGAAGCAGCCCTTGGCCCACTGGCGGATCTAGGAGAATTTTCAGGGAGGGCCATGGTCAATTTGAATTTGTTATCAATGTATACGATCCATATATGAATGAAGATACATAAAATATCAATTTTTAATTTAAGACAACTGAAGACAGAAAACAATAACATGGATAAAATAAGCTCTTTGATCAAAGCGGTAGCTATCTATATGTGAATGAAAAACATAAAAGGGTTCGGAATCGCCGATTTTGGATATACCCATTGAGAAAACATTCGATACAATGAATAATTTTGATGCGAAAAACGTGTTTTTTTTTCTTGTTGAAAACCAACTAAAATTCGCGTCAATATCAAATAATGAGAAGTCTAGGGGGGGCATGGCTCCCATGGCCCCCCTCAAATTCGCCAATGCCTTGGCCAGCTCACCTCTTTTCCCTATCGTTAGCACGCCTGATGGCTGTACATGTTCTCTTCAGATCCTCGGTGGCAACATCCTTCCACCTTCCCTTCGGTCTTCTGCTAGATCTTACTCCATCAGGTTTTCCACAGTACAGTCTTCTGACTGTCCTCTCCTCACCCATCCTGATTACGTGCCCTAGCCCCACCCGTTGTACCCCTGCAACTTGTAAGACACTTAGGCCATAATAAAGTGCGTATAGCTCTTGGTTTTTCGAAGTCGAAACGAGTTATTCTCCCCTACGGATCCATAAATTGGCCTCATCATCTGTATTTCGATCTTATAAATACGCTCAGCTGAGCGAAAGAGAGTGAGAGAGAGTTGTCAGATCTTCCATTCGTTCTACGATCATCGACCTAAAGATAGAGATTAAATTCATGCTTATGATAGTTATTATCATGCCGACAACAAAAGCCTAAAGGCGACGAGTAACGTGTACTTTCTGCATGCTACGTGACCTGCCACCAAACGATCCCTGCCCTCCTTGCATGCGATTCCTTCCAAAGTGGCATCGCAGTGAAAGCCCTGACTCAGAGGCGGATATCTTCTGACTCACTGAGTGACGCGGCCATCTCCGCCCTTCGATGAGCCATGGGAAAAGTCTTCTGTATCGCGTGATGCAACTCCGGAGTGAAAATCAATCAAAATAATGACAGGTCTTGATTTTCTCAACCCCAGTAACTTGAAACGTTGTCAGCATTAGGAACAGTAATTGCGCGCATAACTATTTTTACTAATTATTATTAATTTTAGATACGTATTTACATCAATAAATACAAAATGTCCATATGGTTCATGAATAGATATAGATTGTACCTCACCGAAAACGGCTTGAATCAGGGTAATAATATGCATGGGTAAGTGGATTGTGTCTTGAACAAAACACTTATGATTCCATCACGCGTTAAATGTATAAAGTATTTATTGAACACAATATACCAAATAAGTTATTAAATCTATCTAAGTAGTGATGCTTTTCATGACCGAAACATAAAATAAAATCAGAATAGGTAATTATTTTTCGGATGAGTTCAATGTTCGCTCAGCTTTAAAACAAAGTGATTCGCTTTCACCTGTAATAATTAATTTAACACTAAAGCATGTAAATAGAAAGGTGATACACAACGAAAAAGGTTGTAATATACATAGTAAAATATCCGTGCATGTGTTCGCGGTCGATTTGATACTGTTGAGTGAAGACGTGGAAACTATAAAGCTAAATATAGATTTTTTTTCGATTTTTTTTTTTATAACTCATAACAAATGACCAATAATTATAAAAAATTCTAAATATAGGATGTATGTAAGAAAATAAGTCTGGAAGTTAATTTGGATAAGGCCATGTATAAGGTTAGTAGGAGAAAAGGGAGAACTTTTGTTGATATCGCTGTTGGAGGAAATAAGTTCGAATACGTGGACAAGTTTAAGTACTTAGGGTACTTATGGTAACTAGAAAAAGCGAAATCCAAGAAGACTTATTCTCTTCTCGAAAACTCTCGAAAATAAAGTATTAAATGGAATATTCCTTCCAAAAATCAATAAATTCCTGAACTTCCATTAAGACGTTTAATTCTTCGAGGTCTCACCATCTGGTACCATACAGACAGTAGGTCAATTAGTAGAAGCATGTGGTCGACCTGGTGGTTGATGAACTATCGGGAGAAAGTCTCCGATGAAGCGGCAATAAGACTAACAACCCGATGAAGGTGTGATGAAGCTGAAGCACACTGACACACTGAAGATGATCACTGGTCAATGAAATGTCAATCCAATCACAGCTGACCTGAATATCTGTCAGGCGACCATAAATGTGGTCTATGATGGATGGTCTGTCTTGTCTATTTTCATCTATCGTAGCTCGTTGCTCATCTATCCAAATTCCAATGTTCTAAACAAGGGATGAAGAAAGTTCGCTGGGAGAGTATACTTAAATTAATTTCATATATTCAAATGAATATATAAAATGTGCTACATATAAAAAAAAAAACACCCATTTAGAGTGTTACATTCCTGCCTATCGAGCTACTATCGATATATCGATAGGTCATGTCTAAAGATGATCGATAGAGATATCGATGTTGTCGACTATCGATGGATCTTTTTTACCCTCAAGTTTTGAAACTCTCGGAATTATGCTGATATGTCTCTGTCCAGTGTCGAGTTCTAAAATTGAATTCGGAATTCATAAAACTTTGATGCCACACCGGACGTGTCATTATTTAATTCTCCAAAATTACTAATTACATTATTTTAGTTAGTACACGTATTAGGGTTCTTAAATGTTCAACTAGAAATGCTAGTTTTTCTTTCGGGAAATGTGTGGCTCAAGGAGCAAACTAGACTTGAAATTAACTATTTCGTTATTTTTCATTTCTGAAGATCTGATTATTTGTTCCTTGTTATTGTAAGCATGCAACTTGTAAATACTTTTTTAAAATTCGAATAAATTAATCGTTTTTTTTAATCTTTATGATATCCTACTAATATTATAAATGCATAAGTTTGTATGTTTGTTACTCTTTCACGCAAAAACTACAGAACGGATTTGGATGAAAGTTTACAGTAATACAGGTTATACAACAAAATCTAGCAATTTATAATGATTTTGTGTAATTTGGTCATAAGCTATATACATATAAAATGCTTTGTCTTGAATGACTTAGGGATCAACGCACAGCCTAAACCGCTGATCGTAGAGACCTGAAACTTGGAGGGTGTGTTCATTGTATGAAGTAGGCATCCGGTAAGAAAGGATTTTCCGAAATTCTACCTCTAAGGGAGTGAAAAAGGGGGGGCAATGTTTGTAAGCTTGCTCACGTGTTTCTTACACGCAAAATCTACATATTTTCGCTGAATAAAACAAATCAAGTAACCTAGTTCACTTCTCAAAACTTATTGCTCGGAAGTAGCGTTAATCCCACTTCTCGCTGCTGCCGTACAACAAGTGAAACCGTTAAACTAAGTAATCCTTTTCAATAAATTCAATAGCATTACATACTAATCCTTTGCTGACACGAACAATAGTAATCTTCTGTCCGTCCCATTTGTTAATCAGTGTCAATGTATGTTTCACGGCTGTGTTGACCCGTCTGTGATGAAATTAGATATGGATATAGGCTACTTTTTATCAACACACCACACAGGCGAAGTTATATAAAACTGTAACCTGTAACACAACCAGCGGTCAACGCACAGCAGAAACCACTGACTTAGTTTCTTGAAATTCGCAGATTCTAGGTATAGCTTAAATGAGCACTAAGAAAGGAATTTGGACTATTCCACCCCAAGGGTTTTCTTCTTAATATAATAGGGGTTCAAAGATTGTAGAGAATCCGTCATTTTTGAAGTTAGTCATCTGAAATTTCTGATGTACGGGTAACTTTTAGTTAACAAAAATTAAATTATTTATTTAAAATGATCTGTCACGAAACTTTATGTGGCACACCAAATTCCACACGAGCAAAGCCTGGTACTGGTACCTTACGAGCAAAGACTGGTACCTTTATTCCACGTTGTGTTATAAAGGACCTTATGATAGTATAGAGGTGCTCGGGAAACTCGTTGCCGTGCATTGTCTTACATAGAAGGCTATGGGACACTGAGTCGAATGCCACCATGCAGTCAATGAGTATCAAAGCGGTTGCCTCGTTCTTAACTGTGTTCTGGCTTACTTCCGCGTGTAGCTTCGCCAGATGGTGGTCCGGGCACAGTCCGGCCTGGAAGCCGGTCTGCTCCGATGGGATTAACGCTACTTCCGAGCAATAACTTTTGAGAAGTGAACTAGGTTACTTGATTTGTTTTATTCAGCGAAAATATGTAAATTTTGCGATTAAGAAACACGTGAGCAAGCATACAAACTTTGGCCCCCATTTTCACCTCTTTAGGAGTGGAATTTCGGAAAATCCTTTCTAATCGGATGCCTACATCATGCAAAGAACACACCCTCCAAGTTTCAGGTCTCTACGATCAGCGGCTGTGCGTTGATCCCTCAGTCATTCAGGACAAAGCATTTTATATGCATAGTTAATAGTAATTATAAAATCCAAATTATTATTCAGAGCACATAACAAGGAAAATTTAAGGCTGTTGTTTTCAATTGGGTGAATATATATATATAAACTATCACAGCCGAATTCAACAGCTCAGTGCTTTTGCACATTGATCTCTCCCCCCATTCTCTCTTTTCTATAATAATTAACATAAAAAAATAAGGCAGTATGTAATTCTCAGGGAATTCTAATAATAATAAGCAACAAAAATACTTTTCTATACTATATATATTTCAGATATAGTTAAGTGAAAGAAGAAATGTAGAAAGTTATTATAACAAAATAAAACCGGCTTAGTGAAATTTGTGGAGCATGAAGCGGACAAGATAGAGGCAAATCATCACTCTTACTTTCCAGACCTATTCTCTATTTAATCCAGTTTTTATTTTAGTTTTTTCTCCAGCCTTCATCTTTTCCCTTTTACTTTCTTCTTTAATCAATTATGTTCGTTGGTTATGGCATAATCTACCGTATCTGCCTATTTCATTTTAATAATTCACTTTCCATTATCAACATGTCATCTCTTCAGTACTGTATTATACCATGCTTAAATTATTTTTATGATACATTTTATTTTATTACATCATAGCATATTACGATATATATTTTTTTTACCATAAAAAATACAATATAATCATCTACCCCTGGTCATACCCGTGTTCACCTATTATAGAATATTGCTAATAACATAATATTGAAGAGGGAGCGGATTGGCTCAGTGGTAGATCACTGAGTTGCCATGCCGGAAATCCTGGTTCAAATCCCGCTGCAGGCATTACTTTTATTTAGTCTGTTTGCAGCGGGAGATGGATCATATGTGATCTAGGACCCTCCTGGGGGTCAACCAGCATGTATAAAATGTTATAAAAATAGGGAACCCAAAATAAGATGGGAAAATCTGGCTGTTGAGGGTGACCTAGGACAAGTCACCTCCTTGCCGAACTGTTGTTCATGAAACAGTACAGTCTCTACCATGTAATGAACCCCAGATCCGTTCACGGTTTGTACTGGTACAGGTTTTTTTTTATATAGAATATAGCTAATATAATTAAGAATATTGGACGCTAACAAGAGCTAAGAATTTCATCATCTTCGATTTCAACGACTCATAATGAGCAAAACATTTGGTTCATTATAAAATAATGGTGCTTGGAGAATCCGAACCAACTCAGAACTGGGGGAGCTGTTTGAGAATCCAATGTTATTACTGTAAACTCTAGTGGGCTGGCCATATTGCAAAGATGACACCAGCCTAAATACTTCAAAGGTTTATGAACAAAAAATAAAACATTAGACTCGGAGAGAACGGGAGACAACTATATAGGCGAATATCGATATTAAACCAGCTAATATTATTCTGGATGAACACAAACCAAGGTGGTTTGGACACTTCCTTAGGATGGAATCGGAGATAATGGCTAGGACGACTTACGAGACTCGCACAAAAGGAAAAAAGCCCAGAAGAAGGCCTCGCATATCCTGGATATGCTAGAGCTGGTTCAGACAAGAGATACTTTGTGCAGGCTCTATAAGCAGGATCCTCAGACTGCACAGCGCTAGGTGAGGGAAGGAATATGATGATGATGAACTCTTTCTTTGTCTTTGATTGTTTTGTCTCGATTTTTTATATTTGTGTCGGTCTGTTTCATATTTAGAGAGTAAGATAAAAACTTGGAAGATTGAGGGTTTAAAAAACTAACACTAATGAGCGAGCTACAATTATACAAGAGATAAGGAATTTTCACTAACGGTACAATTGAGTTGTTTTGTTCGAGTTCCATAGCTCACTCAGCTCATTCTGCGGTCGTGCCTTAGTCGGCGGAAATGAAGAGTACACTATATTATACTGTTATATAGATTATTTTTTTAGAATATATATATTTTTTTTAATGCATAATATAACTTACATGGAACGTACATACAAAATTAAAAAGACAAGAACTGACTAGACGGTACAAACAACTATTACTTCTTCTGGACTACAGATCTTCACTTGACTTGAGGAACAAACGACTTATCTATAACAGTATACTAAAACCTATTTGGACATATGGAGCAGAACTTTGGGGTTCAGCAAAAAAAGTTCACATACACAAGATTCAAATAACACAATCCAAAATTCTCAGAAAAATTCTTAATGCACCGTGGTATGTTTCGAATCACACTATACACAATGACATGAACATTCCTACTATAAAATCATATATTCATAACAGATACATAACATTCCACTTATCGACACAATATCACCCAAACCCACTCGTTCTTCCGCTTTCCTACTCCCTGTTACCTGGACTTAATAAAAAAAGATTAAAAAGACATTGGCCACGAGACCTACTGAAAAATTGATATTTCATTCCAAAACTCGATGTTCCTGTACAATAGCAAAGAGAAAAACATCTGGATCAAATTTGCTGGATGCGCAATTGCGAAGGTGCAAATGAAAAAAATTAAATAATAATAATAATAATGCATAATATGTTTAGAGAAGAAATTTGTTGACTGAAACTTCTAATGTAAGGATAGAGATAGTTGGGGGTGCAGTTAAAACAAACACCAAATAAGTGAATACTTATTTATTAAGTGTGCCGACGTTCCGACCTACTTTGTAGGTCATCTTCAGGGCAAATAGAAGGAGCTGCTGCTCGGAAACCGTTTAACAGACAACTGCTCCTTCTATTTGCCCTGAAGATGACCTACAAAGTATGTCGAAACGTCGGCACACTTAATAAATAAGTATTCAATTATTTGATGATTCTTTTGACTGTACCCCAACTACCTCTATCCTTACATAATATTTTAAGTTCATAAAAATTAACAGATTTTATCTTGGTTTGGATCATATATAGAAAATATTCGCAAAAGATATTCTACTCAATTTTATGCAGCAATTATGGACAAATTAATAAAAAATTATATATTATAAATTCAGAGTTATTTCTTTAATTAATAAATCATGCATTAGAGTAACAATCAATTTTAAATCTAATACTTCAGATCGATTTAAAATGCTGTCAAGGTTTATACAATATTGTACAACGAGTAATTAGAGTGCTAGTTGCTGTACTGAAGGTTCTGGGTTCAAATCAAGCGGTGATATTTAAAGATTTAATCTGTTAAAAGCCACGGCTCCTGATAACCTCCTGGGGCTCACCCAGCCTATATAAAGCGGGTACTCTTGAGTGGGGAAAATCTGGAGGTTACGTGTAATGTCCAACAAATCACCTTCCCTGCAAAACCGTTGACCTATAAATAGCTATGCTAAGTATAGTCTCAACACAAGGTTGTAGTGTAACAGTTTTTTTTTTCTGTTCTGTGACAGATTGAATTTGCTTTGTTTTTTTTTGTTTTTTTTTCTCTTTATATTTTTATCCACACCTGTCAAATATAAATAATTGACAATCAGCAGATTGGTTAGGAGGAAAATACAGAATGATATGAAAGGCATGAAGAAGAAACTGGGTGGGGGGGGGGGGGGTAGCTAGCTGTTCTAGAGTAGCTACTTCTCCCTTGGATTGATTTAATTTCCTAAGGTGAGAGATCCCTCATCCATATTCTTTTTAGTCTCCTGCTAGTGTAAATTTTCTACATAAATTCATCATAATTCGATTTTATATCTAAGCACGAAGATGGCCTCGTGGCCTTTTAAGTTGAATTTCTTATTCGAGTATTATCATTGGGTAGTTTCTCTACTTGCCTTTATCTCGAGACATTATTTATCTTTCATTATATTTACTTGATGTATTCAAATGTACAGTTGAAAATTTCAATAAATACATTTTTTAAAAATATATAGATATTTAAGCAGACGGAATGATTTGTAGTTATAACTTGATCAAATGTTTGTTTGTTTATTTTCTTGGATTCAGGGGCGTAAAACATCTAGGTCATCAACGCCCGTAGGTTATTAAGTTATGGTAACCCACCTATCTGGGCCCGAGAAAGAACGAAGCGAGAGGCGCGCCAAGACCCGAGAGACAGGCCGAAGTTCAGAAGGCGCCCAAGTCCCACAAGTCTTTACTTTACTTGACTTTATCAAATGTCATACGGATAAATGGCATAATTTATAGTGAACTTGCATTACATATAAACTTTATTTATAATAAAATAAATGGTATAATATAGATCATTTAGAAAAAAGAACAACGTATAATATTTTCTATTGATGAGAAGAAACTTTTGCTGTAGAAAGCTTTTAGCTGTTAAAACAACTTTTGTAATTTAAGTTTAAA